>JBBELK010000241.1:0-152240 GCA_037783545.1 Henricia sp. BOLD:AAB3569
TGGTGAGCCTAGCAGCAAACGAAGTAGGAGTTCAAATTGGTCGTTTGGGGAGGTGGCAATTCTCAGTGCCTTTGTGCGAGAGAACACGGACAAGCTTTTCGGAACATCACACAAGGGAACTGAAAGAGTCGAGGATTTGAAGAAGGCATACTGGAAGTTGGCAGCACAAAACCTACGAGCAAGTGGTGGCGAGGAGAGAGAATGGCAAAAAATAAGGAAACAATGGCAAGACTGTCTTGCTTGTGATGCCAGGCGTTACCACAGGGAGTGTCAACAAACAGGTAGGCATACTGTTCAACAATTTAACTAAAAAATTCAATGTTTGACAAATCTGTCAATCACATTTTGGTATTTTTGTCTGTGTACATTGAACAAAGATTTAAGAAATTACCTCCTGGAATCAACATTTCATCCAATTCTAAGATGTACACTAATTGCACTTATGTTGGAAATGTTGCATTTCTGAGTGCTCCGTGCGTAAGCGCTACAATACAGGGCGATGCGTGTATACGTAAATGGTTATTTAGAATGGCTGACTGTTGGAGGACATGCGACGATGCGTTTGTTTCAGTTCAGTATTTTCCTTATTTCAGGAGGTGGTGAAAAACCAAAATCTAACAGATTTGTTGAGGTTGTACTGGAGGCCCTGTCCCCAGTGTCAAAAGATGGGATTCTTAACCAGGAGGAGGGGGAAACATATCCTGATGAACTGTTTCAGCAAGTTGTAGAAGGTAACAAGCTTTTATTTATTTCTTTGCCAAAGGCTTGTATTTTTACTGAGTAAAAAGAGCATGTACATGACTTCTATACCTGCAAAAGAACTTACCTTTTTCCAATAGAGCGGTTTCACAGCTATCACAGGTCACTGAACATCTGTTTGTCCTTCAGATCGCTTCCCATCTGGAGGACAAACTCAGAGGTCATGACCTTTTGACCCCATGTGAAAGCACCCTATTCTAATTTTTTGCATTTTATATGCATAATAATAAAAAAAAAAATAGTAAACCTAGGATAAGTCGGATCTAACGGGACCGAGCGATTTTATCCGACCTAAGCGAAAATAATAAAAAGCCGGGCACCGAACCCGCAACCCCAAGTTTTCACCCGAGTATTGCGAGCCAGTGACCCAAACCACTCTGCAAAATGTTGGTCACCTGAGGAATATTAGGAATTGAAAATAACTTTCTGGAAAATGTTAATCAACCACAATTAAGCATTAAGTTTTCCAAAATACAAAGAAAAAAGACTGAATTAATTTGATGTGTTTTCTCTACAGCTGTCACCATCGCAGCAAATGACAACTTTCAAGAAAATCAAAAAGCAGATGACAACTTTCAAGAAAATCAAATGAAAGATGTCAGTGAGGAGAACAGCTGCCCAGCCAAAAAACCCAAGAGAAAAGAGCGAGCTTCAGACACCAAAAGCTGTGCACCCAGCCTTCTGGATGTTGAGAAGGAGCGCCTCGTTCTGGAAAAAGAAAAGCTTCAAGTCTTGCAAGAAATTAACACCAATCTGCAGCTGTTCCTCACCCACATCTTTCAAAAGGAAGAAATGAATACAGCAGAAATGTAAACTACAAAGAGTTATAAACAAATACTCACCCGCTGTCTCACGATGTGGCCAGCAACAGGGACCCGTCTACATCTTGAGCCAGCAGATAAGGATTTGTTTATTCCAATTTACCATGATGAATTAAATGTGTTTAGTTTTACAATTTAAGAGTTAATATATTTACATTTACGTAATTGAATAAGGCCATTCACACACAAATATTCTAATATACATGGCTGATTGCACTAACGCTTACGATGATCACCTTATCGACATTCTCAATACATCATGGGATTCGATGAAAAGTATTGTCCAGCTAAGTGTGTGTAAACATATGAGGCGGACGCAACTCTGCAACATTTTTACTTATTTTCATGTAAACCAAAAAGAGTTGCAAATGTGAGATATCATCGGGGATTCCACGCGTAGTGGAAGAGTCCGAGTACTGCACTCTCAGCTCAGTATGCGCAATGTAACATGCACGGCACGGTTGGATTGGGTGTGCTACAATGCCAGTTTGTGTACACGTACTCCCCCGCCACAAAGGAATCCCCTCGCATTTTGAGTAAAAAAATGAGTATATTTCACAGGGTTGCCGATGCATGATTTTTTTCCACCTTAAAATAAAGTAAATGCTTCGTTAGGAGAAAACAAAAATCGAATTTGCTCAGAACCACGGACATTATAACTTAAAAGCACAAATATGTCATTTAAAAAAAAAAAGATTGAGTGTTCAACTGAAGGTGGTTTTTTTGTTGTTAAAGATGTCTGCATGCAGACAACCTTTTTACCACTAAAAATTCATGCACAAAAACAATGCATGGATTTTTCTGCAGTATTGCTGCATCTACACGCGTGGCTGAAATTTCTACAAGGCACGTTTCATCATGTTTTTAGTGGGGAGTGGAAATATCGCTGTTTTTAACAATTACCAACCATGTAGGCCAACTCTATCTTTAGAAAAATGAGACCATCAGCCATCTAACACTTATAGTTGCACATATAATTACGATCATGGGGATATTTGCTACCTTGTTACCAGAATAAAAACAATGAATAAATTGTGACCTAGTTATTTCCCTGTTAAAAACAGTACATGTATGTTAAACAGTAGGCCTACGTGCTATTATTTATGAGGTTTGGCTATTTTTTGCAGGTCACACAGCTTGCTGTACTGATGTGGGGCAAAAAGGAGTTCCAACGCCTATAACATAACAAAATAATCTGCGTAAGTATGGTTCGAAACTGTTTTCAACTTTTGTAATACACTCTGGCAGCAATTAATGGGCTACATATTGAATGGCCAGTTAAAATAAGCCTCGTATACTGATGGATGTTTACATATTTACTTGTTGGGCCCCTGAACTAAGAAAAGTATGACATAATAATAGGTTCAATAAGAAATTATAGAAAGAATAGATGTTTGCAACTCATTGGAACACAAAAAGTTGAACAAGTATTAATTAGCCCTCATGGTCTTATGTTTGACTTTAGACTTAATATGGCAAGCAATACCTCATCATTGTTTTTTAGGGTCGATTCACACTGAGCCTATATACACACATTAGGGTGGATTCACGATAAGCCTTTTCGCGCGTAGGCTAAAAATGACGTGTGTCGCTTTGAGAAAAAGCGATGTTGAGGGAATTGGGAGTGAAACAACGCACGAAAAAACACAGCCTGAAAATACTTTCCGTCCAAGTTGACTTTGTGGTTTTCATGCAGTCCGTTGTTTCACTCCAAATTCCCTCCACGTCACGTTTTCTCAAAGCGACGCACGTCGCAATTATCCGCGGAAAGGCATATAACGGGCGTTAACACTATCGTGGAAAAATTACGGTGCCGCGCTGCGCTCACCGCATTGCATGAGGTCCCAATCACCCATCTTTCAAAAATGGAGAATTCCACTCCGGTATTTAAAACTTGTAGCTTCTCTGAAACCTTATCGGCTGCGCGTTGGAAGAGCCAGCGCACCGCGGTCAAATTTAAGTTCAACAAATTTGAACTTTGACCAGCTATAACGTTTTACGCGCAGCGACAGGCCGCACACAAGCGGCAAACCAGTTTCTGTACAAACCTATGAAGCAGCTGCGCGCAAAGCCAATGAGTTATCAGAGAAGCCCCAATTAAGTTACCGAAGTTGAATTTTCTATTTTGGAGAGATCGACACTTGGGACCTCATGCACCGCGGTGAGTGCAGCGCGACAGTGTGATTTTTCCGCGACAGTGTGAACTCCCCTTAAAGCACGGTTCACACTACTTTTAGAAGGCTAAACGTGTTTATTTGACGTTTATATTGGGACGTTATAATTTTTTAAGTTACACTTCTAGCCCTTTAACAAGATAACCTTATTCGCCGTGGTGAAGCATGGTACACGCCCTTTAATGGTCCAAAAACATGTGTCAATAATCTTACCTGACCAGGGGGTGGGGGGGGGGGGGGGGGGGGATGGGGGGGGGGGGGTCAAACCCCACCCCCCCCCCCCCCCCCCTGCTCCGACACCAAAACATATAATGTAATGCATTTTTTGCGTGTCCGTCTGTCCGAAACAAGCAGACATAAAAATCTGATGGGCAAAACCGCTCCCTGGTGGCAAAACTCCCTCCTGGAAAAATTCCTGAATCCGGCGCCCTGCTGACATTCCAAATCAGACATTTAAAAACACACCATGGAGGTCCTTGTAATCTGAAGACTTCTGTACCCTTGTCGTTCTTTTCCCATGATGACTCGAACATCAGAAAAGGATAAAATAGAGCAAAATTTGGGTAAAAATCAAACAGTTGGGTACCACGGACTTCATTTAGACCGCATCTGAAAGAAATTAGTCCCACCAATGCGGATGGATTTTGTTTACACTCTCTTAAGCCTAGACTGGCCCCCTGTCCATGTGCGCTACGCTGCTCTCGCTAATATACGACGCGTGGGAAGTACATATGTGGACAGGGGACCAGTTTAGGCTTAAGAGAGTGTAAACAAATTCCACCCGCGTTAGTGGGACTACTTTCTTCAGACGCGATATACACTACAAAACAAAATTAAGGATATTTTTCAAAATCGGGCTATCTTTTTCAGTTGGGTTTTTGTACAGTGGTTTTTGCCATTTTGTAATGTGTTTTGAAATGAAGCCCTATTTTAATGACCAGATACAGTTTTATTTACAATTTTAGCCACAACAAACAAGGATCTTAGGAAAGTGTCCAAAAAAGAAAATGTCCACATGGGGAAAAGTGACTTCACATGCATCACACCCTAATCCAGCCCATCTCAGTATCTCGTGTGACCTCCTCTGGCTTGAATACAAGCCCGACACCGCCTTGGCATGCTCCGGATTAAACGGTCAATGGCCGCCTGGTCCAGTCTTTGCCACTCCTCAGTGAGGGCAGCTCTGAGCTCATTGGCGTTGGTTGGAGGGTGAAGACGTCGCTGCATGGCTCTCCCGAGCTGGTCCCAAAGGTGTTCAATAGGATTGAGATCCGGTGAACAGGCTGGCCAGTCCATACGACGGATTCCCTCTGTATCCAGACAGTCCTGCACCAGCTTTGCTCGATGGATTGGTGCGTTGTCGTCCATTAGCAGAAAATCAGGGCCCACAGCACCAGCATAGGCACGAACAATGGGGAGGATAATGTCATCCCGGTACATCCGGGCATTAATCGCCCCTTGCTGGAACACATGAAGGTCTGTGCGACCCCCGACACTGATCCCTGCCCACACCATAACAGAGGGACCACCAAAACGATCGTGCTCAACAATGGCACACTCCGCAAAACGTTCCCCACGGGCCCTCCACACTCTCTGGCGTCTGTCGTTCGTGGAGACACAAAATCTGGACTCATCAGAGAAGAGTACACACGACCAGGCCTCGATATTCCAGTCCACGTGTGCATGACAAAATGCCAACCTCGTCTGACGGTGTCTAGGGGTCAGTCTTGGGCCCACAGCCGGACGTCTGGCATTCAGACCGCCAGCATGCAGTCGGTTCCTCACAGTCTGGACACTGACATGAACACCGGTGGCATTTTGGAGATTGTTTCGCAGAGTTCTTGCTGAGTTCAAGCGGTTTCGTCGAGCGGTTGTCCTCAGATATCGATCCTGACGGGCAGTTAAAGCACGGGGGCGGCCTAAACGTGGTCTGTCATGATACAGGCCGGTCTGCTGGAAACGTCGATACAAACGTGACACAACACTCTGGCTTACAGCAAACCGCCGGGCCACCTCAACCTGCCTAACACCATCTTCAAGGAGCTGGATTGCTCTAGCCACATCCGTAGCATCCAGATGACGTCGCACAGCTCCACAACCTCGACACAACATCAACAAAACAACGACGACAGGCATGAACATTTTCATCTTGGCTTCTGTTGACTTGCAAGATGCACAATTTGGCCCAGAGAACAAGCTCTTTAAATACACAAGTGTGAGTACTGCCATAATGCTCAAATTGCCAAGGGTCAATCAAGTGGAACCGAGTTAAACTTAAAGGAATGGACAACAAACACAGGGAAGGTCCTGGAAAATGTTGGAATAATGGCCAATTCACAAAACAGCACCAAGCACAAAAAGAAATCCAAATATCCTTAACTTTTTTTTTGTAGTGTACAAGCAAAGTCAAGTCGCCAATCTAATAGATAATTGACGATTTCTACCAACATTTTGCTCCATTTTATCCTTTTCTGTCGTTCGAGTCATCATGGGAAAGGAACGACAAGGGTACAGAA
Source organism: Henricia sp. BOLD:AAB3569 (assembly GCA_037783545.1). Lineage (NCBI taxonomy): Eukaryota > Metazoa > Echinodermata > Asteroidea > Spinulosida > Echinasteridae > Henricia > Henricia sp. BOLD:AAB3569. Next base: position 6,271 of record JBBELK010000241.1, read on the forward strand.
GTCTTGAGATTAAGGACCTCCATTGGTGTGTTCTTAAATGTCTGATTTGGAATGTCAGGTAAGATTTTTGACACAGGTTCTTGGACCATTAAAGGGCGTGTAGCATGCTTCACCACGGCGAATGGGGTTAAATTGTTAAAGGGCTAAAAGTGTAACTTAAAAAATTATAACGTCCCAATATAAACGTCAAATACACACTTTTAGCCTTCTGAAAGTAGGCTGCGCGTTGGTAAGGTCAGCTCACCGCGGTCAAAGTTCAGCAAATTCGAACTTTGACCCAGCTAACAAAAAACTGATTTTTTCGCGATAGTGTGAACTCCCCTTAAGTGTGAACGTGAATCAACCCTTGCACGTAAATTTGCCGTGCATCAAAGTTACGCGCGTTAACGTGTGAAAAGGCTCAGCCATTAAGTTTAAGGGGAGTTGACACTTTTGCGGAAAAATCACACTGCCGCGCTGCGCTCACCGCATATTGCATGAGGTCCCAATCACCGATCTTTCCAAAAAAAAAGAAAATTCAACTCTGGTAACTTGGAGCTTCTCTGATACCTCATTGGCTGCGCGTCGCGAAAGGCCGCGCACAAGTGGCAAACCAGTTTTTATACAAACCAATTTCTGTATAATCCAATGGCACAGGCGCGCGCAAAGCCATTTTTGCCGCGATAGTGAACGCCCTTTAAGAATCTAGCCTAATATTAAGAAGAGTGTGTTTATATATTATAGTAATTCTACTGATGAATTTTCACTTCAGGTACTGAGACGTAATACAAAAAACTACAGATGCGACAAAAGATGAAGTCCAGTTATGTGCACGACATCCTTTCTCGATAATGCACGGGATTTAGGAGCATGGAATTAGGAGGGTGTAACAGCAGGCACGCAAAGACAGGAATTAAAGCAAGTCATCAGGAAGTCCAGTGAGATGCAAGCGATGATGACGTGGAACGTACACTATATCGATACAGCTGTCTCCAAAGCTAACCGCATGTTAGTCTTCACTCGTCGTAACCTGAGCAATGCTCCTCGCAAAGTCAAAGTTCAGGCTTACAAAAGTTTAGTTCGCCCACATGTTGAATACTGCAGCTCGGTCTGGGAACCGCATACAACCCGTAACATCAAAAGAGTTGAAGCTGTTCAACGACGAGCCGCACGCTTCATCATGAATGACTATGGAAGAAAAAGTTCCGTCACTGCCATGTTAAGGGAAATTCAACTTCAAACACTTCAGGAGAGAAGACTGAATCAGAGGCTCGTCACCATGCAAAAAAAATCATCCATAATAATGTAGACCTTCCGTTAGATGATCATCTTCAATTTAACATTAGAGAACCAACTGCCACTTCAACAAGAAATCACAACCCCCTCTCCCTCAAAATCCTAGCTTCAGGGACTAATTGTCATCATAAATCATTTTCCCAAATACTGCTAGAGACTGGAACAAACTCCCGTACTAAATTTTAAAATAAGCTGGTAGCCTTCAGCAAAAAGCATGACTAGCTCGCCTCAAGTCCCGCATTGACTGTTGTTCCAATTGGAGCTGTTCAATTACACGATCAAGACCAAGATCAAGACGTAATGGACACTTATATACAGTAAATCAGTGTTGCGCGCGCCGCGTTTGACGTTGCACTTACAAACTGGATACTTCAGCACGACACGTGTGCATGGTGCGAACACAAAACGGCAATTATGGAAAGCTCACACTGGATATTATGTGAACGACATTTAACAGTTCACTTGATTAAAGTGCTGTATTATTATCTTACTTATTTACAGTTAACGGTATCAATCAATTACTTGCGTTTTGGACACCTGCCATATCATATCCAACTTCGATATAATTTCATACCCAACAGGGTTCACGTAGGGACATCACATTGTTTCGATTTGATTTCTGGCCTCGTAACTCCATTGAGCTACTCATCACGGAATAAATGTGTTATTTTTTGTTGATTGGAACAACTGAGTTCATTTACGGATATCTCATTTGCGTACGACACAAGACCTTTTTGATATGGGGATCCGCGGGACCCATATGGTGTGCCTGGATTGACCTATATGGTGTCCACACGTGGGAACCCATATAGGGCCCCAAGAATTCTGCACCCAAGATTCATAGGGGTCAACCCAGATACCCCATGTGGAACCCACATGGGTCCTAAATGGGGACCCACATGGGTCCCACATGGGGCGACCCATATGGGGCCGCAAGGATTCTGCACCCAAGATTCAAATGGTACCCATATGGGTCAACCCGGATACCCCATGTGGGTCTCACATGGGTCCTAAATGGGGACCCATGTGGGTCCAATGTGTGAAACCCACATGGGTCCCACGTGTGGAACCCACATGGGTCCCACATGGGCAGACCCATATGGGGCCCCAAGGATTCTGCACCCAAGATTCAAATGGGACCCATATGGGTCAACCCGGATACCCCATGTGGAACCCACATGGGTCCCACATGGGTCCTAAATGGGGACCCATGTGTGAAACCCACATGGGTCCCACGTGTGGAACCCACATGGGTCCCACATGGGCCGACCCATATGGGGCCCCAAGGATTCTGCACCCAAGATTCAAATGGGACCCACCCATAGCAAGACAACGTTGGTCCAACGTTGATCCAACGTTGTCAAATCCTAATCACAACGTTGGATCAACGTTGTCTGGCAACGTTGGACCAACGTTATTTTGCACGTTGAGACAACATTGCAGCAACTTTGGATCCAACGTTGCTCCAACGTTGGATTCACGTTAATCCCACGACATCCAACGAAACTGGATGCAAATCCAACAAACATCCAACGTTGCTCCAACGTAATATACGAGCATCCAACGAATTTCCAACGCATTTCCAACAAGGTTTCAACTGCCATATACATTAGTTGCCACCAGAAGAAACAAAGACTGGAATTCTAGTAAACCTCAATTTATTTTTAAAAAAATACATAGCTACACGGTTTTTTTTCCATTAGCTGAAATATTTACCAAAAGGAATATAATTTTAAAAAGTACACGCCTATCTACTCAGTTTACCTGCTTGAAAGGAACGTCCATAAAATAGTTATCTACCGGTACATTCAAACCGCGTTAATAAGATGAATCTATAATTTTACAAATGAGATAAACTTGTATTCTCAAGAAAAAAAGACCAAAAATTGTCCGATGAGCAGAATGTTGTATTAATATTGCTCTTATTATTGAGGTTCAATTCAATTGCATAACTACAACCATGCACTGTAAACTTGTTGCACAATTAAAACAAAGAGAAAATTGCCTTACGTCAGGAAGAAACAAACGTTGTTAGGGTTTGTTCACATCAATATTTTTCTACAGAACTATTTCAACTAACCTAAAGCCCCTTTCACACTAGACGAATTCCCCGGGAATTCCCCGGGAAATTGCCGGGTAATTTCGGTCGGTCTGTTCACACTACCAAAGAAATCCCCGGGAAAAAGCTTTTCCCCGGGAAATATTTACCCCTGCTCGGGAGTAGGGTTAAAGGAGAAATCCCCGGGGTTTAACGTTTTTCCCGGGGAAAAGCAACTAGTGTGAACGTCGCAGGGTTTGAACTTACCCCACCTTTTTGCGTCCACGGGTAATCGCGAAAGGTCACAGGGTCACAAATAGCGCGCCAAGTAATTCGCGCGGTAGCTTAGTATTGTGATGCAGTACCTTTCAAATTTTTCGTAAATAAATGTACAGTTAAGTACAAAACACAAATAATAACGTTTGAAAATTATACAAATAATTTTATTTTAAAGAATATGAGCAAAATGAATGGTTTTAATTTGTAATAAAAGAAGTGTCGTGAACAAGACTGTGTTTAGCTTCCTTCTCGTGTACGTGTATTTATAATGTCCCGTGTGGTTAGGTACCAGTCTTCTATTTTCTTATCCGCATGATGCGTGGCCCAGCGTGGACTTCCGCCCACAATTCATTTGGGAACTTCCTGATGGGCGCCCTCAGTTTACACATTTCCCGGGGTTTGATGGCCAGTGTGAAACGACCGTGCATATTCCCGGGAAATAGTGTCCCCGGGAGTTACCAAATGGGTCTAGTGTGAACGGTTGCTGGGGTGTTGGTGGGGTAAAAAATCCCCGGGAATTTCAAGTGAAAAATCGGTAGGAGACCATGGAAGCCAAAGGGACAAGTGGCCCAAATGCCCAAGGGCTCGACCAATAAACTATTTCACTATTTTAGAAAGGTTGTTGGTACCAGATGTGAGACCTTTTCGCTTTAGAGGCCCTAATTCTGTGGCACCCCACTTCCAGTCCTTACACTATATAGCCATAGCGCAATCCCCCTTTGTCAATAAACAAGTAACAAAATCCCTCCCCTGGGGCAAATTTATGTGACAAAATCCCTATGAAAAATGGGAAAGAATTGGGAAGTTGATCATGGTTCAAGTTCCTGTGCCAGTACTGGTTCGATTCAGGGCCGTACGTGGCACTTGTGCTCTTGGGCAAGGCACTTAATCGCACTTGTGACGAGCTTGAGGAACGTTACCAGACTAAATTTGAATTATTAATGTTTGTCTTCAAAAACTGCTTTAAAAACACCTTTCCACTCATTGACAAAAGAAACAATTCGATTTTTAATATGTTGTTTATTTGAATGTTGCGGCCTGGATTCAGGTTAGAATGATTTCTATTGCAATTAGTTCTAGGTCAAATCGTAAATTGACTAGACTAAATACGCTAGGCGCTATGCATGCAACGCACGCAAACTATAGAGATCCAGAAATTTAGTCCCACTTTTCACCCATAATGCACCGCGGTAAACATTGCGTGACGTCATTATATGTCATAGGTCTATTGGCGGTTCTTCCGCTGTTGGATGTGGTGAATAATTAAATAAATAAATAAATAAATGATTTCAGACCGACCGTATTTCCTAACAAAATGTTTCCTTGCCACTCGAAATGTTGGCTTTTTCCCATAAAATATGCACATTCCAAATCTCGATGAGTCATTTTAAGCAGTGCGGAAGAGGGAGTGGGAAACAAATTATAGGTGTTCTTTATGCCTAGCCAGTCGTACAAGGTAATTTTGAATGCAGTGCAGTCTGGTTAGCTTATTGTCCCTCTTTAATTGCACTATTTTTTGGCGTCTTTTTGGGCGGTGAGTGGCGGGGGGCAGGGAGCGGGTCGGAGTGGTAGCTGGGTGTAGGTTGGTATACCCAGCACGATATGTGGCAAACGGACTCCCCCCGAACGCCCCTATACCTCAACACACTCTTCCCTTTTGTTAACGCACCAACACCCCCTAACAACTGAAAGGAATTCCTTGGAAATTCTTTGGATGTTTGATACGTACACAATGGGGGGAAAATGGTAGGGGGGGAATGCCCTCTGCCACATATCGTGCTGCATATAGGTTTGGGTCAAAAGGTAGGCCCTACTGGTTTCATTTAGAAAATGTTTTTTCCAGGTCTGCTCTGAACATAACTGAAACTGTCACGCCATGTCATTGTTGCGCACTTGAAAATTATTAAATGCTCTCCGCTCCATGGTAACTTCGCGACTGCACGTACTTTGTCGGCCCATTCAGCTGAGTCCGAGTCGGCCCATTGTTGTCGGCATGCACCCTATCTACCACAGGCCTATCCGTATGCGTTTCAACGCTGAATGAGGATTATCGATCGGCGGAAGCGGTTGCGGCAAGAATGCATGCGCCCAGCCAATGAACAATGGAAACGCATACAGATTGTCCTGTTGTAAATTAGAGGCCATCTAAAGTTGACAAATTTTCACAGATAGGTAGTTCATTAAGCCACCGTCACGTACCTGTAGACCAGAATAGCTATATGCCAACCTGTGGGGCACCTTTTGTTATACTTAAACCGTTCAACAGTAGTCCAATCCCAATATATATGTACAACCATGCATGCCATCAAGGAACAAGAAACTGCCACACAAGATGGCGGCTATTCGATACGGTCTATTCCCCATAATACCAAAATTTTCCTCCCAGTATGCCTATAAAAAAATACATTTTTGTCTTAGTGCTGCATGATGGGTTGTAGACTAAAAAACATGTTTTTGTCCCTAAAAACTGTTACCTATTTGCGGAATGCCCCCAAACTTGGGAACCTCTATCGCGACATCTATTTCTATCACATATCAAAATTACATCAATGGCAGAGAAAGTATAGCCTTTTTTATTTCCAGAAGAAAAAAAAACATTTTTGTCTTAGTGCTGCATGATGGGTTAATTGTAGACTAAAAAACATGTTTTTGTCCCTAAAAATGTTACCTATTTGCGGAATGCCCCCAAACTTGGGAACCTCTATCGCGACATCTATTTCTATCACATATCAAAATTACATCAATGGCATAGAAAGTATAGCCTTTTTTGGTTCTAGAAAAAAAATACATTTTTGTCTTAGTGCTGCATGATGGGTTGTAGACTAAAAAACATGTTTTTGTCCCTAAAAATGTTACATATTTGCGGAATGCCCCCAAACTTGGGAACCTCTATCGCGACATCTATTTCTATCAAATTTCAAAATTACATCAATGGCAGAGAAAGTATAGCCTTTTTGTTTCTAGAAAAAAATACATTTTTGTCTTAGTGTTGCATGATGGGTTGTAGACTAAAAAACATGTTTTTGTCCCTAAAAATGTTACCAATTTGCGGAATGCCCCCAAACTTGGGAACCTCTATCGCGACATCTATTTCTATCACATATCAAAATTACATCAATGGCATAGAAAGTATAGCCTTTTTTGGTTCTAGAAAAAAAATACATTTTTGTCTTAGTGCTGCATGATGGGTTAATTGTAGACTAAAAAACATGTTTTTGTCCCTAAAAATGTTACCTATTTGCGGAATGCCCCCAAACTTGGGAACCTCTATCGCGACATCTATTTCTATCACATATCAAAATTACATCAATGGCATAGAAAGTATAGCCTTTTTTGGTTCTAGAAAAAAATACATTTTTGTCTTAGTGCTGCATGATGGGTTGTAGACTAAAAAACATGTTTTTGTCCCTAAAAATGTTACCTATTTGCGGAATACCCCCAAACTTGGGAACCTCTATCGCGACATCTATTTCTATCACATATCAAAATTACATCAATTGCATAGAAAGTATAGCCTTTTTTGGTTCTAGAAAAAAAATACATTTTTGTCTTAGTGCTGCATGATGGGTTAATTGTAGACTAAAAAACATGTTTTTGTCCCTAAAAATGTTACCTATTTGCGGAATGCCCCCAAACTTGGGAACCTCTATCGCGACATCTATTTCTATCAAATTTCAAAATTACATCAATGGCAGAGAAAGTATAGCCTTTTTTATTTCTAGAAAAAAATACATTTTTGTCTTAGTGCTGCATGATGGGTTGTAGACTAAAAAACATGTTTTTGTCCCTAAAAATGTTACCTATTTGCGGAATGCCCCCAAACTTGGGAACCTCTATCGCGACATCTATTTCTATCACATATCAAAATTACATCAATGGCATAGAAAGTATAGCCTTTTTTGGTTCTAGAAAAAAAATTCATTTTTGTCTTAGTGCTGCATGATGGGTTGTAGACTAAAAAACATGTTTTTGTCCCTCAAAATGTTACCTATTTGCGGAATGCCCCCAAACTTGGGAACCTCTATCGCGACATCTATTTCTATCAAATTTCAAAATTACATCAATGGCAGAGAAAGTATAGCCTTTTTTATTTCTAGAAAAAAATACATTTTTGTCTTAGTGCTGCATGATGGGTTGTAGACTAAAAAACATGTTTTTGTCCCTAAAAATGTTACCTATTTGCGGAATGCCCCCAAACTTGGGAACCTCTATCGCGACATCTATTTCTATCACATATCAAAATTACATCAATGGCATAGAAAGTATAGCCTTTTTTGGTTCTAGAAAAAAATACATTTTTGTCTTAGTGCTGCATGATGGGTTGTAGACTAAAAAACATGTTTTTGTCCCTAAAAATGTTACCTATTTGCGGAATACCCCCAAACTTGGGAACCTCTATCGCGACATCTATTTCTATCACATATCAAAATTACATCAATGGCATAGAAAGTATAGCCTTTTTTGGTTCTAGAAAAAAAATACATTTTTGTCTTAGTGCTGCATGATGGGTTAATTGTAGACTAAAAAACATGTTTTTGTCCCTAAAAATGTTACCTATTTGCGGAATGCCCCCAAACTTGGGAACCTCTATCGCGACATCTATTTCTATCAAATTTCAAAATTACATCAATGGCAGAGAAAGTATAGCCTTTTTTATTTCTAGAAAAAAATACATTTTTGTCTTAGTGCTGCATGATGGGTTGTAGACTAAAAAACATGTTTTTGTCCCTAAAAATGTTACCTATTTGCGGAATGCCCCCAAACTTGGGAACCTCTATCGCGACATCTATTTCTATCACATATCAAAATTACATCAATGGCATAGAAAGTATAGCCTTTTTTGGTTCTAGAAAAAAAATACATTTTTGTCTTAGTGTTGCATGATGGGTTGTAGACTAAAAAACATGTTTTTGTCCCTAAAAATGTTACCTATTTGCGGAATGCCCCCAAACTTGGGAACCTCTATCGCGACATCTATTTCTATCACATATCAAAATTACATCAATGGCAGAGAAAGTATAGCCTTTTTTATTTCTAGAAAAAAATACATTTTTGTCTTAGTGCTGCATGATGGGTTGTAGACTAAAAAACATGTTTTTGTCCCTAAAAATGTTACCTATTTGCGGAATGCCCCCAAACTTGGGAACCTCTATCGCGACATCTATTTCTATCAAATTTCAAAATTACATCAATGGCAGAGAAAGTATAGCCTTTTTTATTTCTAGAAAAAAATACATTTTTGTCTTAGTGCTGCATGATGGGTTGTAGACTAAAAAACATGTTTTTGTCCCTAAAAATGTTACCTATTTGCGGAATGCCCCCAAACTTGGGAACCTCTATCGCGACATCTATTTCTATCACATATCAAAATTACATCAATGGCAGAGAAAGTATAGCCTTTTTTATTTCTAGAAAAAAATACATTTTTGTCTTAGTGCTGCATGATGGGTTGTAGACTAAAAAACATGTTTTTGTCCCTAAAAATGTTACCTATTTGCGGAATGCCCCCAAACTTGGGAACCTCTATCGCGACATCTATTTCTATCACATATCAAAATTACATCAATGGCAGAGAAAGTATAGCCTTTTTTATTTCTAGAAAAAAATACATTTTTGTCTTAGTGCTGCATGATGGGTTGTAGACTAAAAAACATGTTTTTGTCCCTAAAAATGTTACCTATTTGCGGAATGCCCCCAAACTTGGGAACCTCTATCGCGACATCTATTTCTATCAAATTTCAAAATTACATCAATGGCAGAGAAAGTATAGCCTTTTTGTTTCTAGAAAAAAATACATTTTTGTCTTATAGTGCTGCATGATGGGTTGTAGACTAAAAAACATGTTTTTGTCCCTAAAAATGTTACCTATTTGCGGAATGCCCCCAAACTTGGGAACCTCTATCGCGACATCTATTTCTATCACATATCCAAGTTACATCAATGGCGAAAATTTCTTAGCATTAAGCCTTTTATGTTTCTATAAAACATTAAATTTTAAAGAAGTCTAATACAAGTATATATAGTGCTGTTGCATATGGGTTGTATACTAAAAAACATGTTTTTGTCCCTAATAATATGTTACCCATTTGTGGAATGCCCCCAAACTTATAGGAACCTGTGTCGAGACATCAATTTTTATCATATCCATTAAGTTACATATCAATCGCGGTAGAAGTTATTTCCAAAAGTGTGACATATGCTTTTAAAAAAATTTACGTATTTTTAGTGATTGGAAATGGTTTTATAGTACAAAAAATTGCTATCTTTATTAATTTTCATAAACATCACTTCAATTTAGTGTTTGTGTGTTGATAAGGCGCTAAGGTTAATGCGAACTCATCGCTAATTTTCATTGACTGTATCTATAACCCGGCCAGCTACGACACCAAATTCCTAATCATACCATGGAACAATTCATGAGCCTTTATGGTCTTTTGTTTCAAATATTTGTCAGTAATCAAAAAACAATGAGGAGAATGATCAAAGGTCATCATAATCTATTGAATTTAGTGGCCTTTTTTTGTCGAGTGTCGGTCATGCAGTTGGATCGACCCCTTATTTTGGGAATACTCATCACGTGTACGTAATTTATAGTCAATAAATGTCAGACAAAATGACTCTTTTCAAAATTACTGTAGCTCTTTAAACAAATCTAGCTTTCAAGCACTGTAGTGTTATGAGGATCACAGCTAGCTATAGTATAGGCGGTTGGATTGTCATTTTTCTGTTGACAAAATCCCCACCCATCATGCCCATGGGAAAAAATCCCCACCCTGGTGCAAAACATGCGCATCTTTGATACAGAAAGTCAGATGCGCAGACATTTTGTTTTGGGTCATCTGGAACATGAAAAAAGTGATTCAATAGCATCTATCTTTATGCAGACAGTTTTAAAAACATAAAAATAAACAATAAAAATCACTTAATTGTGAGGAGTGCAAGTGTAATACTAGTTTTTTTTTGTTGTTTTTTTAAATAAAGCTTATTTCTAATGATATAGCCTATGTCTGTCTGCATACGGAAATTGTGTTTACTGTTATACTTATATAGTTTACTCCTAGTTTAAGGCCCTGTCACAAGAAACCGAATCGCAAGAACGTTCGTAAACCTTATTGAAAAATTAATATTTTTCTAGTACGGTGGAGAACGGACATAAAATGCAATTCATCAACTTTCTCATACCGCCCCAGTACCGTTCTGTTTCCGTACCTATACCGTATACAGCATAAAATGGTCAATTTGATCCAGAATCTAGCAATTTTGTCCGAGCCGAGACAGTACTGTTGACGAATTCACCGTTGCTAAACCTAACCATTACCGTTCTAAGACCGTTCTAAGACCGAACACACGAATCAATACCGTTCTATAAACTGTTGCGCACCGCACATAACTTACCAAAACCTTACCAACACCTTACCAATACCGAACGCATACCGACCGGCAACCGTCGGAAACGGGTGGCTAGCGAGTGTATAAATAAGCGTCTCCGTTCAAATTAAAATCATTACAGTTCCGGATATCGACGAGAACACTACGAGAACACTACTAAATCATTCTCCAGATTCAAGATGGGCAAAAGAGGACGCCGTGCTGGTGACCGTGGTGCTGCTAGTCGTGGTGCCGGTGGTCGTGACGCTGGTGGTCGTTGTGAATATCCTGCCCCTGAAGCTGCAGATTTAATAACAGCTGATGTCCACGATGTCCTCCCTCCCCGTGGTGGTCGTCGTGCTGGTCGTGGTGCTGCTGCTCGTGGTAGAGGTCGTGTTATTGCTGCTCGTGGTCGTGGTAGGGGTGCTGTTGGCCATGATGATCCTGCCATTCACGGGGGGACTAGCAGCAGCAGCAGTTCTCCAGCAAGAGAAGAGGAGGTGGTTCAGGGCAGCAATGGCTTGGATTCTCGCGGCATCTTCTGCAGGGTTCATCTTGGAATTCTAGTGGGATCTGGATCTGAACTGAGCTTCTCATCACAATTTAGTCATATTTATACTACATGTGTGTCATGCACGGATTGTTCGGAGAACGGTCGTGATTAGTGCGTGATAGGCGGTAGATACACGGTAGTAATAAGTTTACGACGTTGTAAGGAACGGAGCGAACGGGGAAGGTATAGGTGAAGTGCGGTATCGGCTCTGTATCAGAACGCTATCCAATCGTTCGTGATCCGGTACTGGTACGCTGATATCAAACCTTGCCGTATCAGTAACGGCTTATAAACGGCAAAACAGATCCAATACCGAGCTGATAGCGTGCAAGTAACGACCCGTTAACGTGCTCCAGTTCGGTGGCAATTTTTGAACATGTTTAAAACTTTTTTTCAGCAATTCCGTGCTGTCCTTATAACCCCGAGACAGCCAGTGTCAATAACTTATCAGTAACGATAGAGAAACGACCACTTACCGATCACTCCTTATCAATACCGATTCCACATAAATCAGTACGGTACATGAACGGTAATGCAATTCGGTTTCTTGTGACAGGGCCTTTACTTGGAGATTTCACTAGTTTACTGGTACGTTTCGTGCATTACGTAACCCCATTCATCGGGTGATGAATGGAGTTGTACATGTACCTCGCCCTAGTTGTGGAGATAAACATCTTCATTGTGCGTCGATGCCAGGTGCAGGCTTTCTTCCTCCACTATGTGCAGGCAGATGACACCACAGGCATTGTATACACGGATACGGACCATCGCGCAGTCGATCGATTTTGTTTAGCCAGATCAAGACATGGAGAGATAATGTCTTTCATGGTTTAGCCCAGGTTGGACGTCGTCGTTTTCATCGCCGCATACAAGTTCCGTCCAATACTATTTACCGGAAAACACCGGAAACACCAGAGCATAATTCTTTCGTGAAGAGCAAGGGCCGATTCCCCGGTGTCTCATGGTCATTTCTAATTATAATTCTTCATGGGTTTCCTCACGCTTACGAGTGAGGAATCCTTGGTATGAATACCAGAAAGAAATAATAATAATAATAATAAAACATTCTAAATACCGGAAAACACTGGAAAATACCGGAAACGTACGTCACACTAAATACCGGCAAACACCCCAAATAAACCGGAAAACACCAGGGGCCAATTTCATGGCGCTGCATGCTATAGTATAAGCACAACAATTTGCTTAGCACAGGATTGATTTGTTTTATAAAATGGATTACACTCATTACAGGCCAAAATTAGATACGCAACTTGTGTTCTTTGCAAGAGTAGGGGGAATACCACATCACGATTTTGGCTGGTAATCCATTTTTGCAAAATAAAGAAAACAAATCCTGTGCTAAGCAAATATTTGTGCTTAGCAGCGCCATGAAATTGGCCCCAGAAAACACAGAAAAACACGCAATTTCCAGTGACGTCATTTTTCATGACCCACGTACAATGGCGTATGGCTCGAGAGAAAATTACCTGCCAAAAAAGCAATAAAACGTATTGGTTGCGTACGCGTGTTGTTGCGCCGTGGCTGTATTTCTTGCATTGCCCGTGTTTCGGTGAAAGGATTTAAAAAAATAATTTACACAAGCGAACGAATTTAGAAAGCTTACGTGTCTCTGTAACGAAAAGTATCAAAAATTTAAATTTCCGACGTCGGGAATTGGAGATACAAGCCTTTTTCTTGAAACGTGCTTCACATGTTGTACATGTGCGCGTACGCTCATATGTACATAGTATGTGTACAATGTACACATGTACGCGCACATGTACATTTACGTCATAACCCTGTCGATTAAATGACCTGCCAGCCTTTCAATCATTTCTTGTTTTTAATCGACTGGCATTAATCCTTGACGGATTTTTACGTTCTTGGTACCAAATGAAAGCTGATAACTTTTTCTATAGAAAAATACCTATTTAACTTTAAAAAAAAAAATTGTACGCCCAAATCGGCCCAAACACGGGCAGTGCAACTTTAAAGGCACAGGCTCGTCAGCAATGCGCGCCCGCCAAATTCGTGCTCGAAACACGCAGCTCCATGCATTTGCTATGGAGCTGCGTATTGCGTGGCACACATTTGGCGGGCGTGCAGTGCATTGCTGACGAGCCTGGGCCTTTAAACTCAGTCGTGATTAAAGCCGCGGATGTAAAACCGTAGGTCGAGCGTGTTAAGAAAATTAACGCAATTAAAAATGATGATCCGCCGGGCCGGAGCATTCTTAATTTTCGTGATTCGATCACGTGTCTCTGGCCATTTCTAATTCTTTACGGGTTTCCGGACGCCTGCGAGTGACAGTACAATGAGCACTTTAATAGAGGAATTATTGGTATGAATACCAGAAATAAATAATTTAATACTAATAAAAATAACTCCTCTTAATGCGCTGCAAACGGTCGACACCATGGTGGCACGGGAAACCTTTCCTCCAAACGACCACCGAAATTTCGGCAAGAATCACTTAAATCTACACCAAATTCCTCTACCCAAAGCTTCAAAAAATGGTTTTAGACCTAATAAAAACTGGTTTTTTACCTTAACAAATTTTGTTTTTAACCTCCAAAATATTGGGGCTACACCAAATTGTCGCCCTAACATAACTTTCTACGCAAAAAATGTCACCAGGCCTATTGGATAAAATAGAAAAGTTATTATTATTATTATTTCCATAATAGGCCTACTAGCTATATTAGTACTAAGGGCGACAGTTTGGGGGACAATTTCCAGGGACAAATAACATGGTTGTTAACCAAACAAAAATTAGTTTTTAACAAATTAATAATAGGGCGACAGCCAAATGTCGCCCTATTCCTCTAGCTCTTGTGTCTCCCTAATAATACTATTATAAAGCTTTTTACAAAAAATGAATTCGCAATAAGCGATAGGATCGGAAACCAATCTACGCCCGTGCGTAGATTGGTTCCAGATCTTATCGTTTATTGCGAAGATAAGCCATGACGCCTACGGGCAGAAATCTGCCCGTGGACACGTTACTACTACTCGGTGTTATTATTTGTTCCCTATGTTGTATATGCGGACGGGAACCAGTCTAGCGCCCGCGACGCCACTGCAGCCGCGGTTAAAAAAAATACGCGTCCGGTTCCCTGTATTCGGCGCATGTGAAATTCACTCCCCTCTACGAGAACCAGTCGAGCACTCCTGAAACCGGTAGGAAGCTTTCGAACTATCGTTGTCGTTCATCACGACATGTTCATCTTCGGGATTAATCGCTAATTCTGATTAATCACATGTGCACAAGATCCCATCTGCAGGCCGGCAGTGCAGTGCAGGTAGGGGACATATTTAGCATGTTTCATGTGTTTAGGCAGGCCAAATGGCTTTACCATAACCGTTTACAGTCATGACAGTGCCTTTGTCGGACGCTTCGCCCCATTTCCACTTCGCCCCATGTCAGTTCGCCCCATACATGCCATACCACATCGCCCCATTACCACTTCGCCCCGTTACCACTTCGCCCCATTACCACATCCCTGACATCGCCCCATTACCACTTCGCCCCATTGCCACTTCGCCCCACCTACCGGGTAGGCTATGCTATTCGGTATTTAGCCGGCAGTCGGTACGGTAAAAAAAAGGGGGGAAAGAGTCTAACTAAGTAGGCTAATATTAACTAACCGTTCGTGGATTTTTTCGTTTAGGTCTCATTTGAAAGTGAGGTTTCATTTGTTAATTAGCGTCCACCTTTTGAATGATTCAGTCGGGGCAAGTCCTCACAGCTTTTAGCGGAATCTGTTTTCATTAAGTCTATATAGGCCTATGTATTAGGGACAAGTTTGTAAAAAAAATTATAAGTTCGATTTTCATTGAAAATATCTCACATTACAGATCATTTTCTGTTAATTCTAAGCCGAGATATGCGGACGTTTTCCCACGAAATCGTGTGTGTAAACTGATTAGGAGAGAGCTCGAAGAATGCAATGCAGTATAAAGCGCCCCGGCCCCACAGTGACATATTTCGCCAAGCCAACGAAGATATTTTCAACTTTAAGTCTGATTAGTCTTAGTTCAACCATAGGTTCAACACGCTGTCTTGTTTTCTGCTCAACTAATTCATGAATTACTATACAGGGCGTTTGGGAAAACGGGCAAAAAAAGCAGATTAAAATTGGATTTCAGATTTTTATTTTTCGATTGCTATCAAACTAAACAAAGAAAAAACAAAACAAAAACATGTCAACTTTAATTCTTGCTGTAATTAACTGCACTCAAATTCGGCTTAAAACGAATTTGATGACAATTAAATCTTGTTGGACCTATTGACCTTTGGGCCAGCTGGCCAATTTCATAATGCGTGTGGTCTAGTGGGTATGAAGCGGGACTCCCAATCAGAGGTTGGGGGTTCGAGCCCTACTTCGACCAAAGTTTCTGTGTCCCTGGGCAAGGCACTTAATCCCAGTTGGCTCGTCAACCCAAGCGATATATGGGAAGCTGTTAAGGGGAATGCCACAATCTAACTGCTGATAGGGTTGTGCGCCTGACCAGCAGCCACCTAGTTGAAGCGAAATGGTTCTGGTGATTCCCTGATGGCAGCGGTAATAATGGTAACAGTGCCTTGAGCACCCTGGAGGGTGGATATGTTGGCTATACAAATCTAATCATTATTATTATTATTATTATAAAGCTGTTTAGTAAAAAAATTGCCAATTTGTGTATTTTACAAATATCTGCATGCTATTCTTTCTAAAACTCAATTTGCATACAATTTTTGAAAAATGCTCTTGCGAAATAAACGCCATAAAGTACGCGCACGCACATGCTAGAACATGTTCTAAACACGCGCGCGTGTTGCTCAAAATTTGTTCGAAATACGGCCCAACCGATGCACGACACAGAAAAATACGCTCAAAATCATGATGCACGTGGCAATTTGTAGAAAGTGACGTCATTTGAACGTGATAAATTACAGACGTGTTTTTTTTTACACATCAATTCATAAAACCAGTGGTGCAGTGTAAGTTAATTACATGTAGGCCTACTCTTTTCCTATTTTTTTACTGACTGTCGGCTAAATAGCATACGTGGGGCGAAGGGGCGAAGTGACGACGGGGCGAAGTGGTAATGGGGCGAAGTGGTAATGGGGCGAAGTGGTAATGGGGCGAAGTGGTAATGGGGCGAAGTGGTAATTGGGCGAAGTGGTAATGGGGCGAAGTGACTGTAAAGCCTTTACACTTTTACAGTCATTTAATTAATTTGCCCCATTTCTACTTTTTTTTCTAATAGAGATAATTCTAAACTTGTTTGCCTCTGTGCACCTTAAGACATTGATCGAAACTCCCTTTTCTTTAGGGTAACACTAGCACCAAAAACATTATTAGTCTGTTTTGTGAGAAATGTGAAATAAGTCTTGTCTGAAAACTTTTGAAGCAAATACAACATTTTTTTGGCTTGCTTTACAATATGTATGTTATTGGTTTGTGTTTTTGATTTTACAGTGTAAAGTGCCTAGAGGCCCTGGCATTTGGCGCTATATAAGATTATTATTATTATGTCGCGTTGGAATCTGGGTCATGTCATCCCCGAGTGCAAGTTTTGACTTTCTTTTTTCAGATTACTGTGAAGCTAAAGGTGACCGTACAAAAACACTGCAGTTTACAGAGATGGAGAGTACTGATGCGAACACAGACTTCACACTTCGTTTTTCCAGTGATGATTCTGGTAAGACTTTGAACCACCATTTTATTTAGGGTAACACTAGCACCAAAAAAATTATTCGTCTGTTTTGTGAGAAAGGGGAAATAATGTCTTGTCTGAAAACCTTTGAAGCAATTACAACATTATTTGGCTTGCTTTAAAATATACAAATTCATATTATGATTATGGCGGCATTACTTTAATTGAAAATGCCATCAACTGCTCCACAAAACAATTTTATTCTTGGTTTAAACTTTTAAATTGTTTGTTTTGTATTGTTTTCAAGATTAACTATACTGTGGTAATCTAGAATTTTTTGCAAGTTGTGATTGTTTAACACTAGGGAAAGGAATTTACGGTTAATTCAGAAACTACATGTAGTTTCCAATTTGTTCAAGTGTCGTTTAACCAGTTAACCTTTCAGCCGACACTAAAGATTGAAATTGTTGGTGGTGTTTGTAGATACCTGTGCAATGTACACAATACCCCTACATGTAGGCCCCCAAAATAATTATTGCACCTTTGTCTGGTAAATATTTTACTAGCTACCGCCCAATATTAATTTATTTAAGTTTCATGAAATCATTAGAAAGAACCCTCTGACAACTATTGTTAATTCTGTAAGATTGGGTTTCGCTTAAACATTCAGGAAAACCAGTTTTTTAATTTGTTTAGGTGAAACGGTTAACCGGTTAACCGGTTAAATGCCCCATCCCTATTTGACACCCAATATTTGTCATCGGTAACAATTTAAATTTCAAGCAGAGTTCATGTATCGCTACAGATGAAATATTTAATTTCGTAATTAATCCTAGTCAATCCTCGTACATGTACATGTAGTTCCTAGTCAATCACATTTAATCATACCATCTTTAATGTTGCATTGTGTAATTATATTAAAGCCAGAATGCTGCAGTTGCAACTTTTGAGTGTTGACTTAATTAAGGTTGCTTATATAACTGCAATTTTAATGTCTTTACCATTAACAAAATTGTCAATTACTAAAATACAGACAAAGAGAACACACATGGGATGACCCGGCAAAACCTAGTGAAGACAAGCTGTGCTTTAAAGCGTAAACGCAAGGTCAGATTTGAGGATGCTATGTTTGACACCGATGAGTCGGAGGATGCAGATGATTATGAGACTATCATAAAGAAACGTAGGTGTTTTAATACTAATTCATAAATTCATTGAACAGTTTATGCATCCCTATTGGCTTAAGGCCTGTCCGCATTGGAATGTTTTTGGGAAACGTACTGAGACGATGGGTACTTTTCCCCATCATAAGTTCAATGCGGACAGCCCATGACGTTTTCCTGTCAGGAACCTTACCCGAGTCCAGCGGTTATTTTTCCTGGCCAACTGCTGCCCAGAAAAAGTTCCCAGGGAACATTTCCCGAGACGAAAAGTCCAGTACGGACACACGAGTCAGTAAAAGCGGCTCGGGAAGGCAGTACATCCGGCCTGCCTGGAGTACTGTGAAGGTTAGACTGCAAATGTTATGCGTGTGCACATTTTGCAAAACTACACAATGTCATACATTTACTTGGGAAACTAAACATGTCAAAAAGTGAGACGGGCAATTTGAATGATTTGTCATATGGAGGAAAACAAATAAATAATAAATATATTTATTTCTTGAAATGCAACTCCAACAGGAAAATCAAGAATCCCTGGCATCAGCTTTGTTTTGAGGATGAGGTGCTGTAGACTTGACTGTGTGAGCCAAGTAGATGCAGAAACGGCCGCTTGTGCAAGGTCCACGTTTTGTAACCGGACAGGGCTAGATCAGAGACATTGGCTGCTGGGATACCTTTCAGATCACTATAAGCAGAGAAACGACTATTTTCAGTATGCCTATCTAATAGGTACAACAAAAGTTTGTTCAACCGCTTGGAGAAATGTACATGGCATCACCAAGACCAGATTCTATCAGCTAAAGAAGTGCTTTGAAGGTAATGTATGCTGTATTTTTTAGGGACGTAAAAGGTAAACAGAAAAATTGCATTTTTTTTATTTTTTTTTTGTGGGGGTGGGTGCAGGGAGATGGTGGTGGGGGGCTGCGGCTGCGGGTACCATTAAATCTATGGTCATGGGCATGCAGGCCTCAAAATTCGTGTTCAAAAAGGCACGGCAATAATTGCCTTGCCTTTTCCAACATTTCAAGGGCATCACGGCAATTCTGTCAATTTCAAAAGGGCATCACAGCTGTTTGCTTGAACTTGGGAACATTAATAGTACTTGCATGTAGCTGGGGTTACACTCCGAGGATTGTCTCTTTTATTTTTCCGCGTTGAACATGGGATATTAATTGCTTTCACCTTATTGATAAATTGTCTAGATACTAATCGGACATTTCGTTGACATTCCAGACGAAATGCGGTGCCTGCGGCCGCCATTTTGTGTGCTACGCAGGCGCAATGACCACAGTTATATCACGAACAAAGTTCAAAGGGCAAAGTTCTGTTGTTCGAGGGACTTTCGTCGAACTGTATTTTTTGTACACGTAGGCTACCGGCGGTACCGTGCGTGCTCGGCGTGGTTTTACCAAAATTGTGTACGGTTTCGTTGCATTTTTACACACCGGTGGAAAGGCTAGTTTGGTCTCTGAAATGTGTCACTAAAAGTGAGAAATTTGAAATTTTTATGTGTGTGATTTAATGAAGGGCACCGACGGCAGTTTAATAAAGAGGGCACAGCAATTTATTGCCGTTAAATATTCATGATTCATGAGGGCATCGACGGCAATTGCCGTCGGTTATTTCGAGGCCTGGGTATGTCATATTTAAGAAGAGATGTTTTGTGCAAGCCATCCTGAACAACTTTTCTGGTGCATGAACCTCGGATGCTACATGTCCTTTAGTTATTTGCTAAACTTTACATTCAAGATGAATTCAACATTTAATTATGGAAAGGCTTTTAAAACACATTCCACGAAACAGTTCTCATTCGTAATTGACATACAGATATTTACAGTGTTTGACTTGTCGGGTTTTGTTACAAAGTTTCTGTTCTGCATACTTTAACCTTTTCTTGAACAATCTCTTAATTGTTACATAGGTGGATCAAGAAAATTTCCAACCCCAGGATTTCTTCGCAAGGGTGAAGTTTCATCAAAGACGGTACGCTCCATGGCATGGCTTGAAAACTATGCCAGCAGATGCGGAGACAAGCTGCCAGATTCTTCAAGAATCCACCTTCCGTCATGCTTGACTAAAGGGGATGTCTTCAAGACAATGATGACAGAACTTGAGGATGTCGGGGAGGAGGGATGCAAGGAGTCAGTCTTTTACCGCCATTGGAGAAAACAGTTGGGACTCATAGCAATTCCAAAGGTAATTAAACTGCCCCCAAAAAAAGACTAGGTTTTTCATGTTACTATTTTTGACTTCTCGCTCGACTGCCAGTCCTCATATTTATTCATTGTGTGTGGAATATGTGGAGCGGTTATTCAAACGGGCCCCCGTGCATGCATCAGCAGTCTGTGAGTGTTGAATTTTTTAAGTTATCTTGGTTTTTACTGGACTCGGACTTGGACTTGACAAATCAAGTACTCGGACTTGGACTCAGACTCGGACTCGGGAAGTGTGGACTCGACTACAACGCTGCACTGTAGCGTCCTCCCTCTGATGACTTATACTATTGGCGATAGCTTCATAAAACCATTCTTGCATTTTGCTCTAATGAGTGCAAGTCAAAAGTGCTTTAGCATGTCTTTGTCGTTACTTAATTCTATTTTCCTTTATCATTCACTGTTATGAAGCAGGTGTCTGTTTAAAACCGTTTTCTATGTATGTCATGTCGTTTTCATTTTGTCAAATGCTTAGTACTTTTGGTTTCAGGAAAATAGGTTTGCTAAGTGTGATAAATGTACATTGCTGAGAACCTCCATAGAGAAAACTCTGGACAAGGAGAAGAGGAAGCAGCTGTATGCAAAGCGAGATAAACACTTGCAACTTCAAAAGTAAGGAAAAAAATAATTCTTCTGTTCGGTTACCAACTATGTACATGTAGCAAACAATTGTCCCCAGGTAATTTTTAGAGGGCAGGCCCATTTTCCCGAGGCTAGGGAAAATAGCAGGCCTGCCATCTCAAAATCACCGAGGGGCGGTAGTTTGCAACATCACCAGAATAAAGAACAGTCAATATGTGTTTTATATACCTCATACAGTGGTACATGTATGTGTCCAGTGATTTGTTTTTCAGGACAAAATTGATTTTTCCGAGATTAAGCCAGACGTTGCGCGAAGCAACTTGCTTCACGCAGACGCCCGCGCACCATCACGCCTGCATATGCTGACACACGCGCGCATGATATTACGTACGTGCCGGGGAAAAAATGTACTATCCGTTGACCATTTGACGCAAAAGGTCTAACAATATTACTTTTTTCAATTGCACTGGGGAATGGTTGAACTAATCTATGTCAGGTGGCTTAACCAATCAGTGAACCAATCTTTTAACCAATTAGTGAATGAGACTCGGTGTATATAATGCATGATACACTAATGCTTTTTCTTTCATCCAGTTCTATTTTGGCAGACAGTTTTAGCAAAACGATATAGGTTCTGCATGATTTTCTAGGTTGGGGCGTGTAACTGGAAACGAAGCGTTTTTGGCCGAAGTCAACTATGACAAATACACAGCCGGTGTATATTAAGTTTTAGTTAAATAAGCTGTCAATTTACTATGTTAACTGTTCATTTATCCATTTTTCTTATAGTAACGAGAGGAGAAAGTATTACAGGCATGTGCTGAAGGCAAAGACGTCTCCCCATCTGTACATGTCTATCATCGTGGATGGCATGGACCAGAAGTCTACAAGTTTGCCCAAGTTCTTGATTGAACCAAAGTCCATGTCATCCATGTGGAAACTGCCAACACATATCACCGGGGTCATTGTCCATGGGAGGGGTCATCACGTATATATCGATGCAAAGGAGCTGCCTCACGACAGCAACCTGACCGTCAATGTAATTCTGCAGACACTTGAGAAGTATCCACTGCTGCCGCCCACCTTGTACCTGCAGCTCGACAATTGCGGCAGAGAAAACAAAAACAAGTTTGTTTTTGCTCTGTGCTGCCTTCTTATAGAGTTGCGGATATTCAAAAAGGTATGCAACAAAAATGTAATGACAATGAATTGTTCTTTTACTATAAACTGCTGGAAGTATGCATGTTAGAAGTACATGTATTGATCAGGTATTCATAAACACCCCAGACATGTGCCTATTGTGGAGAGAATGTGAAAGGGCTTAAATAGTAGATAAATGACCTGACGGCTATTAAACACTTGTCTGGTTTTAGCCAGTTTCAATAGTATGGAAAATGCACATACACTCAAAACAACACATGCAGTTTCACAAACAAAAACCACAGAGGGTGATTTGTGTGCATGTGCATACATGTACGAGGTACGTGCTATCAAGCAAGTTTACCTTGCCAACAACACGTTTCCTTGCTTAAAGGTTCAGTACATCATTTACAGTGACCCCATTTTGACAACTTGACAAGAAAAGCACACGTTTTTATTTCAGTCGGAAATAGTATTTTGTGTCAATTAAGAACTGAAGGTGGTTTAAAAAAAAAAACTTTATTACCCTCTAAATAAACAAAAAAAAAGCACGTACAAATTTTTAAGTTTTCAAGGCAGTATTACTGCGTCTATGTGGGTGAAATCATGTGTTCAACCTTTAAATGTTCCATCTGTACATGTATTTGTTTATTTTGACATTTCCTAGTATTAGTGAGGGTTTTGTTTTTGCACTACCTGACATAACTTGATCAGCACTGTATACTTGGTGCAGTACCTGCTGTTAAATGATGCGAACCGGCTGCTCAGTGTTAAGACGTCTGCATAGTGTGTATGAAGTTGTGGGTTTGGGTACCACCTGTGCACACTGACGTTTTTCTCATAGTGCCTCAAGGAAGCACTTAGTATTCAGTGCTAATCACGTTAGTTCAAGCAAGTTACGTCAAGCATTCATTTTCCCAACGCAAACCAAATTGCATTCTCTCAACGTTTCCCAGATTAAGGTGAGTTTCCTCATGGTTGGACACACCCATGAGGACATCGACCAGATGTTTTCAAGGTTTTCCACATACCTCTGGAGACACAATGTGCACACCTTATCTCGCCTCATGAAAGCCCTACCGGAAGCCTTCCTAAAGCCAAATGTGACAGTGGAGCGAATCACCAACACAGTCAACTTCAGAGACTGGATAAAGCCAGTCCTTAACAACATCACCGAACACAGCAGGCCACATGTTTTCAGATTCACATTGGACGAGAAAGGTTTGTGTGGAAAAATGTTTTTTACTCGACAAGTAATAAAAGGTGGTCAATGTAAACATATCAATAATTTTAAAAATTGGTAAAAGTAAAAGGAAACATAAACATATTTTTTGGGTAGATTATAGCAGAAAGGTCAAATTAGGCAGTTCACAAAGAGAGAGGCACATAAACATGCTATGCTCAGTTTTGGGTTACAAAATTGGTACTTATGTTTTTCCTTCAACATTTTATAAGCTTTGACATTTGTAAAATGCGAAAAGGCATTTAATCAAGAGCGAAAACACCTGGCAAATAATTCTTTCGGGACCTAATGAAAATTTCATTCACTTCTAATAACCATTAATTTTACACAGGCAGGGCAGCCATGTGCACCAAGGGCTGGGGTAGTACTCCAGATAAATGGCTTCCCTGTGCATGTTCAAATGATGATGTGCCACCGTACTTGCTTCTTCGACATCCCGATGGTCAGCCAGATGCAGTCAAACTGGACTTTAGTCCACTCAAGCTGGACAGGCTCCAGAGAGACATCTTGAAGGCAAGTCGGTTTCTTGAGGACCATGAAAAAAAAGAGTGGCAAGAGCTTTTTGGACAGTTTGCAGAGGAGAGCCGCATCGGTAAGAATAGTTTCCTACGTGTGTCAAATTCAATCCCTCAGTGAATTCAAGTCACAGATTAAGAAACACATTTTTATCCAGTATTACCCGACTTGATGCTTTTGTGTTCATGTACTTATTTTGGTAATTTTAAGTGATTAATGTAGATATTTTTAATTCATGTATGTTATTGGTTTGTGTTTTTGATTTTACAGTAAAGCACCTAGAGGCCCTGGCATTTGGCCCTATATAAGACTATTATTGATATTATCTAGTCGGATTAGTGCAACATGATACCGGTACTCTATTGATTGTTCCATCCAATGATGACTAGTCATCAAGACCAAATCAAAAAGGAGGGAGTGAGTCATTCACACTGACAAGCTTATTCTGCATCCAGTATCATGATAGCACTTTTGCATATTCTGCTGGGGAAATTTCTAGTACATTCCTCAGTGTGCAGTGCATGTACGTATCTATGGAATCTATATGCTCAAGATGCAACCTAAAAAAAATGAAAAGCCATATTTGTCTGCGCGCAAATGTCTGCCATTCGGATTTTTCATGTCTAGCATGTCCGAACGCAAAGGAAAAAAATGCGCAACGGGCTTAAAAACACTAAGAGAAGGGCGAAAAGTCTGCATGCAAATCAGGTCTGCTGATCTGATGTTTCTTGTCTCTGGTGTTCGAACATGCTAGTGTCAGACTGTGCAGGGCCCGGTATTTCAAAACTTGGTGCTGTGCTTCTGTTGAAAAAATAACAGGGCAGTACCGCCCTGTGATATTGGCCTGCCAAGAACACTGGTGTGAACTATTTTATAAAAAATGCCAATTATTTTCCCTGGACTTCATTGTGTTGCAGAACCAGTAGGGTACTTCCCCATAGCTGACATACTAGCAGCCACTATTGCTGCTGAATCATCCACAACGACATCGACAGTAAATCGACTAGAGGTAGAAGTGCTGTCTGATGATGATCTCCGAAACCCTCAGGTAAAGTGGATTTTTTAAAGGATTTTATTTGTTGCAAAATGTGGTATACACCAACCCCACCCCCTGAAAAAAAAAGAATGCTATACCTACATTACAGATAGGTTGTGCGGTTTGAAAAATGTATATTCCGCAGTATGTTTTCAAGAAGAGTTTTTTTATCTGTAAGGTAAAGTTGAAAAGAAATGTGTTCCTTCATCACACCCTTATCACACTTTGAAGTGAAGTGCTAACTTGTCACAGTGATGATTTCACCACCTTTCGTAATGGCTATGTTTGCTCAGTCATGCATGATAGTTACATAATGACCCTGGTACCATTGGATAGAGGACAGTCTGGACTTTCTCTACATACAGTGTACATGCCTTTTTAAAATATTGCACATTTCTATTTTGCATTTAAATAAGATTTTCTTTTTTTATGTGTCTCTGGAAGTTTATGTGTCTCTTTTAAGTGTCTCTGGAAGAACCCATTTTTTACCAACCACTAATTGACATCACATGCTCGTAATTAGTCCCTCACTTAAAGTCAGATAATCACATTAAACATACATTGTATAATGACAACTGTTTTGACTGGTTAAATATCATTGTTTTCAGTTTGACTGGAGACATGACTCTGAGCCGTATGTTAAACTAGAAGTGATCAAAACCACCATTTTTATTCACCATAATATTTCCACCGTCAAAAGTGACGCCCATAGGTCTACGGTCTTGTATGAAGCTTATAGTAATATATATCTTGCTCTTCTTCATTACAGGTACATCTTGGAAGGCGCCAAATAGTGAAAAAACCTCAAGAACTCGCCCAAGGGAAAATGGTGGCGACGCACCTCACTTCTTACCCGAATGACTGGCCCCAGATCGGCGAGATCGTGAAGATCCAAGATGATACGGTAGAAGTTCACTGGTATACGGGGACGTACACAGGCAAATGGAATAAAATTAATGTGAGGGTTCAGGGGAAAAAAAGTAAGGATTCATGGACAGAAACTATCGGGAAAAGTGCCATCATATCAGAACCATTTGACTTAACACGATGCAAAAAGCTGCCTGGAGACATTGTTAGAAATTTGAAGGTAAGATTTGAGGAAATATTTTCATGATTCAACCCATAAATGTGCCCTAGTCCTCAAAAGAGCCATGGTTGGGAAAGGGGTATTCTGCACACATCCATTTAGTCCAACAACACACAATTTTGTCAATGTCATCTCTTTATGACATGTACGGCTGTCTGGATCATGTTTGCCTCAGATCATCATCAGTTGATTGGCTGTATCTTTAGTTGTACATTATATACGCTGCCCTACGTTTTAAACTGCTGGGATTATATGTAAAATGTTTAATTAACAAGGTCATTCAAGCTGTCTACGAATTTGTTACCCAGTCTGCCTTGAAAAAAATGACATTTCCAAGGACAGCCAAAAATGTCATAAAGAGATGACATTGACAAAATTGAGTATTGTTGGAGAAACTAAATGGAAGCACACAGGGCATCACTGGAAGTCTGCAAGTGGTGTAATTAATTTGATGCAGTGTTTTGGCACGACTACGATGCATTATGACCGTAATTGAAAGTGCTTGATTCAGTTTCTTAAGCTTGTTTGTCCTTGCAGTGTTTGCTTCTGTTGGTTTTTTGTTGTTTTTATCTATTCTTAACAGAAGTAAATGTAAACCAGATAATTGCTTACACTGTCGTGCACAAAACATGTAGTGCACATATAATTTTTAAAAAGTAGAATTTGAACTCACTCGTACTCCAGTGACAATTTGGGTGCTGCCATTGTGGCTTAATGCTATGGCTGCAATCCGGGCAACCCCAAAAGTTTGCCCCGTAGCATTAAGCCAAAATGGTGTGCCCCAAATCGTAACACATTGAAAGTTTGTCGGTTACATTTAACTCTGTTCAATATAGTTTGCTCATAGATGAGCTTCATTTGTAAAAATAAAAAATAAAAATTGTTATACATTTTTTACCACTTTTTTGCAGAGCATAGTATGTTATTTAAGACTGCATTTGAGTAAGTACGTATATTGTGTACGTACAAGTATCTAATATTATGGACCACTTAAGTGTCGACTCTCTAAGTGCCATGTTAGGGACTGTGGCAATTTGGGTGATGCCATTTTTTGTTTAATGCTGCAAGTTTCATACAACATGAACCACTCATTACACTTTTCACAGATTGCGCCCCTATAGGGTTATGCCAAAGTACCAGTGTTGTGACAATTTTTCAGAGTTTGCCTTATAGTTTCCGGTATTGTCTAAATGGACCTGAAACATATGACGTCGCAATTTGTTCACATGCATACCAATATATGGGCGAGTTTGAGCGTACCAGACAACATAGGACCATAGGAAAGTACGTATGCAAACCAACCGTGGTGTCATTAGGTTTCAAGTCCATTGCACAAGTATTTTGTATATTATTAAATGGTAAAGCTGTTTTTGTGTATGAACATCCTCACAAGACAAGGTGGGGTCAACTCAGTGAATAATAGAGATTAAAAGTGCCAGTACATTGTAATACAAAAGCATTAGTCAGTCGGTTTATACATGTGGAGGGATAATACATACTGTACAAGGATATTGTAACAAGGACCCCATAACGGAATTTGACTAATATTAGTTGTTGGAACTCTTCCCAATAAATATCATGCCCACGCTACATGGCGCACTATCCAGTGATGCATAATATTACCCCATCCTAGTCTCCACACTACAATTGTGGTGGGGGAGGAGGAGGGGGAGGTTTTTAACTCCAACTCGACCGTCATGCGTTCTTACACGTGGCCAAACATAACGTCTAAAATGTCCTTGTGAATCTTGAAAATCGTTAAAAATGAAAATCGTTAAACCATGGAGAAAGAACTATCTGCAAATTCGCGGTGTAAACATTTCGCTTTGGCACGATTTTTTACGAAGGAAAAAGCTTTTGCCGCGGTACAATAAGTTTTTTTTTCTTTCCCGACAGAAAAAAGTTACAGAGCATGATTTTCGTTGGGCACAAAATTGCGCGTTACAACTTACAAGATCAGAAAAAGTGGTACGGGAAACGGAGTTGGTACAAGTCCATTTGGCGAACGGTCGAGTTGACCATGGTCGTGCACCATCCAGTGATGGAAAATATTATCCCACCCTGGTCTCCACACTTCAGGGAGAACATTCTCTCACTGATGGGATCCCATCCAGTGACGGAAAATATTATCCCACCCTGGTCTCCACACTTCATGGAGAACATTCTCTCACTGATGGGATCCCATCCTCTCACTGATGGGATCCCATCCAGTGACGGAAAATATTATCCCACCCTGGTCTCCACACTTCAGGGAGAACATTCTCTCACTGATGGGATCCCATCCTCTCACTGATGGGATCCCATCCTCTCACTGATGGGATCCCATCCTCTCACTGATGGGATCCCATCCAGTGACGGAAAATATTATCCCACCCTGGTCTCCACACTTCAGGGAGAACATTCTCTCACTGATTGGATCCCATCCAGTGACGGAAAATATTATCCCACCCTGGTCTCCACACTTCAGGGAGAACATTCTCTCACTGATGGGACCCCATCCAGTGACGGAAAATATTATCCAACCCTGGTCTCCACACTTCAGGGAGAACATTCTCTCACTGATGGGATCCCATCCTCTCACTGATGGGATCCCATCCTCTCACTGATGGGATCCCATCCAGTGACGGAAAATATTATCCCACCCTGGTCTCCACACTTCAGGGAGAACATTCTCTCACTGATTGGATCCCATCCAGTGACGGAAAATATTATCCCACCCTGGTCTCCACACTTCAGGGAGAACATTCTCTCACTGATGGGATCCCATCCTCTCACTGATGGGATCCCATCCTCTCACTGATGGGATCCCATCCAGTGACGGAAAATATTATCCCACCCTGGTCTCCACACTTCAGGGAGAACATTCTCTCACTGATTGGATCCCATCCAGTGACGGAAAATATTATCCCACCCTGGTCTCCACACTTCAGGGAGAACATTCTCTCACTGATGGGACCCCATCTAGTGACGGAAAATATTATCCAACCCTGGTCTCCACACTTCAGGGAGAACATTCTCTCACTGATGGGACCCCATCTAGTGACGGAAAATATTATCCAACCCTGGTCTCCATACTTCAGGGAGAACATTCTCTCACTGATGGGACCCCATCTGGTGACGGAAAATATTATCCAACCCTGGTCTCCACACTTCAGGGAGAACATTCTCTCACTGATGGGATCCCATCCATTGACGGAAAATATTATCCCACCCTGGTCTCCACACTTCAGGGAGAACTTTCTCTCACTGATGGGACCCCATCCATTGACGGAAAATATTATCCCACCCTGGTCTCCACACTTCAGGGAGAACTTTCTCTCACTGATGGGATCCCATCCATTGACGGAAAATATTATCCCACCCTGGTCTCCACACTTCAGGGAGAACATACTCTCTTGATGGTGGGACCCCTTCCAGTGATGGAAAATGTTATCCCACCCTGGACTCCACACTTCAGGGAGAACATACTCTCTCGATGGTGGGACCCCATCCAGTGACGGAAAATATTATCCCACCCTGGTCTCCACACTTCAGGGAGAAGGTTCTCTCTCGATGGTGGGACCCCTTCCAGTGATGGAAAATATTATCCCACCCTGGTTTCCACACTTAAGGGAGAAGATACTCTCTCGATGGTGGGACCCCTTCGAGTGACGGAAAATATTATCCCACCTGCACCCCTCTAAATCCAGTTAATTCAGGAGTAAATGTTCCATATAACTTATACCCATGCTTAATTTCGCGCATTATAAGAACCGACTGGAGCTTGATCATCGGAGGTAATGTTGTCCAGCGATGGTGTGATCGTGATTTTATTATTAGCTACAGTAGCTTAGCGATCTTGTCGCCAACAAAATTAGGTTAATTGCACTTCCGGTGCCAACTGTACATTTTGCATGGTGAATATAACTGGAAGGAAAACGGATTTGCAAACCAAAAATACAGGAACAGTCCATGATAACAACATACGGTTTACAAATACAATATAGCAATTTATGCCAAAAAATGCAGTTCACATTAGTTCACTTTGATAAGATTTGCTGTTTTGGACAGATTATATTTAAATCAGGCACTCTGCTCATACAGAAGCGTCTTAAAGGGGTTTCACACGCTGTTTATCATCGACGACTGCAGCGCTCGACAAGACCTAAAATACCGCAAGAGTCTAAAAGACTGCGAAAATTGCGAGTTGTCAAATTTGGCTATGAGCGGGCGACACGATAATCACTCTTGCTGGTTGCTTACCCAAAAATACAACAGCGTGCTAAAAGATTTTAGAGAGCAGACAGAGTGGATAGCCATGTTTTATTGCAAGGACGAGGGATCTTTTAACCAGTGTATGAAGGAAAATAGAGGAGTACCCAGAGAAAAATTACAAGAGATAGAGTACGAGTTGAAGAATATAAAGTTTACAAAATTGATATTGAAGACCGACCCGCCGGTAACTTATAGCGTATTATAAATAATTACGTTTTTCGTTGTAAATAACTGCGTTTGGTATTATAGATCATGGACAGTTGTAACGCAATAAACTCAGTTTATCAGATAGGCGTATTGACGTTGCTATCTACAATTACGTATCAGTTGTTCAAGTTAAACGTCGAATTAAATTATGTAAAAAAGCTATATAATAAAATAGCGTCTATATTTAAAACTAAAATGGAATTAGAAAGCGTAATGAGAGATGGTAAGCCGGATTTGAAGAGCAAAATGTTGGAAGTCGTCGCCGCGGGGAAATCTAAATCGTACCTCGGTAAAGACTACTCTCAAAAGGAAGTCGAGTCTATGAACGACGAGACGCTGACTAAACTCGAACAATTATACGAGACAAAGATTGGAGCTGAGATGATAAAAGGGCTCGGGTTGCCGATAATCACGGCCTTTACCAAGATTGTAAAATTTGCGTTGCCCAAATTCGGTATAGGCAAATTAAGATTAAACTTAGACGACGAGACAAAACTGCACGTTGAATTAGAGACGAATCCGGCGGTAAACTCGAGCGTTAGCAGATTGCTTAGCGGGGTTTACTTCAATTACGGACACTTAGTCGGCCCGTTGACCGCGTTTTTAATTACGGCTAGTCACGTTGAAGTTGTAGAAGCAGAAGATGATGCTGTAGTCGAAACTGTAAATGAATTGCAGTCGAAAGAAGACGAAGAAAATTGATTTTAATTAAATTATAATATAGTTGTAATAAAATGGATACTATAGATACTCACGTCGAAGAAACCAGTAGCGTAGAAGAAATCAAACCAGAACCTAAAGTCAAAAATATCACCGTTACTAAACAAAAAGATCCTAAACGAGTACAACTCGGCAAGAAGCTCGCCGCGCACAACAAACTTATTAAAGAGCAAAATGTCAAGTTGAGAGAGGCGGCTAATGAACTAAAAGTCTCCGATAGTACATCGTCGGAAAGCGGCGGCAACAACTACGAGTGGTACGCATTGGCGGCTGTAATAGGAGTTGGGGCGTCGATATATATATTTAAATTAGTCGCTGGTAAAAATGTGGCGAGTTACTCTAACGAGAAAGTTAAACCAAAAGTCGTCAGAGATGCCCCCGTTGACTCTAACCGCTCGGAATTACGAGGCATGGAAGATTAAAAAAATTATTTAAATATTATAGAATATAATTATAAATAAAAGAATGGATCAAAAAACTATTGCAAACACCGTTTATCACTCGGTGGTGTTGTCTGGACTGCCGATAGGCTTCGCTATGCTGGGTAAAAAATTGTTAAATATAACTCACGTAAATTTAGGTACGGTAGACGTCTCGGATGTCGCTAAACTAACTGCGTGGGTTACTGCGTCTGAATTTACGATGGCTTGGTTGATTAAACAGGGTATATTACCGGCCAACGTAATGACCGCAGTTTAAAAAATGTATTTTTAATTTAATAAATTTCATATGTATTAATAAATAATGTCCGCGGAAGAAGGAGAATTTATGCCCATGGATGAGGGGTTACACCAGAAGAAACTCAAGCCCGCGATGCAGAAGAAAGTTCTGGCCTTAGTAATATTGAACCCGGGCTTGGAAGCCGATTTGCCGGGCTTCAAGACCCCAGACTTTCGCTAAAACCGCGACCTATAAGTGTGTCTATTGAAAGCGCCGGAGTTTTTAGAGAGGGATCCAAGAATATGGGGCCTGTTAACGATTTATATAAATCGTTGGGGATTGATTTAGAAAGAGTCATTCCAAATTATGAAAACTTTTATACCGGCGAAGACGGTCTATTATATTATAAAATAGATGACGAAATAAAAATTAGATTGAGCACTAAAAAGTCGACTAGCCGTAATCCTTCCAATTTTTTAACTAAATCCGGAATAGAAAAATCAGCTAAAAATGCGGGGTTAAACCCGCAACGAGTTAAGAATTGTATAAAAACCGAGTTGAAATTAGTTGAAATTATGTACCGCAAGGCGATTTGCTTAGCGGTTTAGTAGATCCAAACATAACGACAGACTCTATAGACCCAACGTTAATACCCACTGAAGATGAAGAATTAAAAAAAATGGTCAAAGACCGCTATATAGAAACGACAAAATATTTGGCGAATGATGAAATTGATTATGAAGTAAATGTAGACGAAAGCATAGATGCCACCTGGGGAGACAGACAGTACCGCATTACGGGCGAAGGTGGAAAACCACTGACGCCCCTACAACTAATGAGCTCGTATAATGATGGCGAAAAGTTTGCCAGAGCGCTAGGAGTGCCCGAAAAAGTAATTGAATACACGAAAGCAGAGTTAGAAATTTTGGCTATAAACGTGGGTGACCTTACTCCTAGAGGTTTAGTAAAGACAAGTTCATTCGCCGATTTAAGTAAATCATTTGAGGAAATGACTAAGTTTGTAGATCAAAATGAAACTTTGTCTTCTTTAGATGACAACTTTATTAGACGTCGCCCCGTCGAGACATTTGTACAAACGGAGGGGCTCAACTTTAGAGAACTCGAGGGCTTGGCCGCCAAGTTTGAGACATTTCGGGGTAATTTAGAAGCAAATTTAATAGAATTAGACCACGTTAATGAGGAATTGTCGATAGTTGCTGAAGAATTAAGCGTAGCTGAACAAGAAAACGACGAATCAAAAATCGCTAAATTAAAAAAGACTCTACAAATATTGTACGATGAACGATCGCTTAGACTAGAAGCGGCTAGCGTAAATGAAAAGGGTACAAGAAGACAAATTAATAGAATAAAAGAAACTATAGAGCGAATGAAAAATATCGATAAGACTCTAGGCGATAAAATTAAAACGCTATTTAGAGAACAGGGTGTCACGGTCTTAAGCCTTCTAGCCGCGTTTTCTTTAACGATAAGCACGGTAATAGCGGGCGTTGTAGCTGCAGTAAGAGGGGCAGGTGGGAGTAGTGGCGGTGGATCACTCGCACCGTCGCAGCCTACTAATCCAAATAACGTTACGGACTGGATAAAACGTCACCTAGAAAACTTGTTTAAGAAGCTGGGGGCTAAAGCGTTAGCCGCATTGCCGGCGATATTAGGAAGCGTAGCAAGTTGGTTATTTAATATGCTAGGAACGATTGTAGGATTTTTAGCGGGGCATGTATGGGCAATGATAAGCGGAGTTGCTCTGTTGATATTTGTTTACGTTCAAAAGAGAATTTAAAAAACGTGACGTGAAAATGGGGCAAATCGGCTAAGCGCTTAGCCGATTTGCCCCATTTTCACGTCATTTTACGTTTTAATAGACTACTTTATAAATCAAATAACCCATTCCAGCAATCGCTAAATATCCAACTATTAAAGAGGTCTTTTCTTCTTCGTGGTCGCCGGATGCCAAAACGTCGTCTAGTTTAACTTTATCAACAAATGTCATTTCGTCTTGCTCAATTTTAGGGGTAATTACGCGTTCTATATTATTAACTCTCGGTACCGGTTCGGATTTTAGCGCCTCCGATTTAGCTTCGTAGTACGCGGCAATTTTTGGTTTTGGGTTCGGTCGTGGTATAGGTATACTCTGAAATTCACCTGGGTCCATGCTATCTATTTTAGAAGACATATACTCGCTACTCACGCCTAACGGTTGAGGTTTAAACGCGCCCTCATCTTCATCGACGTTTAGTTGTTCGTTTAAATTTTGGTTAACCCCAGTCTGTACATTTCCGGCGGCAATCTTTATGTTATTATTGTAACCCTCGTGTACACCCACTCTCAACTCCATGTCAGAAGGAATGAGATACAACCTAGGCTTTAATACAAAGTTTAAAGGCGTTCTAGCATATTGTAGAGAGTCTTGATACTGATTTATGCTGGTTTCTAGATTTTCCGGCGAGCTTATTAAGTCTTCGACTATGTTATTAAACTGTGTCTGCGCGTCTAACCCGGTACTATTCGATAATGCGCTAGTTTTTGTTTGGGCTTGGGCACCTAACAAAGCGTATACGTAAGCTCTTATCGAAGAATTTATTTTTGTAACCCCCACGTTCGTAAATACGCTATTTGTAGGTATAAAATCTTGCCACGCATCCGCAACTTTATCATCTTGCGCAATATTACTCATCACAAACGCATAGTGTTGACCCGATGCCGGTGGTAGATCTTTTTCCCCAAAGCCCATCAGAGTAGTGTCTGAAAAATCTTCGTGATCACCCGTCCGATTGCGTATTTCTAATATTTCTGGATTATAATCAAAACCGATGAGAGGTTTACCATTAAAATAGGCGGCCCCCAGCCCCTTTGTATCCGCGTCTCTAGTTTGCTTGAAAGAATGAGCTTGATCGACTCCAAATAAATTACACTCGTCAAAAAAAGCCCTTTTGTCTATCGAATTATTTAGCTTATCGAAATTGTTTTCCCCGGGTATGGCAACTACCATTTTATACAATATCTTTCTGATTGTAAAGTATAAATGAAACCTAAATATAGCCGCAACGTAAACGTTGCCGGAATTCAATAAATCTGCACCCACTCCGCATCCCGTACACTCTAAGAAATTAGGGTGCAACTGGGGTGCAGAATGTTGCTGAAGTGCGCGCAATTCTGGTGGGTGCAGATTTGCACCTTGAAGGGAGCGAATCTGCACCTCTTTGGGTGCACACATGTTGGGGTGTAAATCTGCACCTTCCAGCTCTCAGGATTAGTCTCACAACAAGTCTGACAAATTGCTGTCAGCTTATTTTGCAATGAATGGTACAAAATACCGTGACTGTTTCATATCTAAATTACCGTCGTTTAGTAAACCGATGGAAATAAAGTCAATATTTAATGGATAACAACGAAAACCCGAGAAATTAAGTGCCTCTGTATGACAACGCGCACCGAAACGACTTATAAAAAGGCTATTACGGCATTGCGAAATCAATCTGTCGTTCCTGTGATTTATGTACCTGAAAATTCCCGCTTAAACCAAGTCTGGTGCCACGCCAGTCCAATCTACAATATTAAGTTTTCCGGCCGGGGAGCCAGTCTAAATAAACCGCCAACGTGTCACACATCGAGTGCCTACTATAACGTCACGCATAGTGAGGTGCCGTGTGTTTGCACTTTTCTACGATCGTCCAGACTTCAACATTCGAACAAGAGAATAATTTGTAAAAAGTGAGTGTTATATTTGCATCTTCAAGTGGGTTTTTATTGCCATTTTTATTGTTTATTGCTAACCTGATCATTGTGTTCAGTCAGTTTTTCATGTCTGCACATATGCACGGCCGATCGACTAGACTGTGGGCCTGGTCGAGTTGTGCATGGCGAACTATGCCTTATTTTATTTGTGCATGTATCGATACAAGTAGCCCTACATAACCCTACCGTGTAGTGTACAAAAACTATGTATACGTACGTATAGGTACATGTACATGATGTACTAGGTCTACATTTCTGATTGTACATGTACTACTGTACAGAGGTTTTTGCTAGGTCTGAATGTACATTGACATTGTTCAGCATGTACAGTACATTATAAAATGAAAATGCTGTAGTGCAGTGCCAGTGGGCAGGCCCTGGGGCCGATTTCACTAACACGCCGTTTTGCGACCATCGTTAGAATGATCGCTAAATTCAAATCCATCGTTATTGCGATGGCGATGGATTTTGCATTTCACTAAAGCCGTCGCAATAGCGATGAGTATTAATTATAAATACATTTATTGGACGAGGACGATCGCTTAGTAACGCGTAAACAACCAGAAATTCGGTGACTTGATGCACGATTCGATTCTGCAGCGCAGACACTATAGCGACAGATATGCCATGATGCTCGGATGTTGTGGAATAGAAGCATCCTGAGAGCTTAATACTTGAACGGTTGCATCTATTGCGTGGCTCCTAAGAGTTGAAGGGCGGAGATGTGGCTCTAAAATTTCAATAATTTTCATCACACCATTCCGCGTATTACTTTTAGAAGGCTAAAAGTGTTGTTTTGGACGTTTTATATTGGGACGTTATCATTTTCTAGTAACACTTTTAGCCCCTTAACATTTTAACCACCTTCGATCGTGTGGACCGTTCTTACACGCCCTCAAGAGGCCAGATACACATGTGTAAATCCTTACCGTAAATTCCAAATCAGACATTTAAAAGCACACCATGAAGGTCCTTGTAATCTCAAGACTTCTGTACCCTTGTCGTTCATTGTCCATGATGACTCAAACATCAAAAAAGGATAACAGGAAGCAAAATCTGGAGTAAAATCGAAAATTTTCAGCCAGCGCGGTACACAGACTTCATGCTGAGACGCGTCAAAAGGAAAGTAGTCCCACCAACGCGGATGGATTTTGTTTAGCCTAGACTGGACCCCTGTCCACATATTTACTTCCCCACGCGTTGTATATGAGCGAGAGCAGCGTAGCGCACATAGACAAGGGGGCAGGTCTAGGCTAAACAAAATCCATCCGCGTTGGTGGGACTACTTTCCTTTTGACGCGATCACATGGGTAGCGAATTCAACATGCATGACGTGGTCAAGTCTCCCGTCTGTCCAAATTTGTCGATTTTACTCCAGATTTTGCTTCCTGTTATCCTTTTTTGATGTTTGAGTCATCATGGACAATGAACGACAAGGGTACAGAAGTCTTGAGATTACAAGGACCTTCATGGTGTGCTTTTAAATGTCTGATTTGGAATTTACGGTAAGGATTTACACATGTGTATCTGGCCTCTTGAGGGCGTGTAAGAACGGTCCACACGATCGAAGGTGGTTAAAATGTTAAGGGGCTAAAAGTGTTACTAGAAAATGATAACGTCCCAATATAAAACGTCCAAAACAACACTTTTAGCCTTCTAAAAGTATCCGCGTATTAAAACCGATAATATTTGTGTATGAATCCAGAGGATTTGTCCTGTCCCTGGAAACCCTCTCTCTCGGTAATGCTATTGCGTTGTTTATGTACAACAACTGAAACGCCATTTCGAGACGCACTGAAAATCACCAAACCTTCAAAATACTAAACAATTGGCGCGAAATTGTATTTTAGCGATGAATGTTTCCATTTACGATGACAAATTAGTCGTCGCTAAATATTCAACGCTAAATAACAACTAGCGATGGCCAACGCCATCGCTAAGTTTTTGTGAAATCGCTCTTCGAAGTTGATCGCAAAGTTGCGATGGATTTCGAGTTTAGCGATTGATTTGGGCATTAGCGATTATCGCAAAGCGTTAGTGAAATCGGCCCCTGGTATATATGGGAAGTGCTTGTCACCGAGTTGTAAAAACATAGGCCTACATAAGTACAGTACATGTGCCGTATAATACTAAATAGGCCATACAAATTTACCAGTACCACTTCACTAACTAACTTGTTATTTTAGGACCTACCGTATATGCCTGTTGTCACGGTTATGTTGGGAAAATAGTGATACAGACAGTCATCTCATGATCTGGTCATAGGCTTCATTTTCTGGTTTTTTTTTTAGGCCTGCTCTAATTTCAGTTAGTAGGCCTAGGCCTATTAGTTTTTTAAAAATGCATGTTTGTCGTTATAAAAACTGTGATAAATGGGCCATGCCAGTAGAAAATCCACACTCATTATTTAGTTTTTCTGTGAGTAATGTTTTCTTTTTGATATTTTCTTTGCAGCTGCTAAAAGAATTGCAGTGCAGCTACAGAAAGGACATTTACGAGTGCCTACAGAAGACAGTCGCCATGGCGGTCAGGAATCATAAAGCAGGCAGAAACCATTATGCAGTGCCTGCAAAAATATACGTAAGGTACGTATTCATTTTGTATTTGCTTTTGTTTTGAAGACAGGCAAAAATGTGAAGGGGAGAGGACAAGAAAGTGGGATACCAAAGAGAAGAAGACAATATTGTGCTAAAATAAGTACTAACATGTAATGTTTAATTTTGTTTCAGAGCTTACAGTTACTGCCTGTTGCCTGCTCATTCCATTGTTGATGGCCGAAAAGGATCCGACTATAGATGTCATTGACAAGGTAACTTAATTGTCTAATGTAATTTCAAGGCTCATGGCTGTGCTGCCCGATGCATCATAGCTGGTGGTGGTAAAAGGGGTTGCAGTAATAGATTATTTAACTGTTCAGTACTATTATTTAACTGTTCAATACTTTAGTTTTATCGAAGACTATTCCGAGGAAAACTGGAACAACAAATTACCTTTCAATATACCCAGCACGACGTGTGATAAAAGTACATCACCCCAAACCTTTTGTTAAAACACAAACATTCATCTGATGTTTGAGACAAATGGGGGAGCAAAGGAAGCCGAAGGGGTAACCCTTTGTCACATATCTTGCTGCACAATGCTTCCCTAATTTATAGAGCAACTATTAAAGCTTTGTGTGAAAATTAAATAAAGCTGAAAATAGTATACAAATATTGACTGCTCATGAGGGTGATGGTGCAAACTATCGTCCCGAGGTGATCTTGAGATGGCATGCCTGCTATTTTCCCGAGGCTGCAGGCCGAGAGAAAATAGCAGGCATGCCATGTCAAGATCACCTAGGGGCGGTATAGTTTGCACCATCACCCAAATATAGAGCAGTCCATATTTGTTTTATATACATGTACCTCATACATTGATTTTTTGTGTCAAATGATTGGTATTTTTTGACAAAATTAAGTTAACCGAGAGCAAGCCAAAATGCACATTGTCTGCGTGAACTACTGGTTGCTTGACGCAAACGCCCGCTTGCTGGCACACGCACACATACTGGCACATGCGTGCGTGATATTCTGTACGCCCTGCGGAATAGTACTTTAAAACGTATTATCCTTTGACCTTGATGCAAAAGGTCAGACAATAGTTGCGCACGGAAAAGATTGAATTAATCCATGTCGCGTGATCTGCTTTTAACCAATCAGTGAACGAGAATCATTGTATGAGGTATATAATATTTAATATTTCAGTTAACTGATTATTGCTATATTTTTTACTTGCATTTGAACAGGAGCCTATAGTTCCAACCCTTACCCTGGTCATCAAGGGAAACCCCTTCACCACAGTGGACCTTGCCATCAAAATGGATGGAACCGTTCTGTGCACCACCAGCAGTATACCATTGGGCGTTTCTGCAACCTTTGCAGCTTTTTATGTGTATGGTGTAGAATATCCTCGGCAGGGTAAAAACACTCCTTTTTTATTAGCAGTACCTTGCACGTCTTAACCAAAACAAGTCCTTGCCTGCCAAGGAACAGCTTTTTATAAATGCAATTTCCCACTAGATGCCAAGGAAATTTATATTACCATGCCTCATACATAATCATTAGAGCAAATTCTTATTATATACCTCATATATTGAGTCTCGTTCACTGATTGGTTAAAAGCAGATCACCTGACATGTATTAGTTGAACCATTCCTGAGGGCAACTAAAACAAAGTACTATTGTTCGACCTTTTGTGTCATAGATCAAAGGATAGTACATTTTTGCGCAACTGAAAAAGTACTATTGTTTGACCTTTTGCGTCATAGGTCAAAGGTGTGTCAGCACATGCGGGCGTACGCGAGAAGCAACTAGAAGTGATGTTCGCATTCACGTGGAAAATGTGCATTTTGGCTTGCGCTCGGCTTTCAGAAAACTCAATTTTGTCCAAAAATACTAATCATTTGACATATAAGATCAATGTATGAGGTATATAAAACAAATATTGACTGCTCTTTATTCGGGTGTTGCAAATTACCGCCCCCTCTGTGATTTTGAGACGGCAGGCTTGCTATTTTCCCTCGGCCAACGGCCTCGGGGAAAATATCAGGCATGCCATCTAAAAATAACCTCGGGACG
The DNA here is from genome assembly GCA_037783545.1 of Henricia sp. BOLD:AAB3569. NCBI lineage: Eukaryota > Metazoa > Echinodermata > Asteroidea > Spinulosida > Echinasteridae > Henricia > Henricia sp. BOLD:AAB3569. The sequence continues at coordinate 46,617 of JBBELK010000241.1, forward strand.
ATAGTTTCAAACATGCAACTTTTCAGCTGATTTCCTCTTTTTTGTTTGTCTCATTGAAAATTAAAAAACACTGTACAAAGTTGGCGATTTTTTGCATTTTGCTCTTTTTGTAATGACACAGTTGCATGCCTGTAGTTTGCACCAACACCCTCATGAGCTGTCAATATTTGTATTCTAGTCCACTGAACACCACATATATCAGTTGTCTATTTTTTTGGTTTATTTCTACAATAAATTACAACCAGTGTATAGTGATCTGTATCCAGGTAACACACATGCACATTAAACACACACGCTTTTGCAGTTGTAAAATACCTTTCGGGTGCAGCACATATATCACCGCATTATGCGCACCAAGCTACATAAAAAAAATATTGCAGCAAACCCAGTTTTGCTCGCTGTTTTATTGAAGTTAGTTATTCCAAATGGGAGACATTTTATGAGGTATAGTAATATGCAAATAATGTTTGTCAGTGCAGTAGTACAAATAATTTTAATAAATTGACAGAAATATCTTATTCCACGAGGTGAACAATAAATCTGTCAACGAATGAAAGTGTTCGTTCTATTGCACGAATTTTAAACACTCGTTTATAAACAAATTGTAGGATTTAATCAGAAGTATGAGTTTTGCTGAAAATTACAACAAAAAAAACCTTGCCAAGTTCTATGAAGTGTATCACTTGCATACCACTTGTAATTGGAAAAAGAAATTTGTGGAAATTGTAGTTTAGCTATGTGGATCTTTCTGTACTTTTGTTTTAAAATGTAACTGTACCTAGGACGCTGGAGCCTTGCCAAAGACATCATTTTGTTGGTTATAGTGTCAATTTATACATTTACTTTTTCCGAAATAATGCAGTGTTGTTTGATGTGCTTTCTAATACATGTAATTACTGTAACTCTCATATACTTGTACATTGTATGCATTGTATGTATGAAAAACTGCTCCTTGTTACAGGGAATTTACCTCCCGCGCACAATACTTGCCAGATGTTAAAACAGTTTTTGCTTTGTAAATAAATGTTTCGATAATTTTTAATTGACCAAATTACCAGTTATTTTTTCCCCAGCGTGAATTTATTGCATGGTTGATAATTGAACTTTAAGGGTGCAGAGTTGCACCTCGGTGCGGATGCAGCCATGTTGTGCAATAACTACCCCTAGAGGTGCACAATTGCACCCCGCTTTGAAAGCCTACACCCCATTTTTTAGGTGCATATTTGCACCTTGGTCTTCGGGTTCAAATTTGCACCCTTTAGGGTGCTGCTATTGTATAAAAGCTCTGCACCCTTAAAGGTGCACGATTTAACCTCTGGAGGTGCATACCTGCACCCCGTGTGGTGCAGGCTTGCACCTTCATGTGGGGTGCAGACTTGCTCCATACTCACAGGGTGCACATTTGCTCCTATTGGGGTGCTGCTATTGTATCAAAGATAAGCACCCCTTAAGGTGCAGACTTGAACCATTATTTCTTAGAGTGTAGTAGCGCACCACGTGGCAAAATTAAACTGATTTTGATAAAATAACATCGGGTCGCCCGACCACCTTTCTACAGCTTCATCGGCAACTTTAGCAGTTACCATATCCAAGCCGCCAATTTTATAATATCGCGTTAAATCAGTAAACTTAAACGTAAACGACGACTTAGAGTTTACGACTATTTTAAGGTTATTAATTTCAAAATCAATTTTTGGTGGTGGTTTCGGAATAGATTTTTGATCTGCATCGTATATTGATCTTGCGACCATTTTTTAAAAGTTCTTCAAGATGTATTCGTCTTTTTTATCTTGAATCCACGGTCGCGTATAATATCCATCGTACCTGTCGGTCATATTTTAATATATAATTAGATACTATTATAAATCATAAAAACACTTTTTTTTGTTGGTATAAAATTGATATTATGTGACGATATTAGTAATTAAAAATAGTATCAGTTATTAATAAATTGAAACACACTTTTCTTGTCGAGACTAAAAATCAAACCTTCCAACTAAACCCGCCGATTGACAATAGTTTTGGTTGCTCACGTAAACAAATTAGACTGTTGGGCGTTAGCATGTCGTATACAATGTTTTATCATATTGAAGAAGAATTAGTTGTTCGATGGGTAAAAATGATCGATAGAGACAACGATTGGAGCGAGATAATATTTGACCCTGGCTACTATTCACTACAAAGTTTAATTGACGTGTTTAAATCTTACAATCTAGAATGGTTAAGTTTCAGTATTTTAAAAAATGGTGATTTAAAAATAGAAGCGGAAGCCGGATACGTTATGGAGTTTATGTTAATTGCTCATTTACTTGAGCCTGGATTGCGTTTAAGCCGCCTTGATGCTTGGGAGGATTTACATGTTTATGTCCCTCTTAACCATAAATGGATCAAGACTATAACGCCACTAATTGGTAAAAATCCCAATGCCATTAACATTTATTTTAATCAGATTAATACCCAAAAAAACTTTCATAACGGCAGTTTTAGCAATTTGTTAGGTTTTATACCAACGCCTTTATCGTTCAGACAAGATTATACTAGAGAAATCGCAAAAAGCTTTACGGACAATATCGGGATTCCTTTGAAAAACGGCGTAATCGACGAGTTGACTTTTGAATTAAAAAATTATAGAGGCGAAGAACTCATGATCTATGATATAAAATTGATATGCGTCGATATTAGTAATTAAAAACGTATACACTTTTCTCATCAGGAGTAGAAATCAAACTTTCCAACTAAGCTCGCCGATCGATAATAGTTGCGCCATTAGATGTAAAAACATTAAGCTATTGAGTGCCAGCGTGCGCGTTAGGATATTTTTTAATATTAAAAAATACACGACGATCGATTGGGGGACTTGGGCTCCCGGCCGTGATGGGCAAAAACATATTTCCACTGGTATAAGACCAATTTTAATGCCTCCTAGATATTATACCATTCACAGTTTTGTTGATTTTTTTTAACTCTTACAATTTGGGATGGTTAAAGTTTGATATATTAGATGACAGTTATCTAAAAATACGGATAGAGCGTTTGCGTTTTATAGATTTCACTAAAATTGCTGAAATAGTTGGATTAACGGATGAAACCGTTTTATTTTCGACCGACAGTACAAGGTTCATAATCGTAAAACCGCCAATCGGCGAAAGCCCCGGCGCAGTAAATGTTTATTGTAAACAAATTAATACGCAAAACAACTTTTTTAACGGCGAAAATAGCACTCTGTTGGGAGTGGTACCGGCAACTTTTTTACACACGCACGATTACGGTCAAGCCGTCGCCAATAATTACACAGAAAATGATGGAATTCCTTTGATAAATGGAGTAATTAACGAGATTGAGTTTGAGATAAAAGATTGCAGAGGTTGCGAGATGTCGACCGATAAAATAGACTTGGTCTTATGCGTCGATGTACAATACAAAGTTGGATAATTAAAATAGTAATTACTAGTAATAAAATGAATCACACCTTTGTAATAAAAAAAATCAGACGTAACGTTTCAGTTGCATAGTCCTATAGACAACTCTGACGGTATCAAAAAGATAAAGTTGTTGAACGCTAGCATGCCCCTGAGATTTTTCAACATCAGAGAGAGAACTAACGTCCAATGGGCCGACGTAGGAATCAATTCGAGGAGATCTAACATTATGAATCACCACATGGACCCCGGCATATACGACGTTAGCGAAATAATTAGAGAACTTAATTACCTAGAAATAGCGGGGTTACAGTTTTCGTGGTATCCGAGCGGCCATAAATTATATACCTCCGTAAGTCCAAAACGCGCCATTAGATTAAATAAAATTGGAGAGATATTAGGCCTGTCTAGAGGCTGGATAACTTACGGTCAGCACATCAGCTACTCGGTAAGAGATACCATAGGGGCAATAATGATCTATTGCGAACAAATTTCTATGAACGAAAACTTTTACAACGGAAATCCGAGCACGATTTTGGGTAGCTTACCTCTGAGCGACGTCGATCGCAATTATTATAACCAAGTAGCGGATAAAGAATATACGGCAAAACCCGGCGTTAATTTAAATAACGGTATAATTAACGAGTTTAAATTTCAGGTAAAAGATTGTAACGAATGTCTGATTGTAGACGAACATTTAAAACTGGTTTTAAATATTGAAATTATTTAATGTTAAAGTTAGTTAAACTAAAAATGGAAGCGAGATTGTCTGAACCCAGAGAGCGAAAAATGTATCCGTCACTAGATACAGATACACTGCACCAATGGCGCGCTGGAGATGGAGACGATATCCTTAGAGATACCACGTCATATCGACTAAGTAAAATAGATCAAGTAAAAACTGAAATTGTTGTAGAAAAACAAAAAAGAGAAGGATTGTACAACAAGTATAACTAGAGGTATGACGTTTGTTGTTACAAACGCCAGGTGATCGGGTTAAATTAACATTTTGTGATGAATTTCAGACGTTGTTATCACCTGTGGAATGGCAAAAATGGAAGTTCAGCAGCCGATTTCACGAAACTTTACGCAATTGCGCAAGTCCACTTACGCCATTACTTGCGCAATAACTTATGGCGTAAGTGGACTTGCGCAATTGCGTAAAGTTTCGTGAAATCGGCTGCTGTATACACTAATCCGGTAACTAATATCTCCTCCCTGCATATCCGCCATAGCTGGGGGTTGATAGCTTGCACCGTTTTGAGATATGAATTGTTGAAATAATAACCTTTGAAATCTTGTAATGTGACACCTGTGACGACATCATGACGTCACAATTTTGTGCACAAATTGTTGAACAATATGTTGAACATCAAGTTCTTAAATGTGGCGAAGGAATCATACCAATATCTGTTGTAGTTTTCAAGATACAGCATTTTAAAACATCTCAGCTCCAAATTTGCGTGATTTGACACCACATTACGTAACCACCGTCCATGTAATGACGTCACCAATGGTATAGTCAAAAGGTCCACATGTGTGGAAACATTTCGTTCCGTAGAAATATGGTCAAATTCACTACCACTTTGAATCTATTTGCATTCAAAATGCTAAAAAATTGCACATTTTCGAACAACTTCCGGTTTGGACCGGAAGTAGGCGTCACACAGGGGTCATGACATCGTATGATTTGTTCAGTTCATTTAGACTTATCATGTTGTGAAAGAATTGTTCAAGTATCTATTACGGTTCTTGAGATATGAATTTTGAAAATAATAACCTTTGAATTTTTGTAATTTGACACCTGATGACGTCATTATTACGTCACACTTGATGCCATCATGATACTATACATGCTGGTGAAAGTCTGCCGTAGGGCCTATGTCTGTATCTAATTTACTAACGATTCAGCTTGGTTTGATGGGCATTGTTACTGGTAAGTGTAAAAACTGAGATTTCCGTTTTCGTTGAACTTTGACCTCCAATTGACCCCAGAAGGAAGGGTCAGATGAAAATGCCCACACAAAGAAAGTTGTAGCACAGAATGTCATCTATAAACCTGCCAAATACGAAGATCCTGGGTCACGTGGTTTTTGAGACGGAAACATTTTAAAATATGCATATTTTGGTTTTTTAGGAGGTGTAATTTGATACTTGATGACGTCACGATGACGTCACGCTTAATGCCATCATAATATTAAACACGCTGGTGAAAGTCTGCTATAGGACCTATGCCTGTACTTAGTTTCTTAAAGATTCAGCTTGGTTTGATGGGCATTGTTGCTCAATAAGTGCAAAAATTGAGATTTTCGTTTTCGTTGAACTTTGACCTCAGATTGACCCCAGAAGGAAGGGTCAGATGAATATGCCCACATGAAGAAAATTGTAGGCCATGATCTGATATATAAGCCTGTCAAATACGAAGATCATGGGTCACGTGGTTTTCCAGACGGAAGCATTTTAAAACATGCATATTTTGGTCATTTTTGGTTTGTAATTTGATACCTAATGACGTCACAATGACGTCACACTTGTATGCACATCTTCACATTGGGGTTGATGTTCCTACCAAGTTTTAAGTTGATAGCTTGAACCGTTTTGAAGAAAACCTCTGGAAACGTTTGAGTGGAAAAAGAAAAAAAAAAAAAAAAAAAAAAAAAAAACTAGAGGTATGACGTTTGTTGTTACAAACGCCAGGTGATCGGGTTAAATGAACATTTTGTGATGAATTTCAGACGTTGTTATCACCTCAGTGTGGAATGGCAAAAATGGAAGTTCAGCAGCCGATTTCACGAAACTTTACGCAATTGCGCAAGTCCACTTACGCCATTACTTGCGCAATAACTTATGGCGTAATTGGACTTGCGCAATTAATTGCGTAAAGTTTCGTGAAATCGGCTGCTGTATACACTAATCCGGTAACTAATATCTCCTCCCTGCATATCCGCCATAGCTGGGGGTTGATAGCTTGCACCGTTTTGAGATATGAATTGTTGAAATAATAACCTTTGAAATCTTGTAATGTGACACCTGTGACGACATCATGGCGTCACAATTTTGTGCACAAATTGTTGATCAATATGTTGAACATCAAGTTCTTAAATGTGGCGAAGGAATCATACCAATATCTGTTGTAGTTTTCAAGATACAGCATTTTAAAACATCTCAGCTCCAAATTTGCGTGATTTGACACCACATTACGTAACCACCGTCCATGTAATGACGTCACCAATGGTATAGTCAAAAGGTCCACATGTGTGGAAACATTTCGTTCCGTAGAAATATGGTCAAATTCACTACCACTTTGAATCTATTTGCATTCAAAATGCTAAAAAAATGCACATTTTCGAACAACTTCCGGTTTGGACCGGAAGTAGGCGTCACACAGGGGTCATGACATCGTATGATTTGTTCAGTTCATTTAGACTTATCATGTTGTGAAAGAATTGTTCAAGTATCTATTACGCTTCTTGAGATATGAATTTTGAAAATAATAACCTTTGAATTTTTGTAATTTGACACCTGATGACGTCATTATTACGTCACACTTGATGCCATCATGATACTATACATGCTGGTGAAAGTCTGCCGTAGGGCCTATAGTATGTCTGTATCTAATTTACTAACGATTCAGCTTGGTTTGATGGGCATTGTTACTGGTAAGTGTAAAAACTGAGATTTCCATTTTCGTTGAACTTTGACCTCCAATTGACCCCAAAAGGAAGGGTCAGATGAAAATGCCCACACAAAGAAAGTTGTAGCACAGAATGTCATCTATAAACCTGCCAAATACGAAGATCCTGGGTCACGTGGTTTTCGAGACGGAAGCATTTTAAAATATGCATATTTTGGTTTTTTGGGAGGTGTAATTTGATACTTGATGACGTCACGATGACGTCACGCTTGATGCCATCATAATATTAAACACGCTGGTGAAAGTCTGCTATAGGACCTATGCCTGTACTTAGTTTCTTAAAGATTCAGCTTGGTTTGATGGGCATTGTTGCTCAATAAGTGCAAAAATTGAGATTTTCGTTTTCGTTGAACTTTGACCTCAAATTGACCACAGAAGGAAGGGTCAGATGAAAATGCCCATACGCAGAAAATTGTTGGCCATGATCTGATCTATAAACCTGACAAATACGAAGATCATGGGTCACGTGGTTTTCCAGACGGAAGCATTTTAAAACATGCATATTTTGGTCATTTTTGGTTTGTAATTTGATACCTGATGACGTCACAGTGACGTCACAATTGTATGCACACCTTCGCATTGGGGTTGATGTTCCTACCAAGTTTCAAGTTGATAGCTTGAACCGTTTGGAAGAAAACCTCTGGAAACTTTGAGTGGAAAAAGAAAAGGGAAAAAAAAAAAAAAAAAAGACAAAGAAATCGTACGAGAGTAATAGGTGATCGGGCTGTTGGCCCGATCACCTAATAAAGAAATCGTACGAGAGTAATAGGTGATCGGGCTGTTGGCCCGATCACCTAAAAAGTTGAACGCGGTATTGACGTGGGTCGAGACATTTGCCGAAGCCACTTCCGCAGTGAGCGGTGCGGTAGGTATAGCGGCGATCGCCGGTGTCATTACCGCGCCTTTAGGATTTGTATTCGAAGGAGTCGCACTCGGCACCGTAGCGTGCGCTATCGGGTTAAAGTACTTTAGCCGTAAAGTAAAGTCAAAGTCTAAAAAGCACGACGAAATCAGAGTGCTCGCAATGTCTAAACTAAACACGATAGAAGATTTAATCAGTCACGCCATAAACGACGGTAAAATTAGTCACGAAGAATTTGCTCTGATTAATAACGAGCTGGCAAAATGTCATGAAATGTCAGACTCACTAAAGAAGAAATATAGATCCAAAGAAAATAAAAGCGTAGATGAAGCCGAGGTCGAAAAGCGAGTCGCGGAAAGATTAGCTAAAGAAAAAAAGGATCTTATAGGAAAACGTTTGAATTCAAATTCACAATAGACGTGAAAAAGAGCGGGTGGACCGACGAAGGTCCACCCGCTTATGAAGATTTACGCGTAATTCCCAGCGCGCCAATTTTAAAAGATTGATTTTATTCGCTGTGGTATTTTTCTTTACAGATATTACATACTCTAAGGCCGTTGCACTCTTTACATTTGGTTCTCTGTTTACCGTGAATACATTTATATTTATTTCTACGCAACGTTAATAATTCCAAGCATTTATCGCAGTTTTTAGTTCTTATTCCATTAACTTTAATTTTAAAACGTTCCATGTCTTTGAGCACGTGGCACGTGGAGCAATATTTAGTTTCGAGTTCAATTTCCATATTTATGTATAGCAACTATAATTTTAAATAAAAGTTTTTTAAAAATGTCATTTTTTTTGGACATGATTAGTGTGGGAAAAGGAGGGTGATGCGAGTCGATTTAGTGGCTTGTGTCAGGAGCCCCCTTTCCTATACTACTATGCCAGAAAAACCATTTAGAAAAAAATTAGACTGTGCGAATGTTTTTTACAAGGGCACTTTTTAGCCAATTTTTAGCCAACTCGAAGCAAAATCTGAACAACAGCCGTCGGGCCTAAACGTTTGACATAGGAAATTCCACGGAATCGTGACGTCATTTTACGGACGATTCCTGCCGACGGCTGTTTCTTGTTATTCTACAACGTGGCGTTTTGCAACACCATGTCGACAAGTGACTCCAGTGTTGACGTTTTTTTCCGATGAAGATAGCGATGTTTTTTGCTTGCTCATCGCATTCATTTCATGAAGACAGCGATAAAGAACCATCCAGTGAATTTCCTACGGTTGAACCGTATCAGTTTGAGCCGAAATTAACCAAGGAAGAAATCCGAGAACAACGCGAATCCGGTCATGCCGGTGTTTCAATCGACGACCGAAGTCGGCAACAGGACACTGCCTCGGTACTTCCTCGTCTTTCTTCTTTTTTTCTCTCAACTTGTTCTCAACCCTTTTTGTCAGTGGAGGTTTTCATGGCAAATGTACCATGTTTGTTTGAGCCGATTGCCTACATTTTTAGACCATGTAAATGTACAATTTATATTCATCCTTTTCTGGCGCGGCCGAAACTGCAAGTCCGTGCCGTGTAAAACTTACCATGAACTTACGGTACGTTGTTGAGGCGAAAACCAAACCCTAAAATCTCCGTTTGATGTAAAAACTTAGACTTGTTCTTTCCTCTTCATTTGATACTTGTGGATGTTAAATTTAATCCCAACACAGAACATTTATCCAGCAGTGTTTTAGGGGAGTTTTGTGATGTGACTGTGTCAAGAATGCAATGTAATAAGTTTACGAGAATGTCCAGCGAGCACTCGCTGAAACCCTATCGGCTGGCGGGCCGTTCGTTCGGCGTGTAATTCACAAAGCACGGTACGGTACTGATGAATGTGCACAGTGAGGTGTACGTTCGCCGCCCTCAAAAAATAATCCCGGCCATAGCGGTGGGATCAAGACCAAACACAGGTTTCCTCTCACACAATGTGTGCGGCACCAGACTATTGTATTGGCGCGGAGTGATATCCTGCGCGAGCCGGAACTATTTATTTTTGGCTAAAAACGTCTCCGAATTGGGCCAAATCTGTTTGCTGCCCGCAGCGGCGGGATTTCGACAGTTTCCAGAAAAGAGGAAAACCATGGGTTGGAAATAAGCCTAAATTTTCACTTTTTTAATTAATATCAAATGTAAAACGAGATAAGATATCAATAATTAATATATCAAAGAATAGAAAAATGCAAAAATAAATATAATTCATCTCTCCACGGCATAACATCTTAAGATTTATTTTAGAAAATGGATTTCGTTTTAAGTTTTAACCTTCATGAGAATCATAAAATACCTCCCCAAAATGCTATCCATGGGAAGAAAACAGGAAATTTGCAATCTCCACTTTGGACGTGAAGCAAAAGGTTTGGTGTAAATATTACACTGCTTTAGGCCCTATGGAACTAGATAAACATCGCCGTTTTTTTGGAAAACATACGGATTGAGAACTCAAAATTTCAGAATGGTAAGGAGAAAAATGACAAATGATATGATATAAAAATCTCAACACCCATGCGAAAAATGGGGGAATTTTTAATTGTGATCTAAACATCACTCTTTCAAACGCAGTTTAGAATCAACCAGAACATCTTTATTATCTTAATTGTCTATCATGCTTGTTAGACGGATCCGTGTTTCGGCAATCGGGGACGGTACCTATAAAGCTGCAATTTAAATGTGAATGGTTTGTGCCCTAACCTAATGGTTTCTAAACCATTATAGGTTAGGGCACAAATCATTTAGGTTTAAATTTCATCTTTGTAGCTTTAGGTAAAGTTAAGTTAGGTGCCACCAAAACAATTCTTCCCTATAATTGGGTTTTAAAAAGCTTAGAAGGATGTCCCCGATTGCCGGCGAATACAAGTATACGTGGGTGTGTGCATGCATGGTCATACACTATGAGCAACTAACAGTGGAAATAAGTCAAATGTCGAGGACGACATTTTCGCAAAGAGGGGGTGAATGTGACGCTTAAAAGTATATTGCATTCTTTTAATACCATGGATTTGGGGGTGGGTGTGTGGTCATATCTGGTTCGATTAGGATTTTAGGGTGGGGCGGAGGTTGGATTTAGGTAAGGTTCAAAGTGACCTGTCATTACCACCACCCCCTCCACCCCCCCTCCCCCCCCCCCCTCCCTCTACCTGCCCCCACATCAATGTCTTCCAGTACACATTATTGTCGTAATCCAGGTCCCTAGCTGGTCTAAAAGATGTTATGCCGTGGAGAGATGAAATTACCAAAATACACATTAAACCATTAAATACATTTAATTATGCCAGAAAAACCATTTAGAAAAAAATTAGACTGTGCGAATGTTTTTTTACAAGGGCACTTTTTAGCCAATTTTTTAGACCAAACTCGGAGCAAAATCTGAACAACAGCCGTCGGGCCTAAAAGTTTGACATAGGAAATTCGACGGAATCGTGACGTCATTTTACGGACGATTCCTGCCGACGGCTGTTTCTTGTTATTCTACAACGTGGCGTTTTGCAACACCATGTCGACAAGTGACTCCAGTGTTGACGTTTTTTCCGATGAAGATAGCGATGTTTTTTGCTTGCTCATCGCATTCATTTCATGAAGACAGCGATAAAGAACCATCCAGTGAATTTCCTACGGTTGAACCGTATCAGTTTGAGCCGAAATTAACCAAGGAAGAAATCCGAGAACAACGCGAATCCGGTCATGCCGGTGTTTCAATCGACGACCGAAGTCGGCAACAGGACACTGCCTCGGTACTTCCTCGTCTTTCTTCTTTTTTTCTCTCAACTTGTTCTCAACCCTTTTTGTCAGTGGAGGTTTTCATGGCAAATGTACCATGTTTGTTTGAGCCGATTGCCTACATTTTTAGACCATGTAAATGTACAATTTATATTCATCCTTTTCTGGCGCGGCCGAAACTGCAAGTCCGTGCCGTGTAAAACTTACCATGAACTTACGGTACGTTGTTGAGGCGAAAACCAAACCCTAAAATCTCCGTTTGATGTAAAAACTTAGACTTGTTCTTTCCTCTTCATTTGATACTTGTGGATGTTAAATTTAATCCCAACACAGAACATTTATCCAGCAGTGTTTTAGGGGAGTTTTGCGAGCACTCGCTGAAACCCTATCGGCTGGCGGGCCGTTCGTTCGGCGTGTAATTCACAAAGCACGGTACGGTACTGATGAATGTGCACAGTGAGGTGTACGTTCGCCGCCCTCAAAAAATAATCCCGGCCATAGCGGTGGGATCAAGACCAAACACAGGTTTCCTCTCACACAATGTGTGCGGCACCAGACTATTGTATTGGCGCGGAGTGATATCCTGCGCGAGCCGGAACTATTTATTTTTGGCTAAAAACGTCTCCGAATTGGGCCAAATCTGTTTGCTGCCCGCAGCGGCGGGATTTCGACAGTTTCCAGAAAAGAGGAAAACCATGGGTTGGAAATAAGCCTAAATTTTCACTTTTTTAATTAATATCAAATGTAAAACGAGATAAGATATCAATAATTAATATATCAAAGAATAGAAAAATGCAAAAATAAATATAATTCATCTCTCCACGGCATAACATCTTAAGATTTATTTTAGAAAATGGATTTCGTTTTAAGTTTTAACCTTCATGAGAATCATAAAATACCTCCCCAAAATGCTATCCATGGGAAGAAAACAGGAAATTTGCAATCTCCACTTTGGACGTGAAGCAAAAGGTTTGGTGTAAATATTACACTGCTTTAGGCCCTATGGAACTAGATAAACATCGCCGTTTTTTTGGAAAACATACGGATTGAGAACTCAAAATTTCAGAATGGTAAGGAGAAAAATGACAAATGATATGATATAAAAATCTCAACACCCATGCGAAAAATGGGGGAATTTTTAATTGTGATCTAAACATCACTCTTTCAAACGCAGTTTAGAATCAACCAGAACATCTTTATTATCTTAATTGTCTATCATGCTTGTAAGATGTTAGATGCTTTAAGCTCACCTTTATCTTTCTGAACACAATCCTTGAAGGAGTTCTTGGCACCTCCATAGCGACTTTGTGAAGCCAGGATATTCATGATGTTTGCCAACCTGTCGGCTTTTCGCTCACAGTTGGGTTTGGTATCGCGCTTGCAGGATGATGTGCTATTGCCTATATTCTTGCCCTGGGTTGGTCGACCGATCATCCCACATACCGACCCGTTTGACCGAACGGGATTGGATTGGCCGCCCCACGCCGGAGTTACGACCAAGCAGACGGCTAAGGTAGCCAACAAAATATCGATGGTAGCAGACATAACTACATGTACTCGATGTTCGTCAGCCATTGTTCTGACAGGGAATAAACCGTCGTGCGGACGGTATGGTCATTAGCATAGCAGCATATTACTGTTAATTCCAGATTAATCATCTTGAGTGTTTGGAACGATATTATCGCTTCAAACAGTCAAGATGTTTAAACAGCTAGTATACCACATCCACGTCTTTAATGCATGGATTGCCTGTGTTTGGGAGAAGAGTTAAAAAAAAAACACTTAAATTTCCGACGTCGGGATTTGTGGATAGGAGCCTTTTTCTTAAAACGGGCTTCACATTTTGTACATTTATTTTAACGACAAAATATCATACTATTTCAGACATCGGCAACTCTGTTGTTGTTGTTGTTGTTGTTGTATATTTTATGGCATCTTCGGCAACTTAGGCCCTTTATGCCATCAACTATACGGTTTTAGCTTTTTAGAAGTGGGAGGAAAACCCCCGCGGTCAAGTAGGGACTGCAAACCCAATCCACATACACGCCCCGGATTCGAACCCGGGACCCCAGAGGGCAAGGAAATCGGCAACTCTGCACAAAGACGCCGTTTTATATGGCATTTTCGGCGTCTTGCCTAGACTTCCCAATGTCTGACTTCCCGTATTTGGTCTGTGGTGCAGTGCGTGCAGCGCGCCCTCTGGATTGGTGGCTCTGTAGTTTTAATCGTTTGTTAATAACAATGGTTTGTGCCCAATTTCCATATGAGCAACTGCTCATAGTGTCTTGGTCTCGGTTTGAATGATCGAGGTAGCTTTGTATACAGCTGTTTGTATTGTGCGTATGAATGTTGGCAAGATTCCTTCATGCATGAATGACTCTATTGTATGCATACAAGGTTCATGTATAAGGTATTTCGCCTTTCACCTCTAGCGTCCCGGGTTTGAATGCGGGGCGTGTATGTGGATTGGGTTTGCAGTCCCTACTTACCGCGTGGGTTTCCCCTGGGGATTTCTCTGAAGTTTTTCCTTCCACTTCTGTAACTGCAACTCCTTCTTCGTCATCTCAAGTTGATAATAAAGTATAGTTAAAGCTAAAACCGTATAGTTGATGGCATAAAGGACCTTAGTTGCCGAAGATGCCATAAAATTAACAACAACAACTGTCCTTCCTTCAGGCCGACACTAAAGATTGTTGCTGGTGTTTCTAGATGCATGTGCAATGTACGCAATACCCTTATAGGCCCCCACCTTTATCTGGTCAAACATTTACTACAACCCCCATATTAAATTAATTTCGGTATTAATTCCGTTTACTGGTCGCCACTGAGACGCTGTATGTTAAGTCTGTGGAACAGGGCAGAAAAGGTTAAATTTAAGGAAATTGTTTAATGTTTGTCACTCCCAAAACCACTTCCCTTAAATATTCGCACGTTTTGGTGGTTATTAAGTGATTATAAGGAGAATAAGTGGCGACCAGTAAACGGAATTCTTTCCTTTATTTTAATTTCATGAAGTCGTTACAAATAACCCTCTGAAAACTATTGTAAGTTCTTTAAAAATAGGTTTCGTTTAAACGTTCGGCAAAACCGGGTTTTTTTTTCCCGGTTAAATGTCCCATCCTTACTTAGGCCTACGACCCTGATGAAACCATCATACGATGATTGTAAAAGTGGAAACGATTTTTATGAGAATCCTTGCGACACTGATACGACACTTTGCGAATGTTTTCGACGTTATACGATGCATCCCGATATTTTGAGACTATTTGCGATCTTTTACGATTGTATGCGATGCCATTACGATCGCTTGCGATTCTTTACGATGTTTGGCGACATGGAAGCGATTCTCTGTCGCGGTTTCCTGGAAATTATGACGATCATGTGACTTAATTAAATTCGTATCAAATCGTAAGGAAAACTTACAAGATTTTAAAAGTTCGAATTGAAATAGTGCTGAAGGATTGGTTAAGAACCTTTACGATGGCATTATGATTATTTATGACCTTGGTAAGACACATTACGACTTTATTACGATATCTTACGACCGGTTGCGACGACCGTTCACGACGACCGTTCACGACATTCTTTAACATTCCAAAAATCTCGTAATGACTTTGCGACCAAGACGAATTATTACGATCGTTTAAGAATGTTTACGAATGTCTTTATGAATGTTTACGAATGCCCTTACGAATACTTACGATTTAAAATCGTAAAGGTTCATATCCAAAATCGTCTAAAGCAGGCCTCCCACTATGTGATTTTTGCCACGAATTTCTAACGATTAGGTACGATTTAGTATAGAGTCTATAGACAGTCTCTGATAATCTCATCAAATCTCACCGTGGCAAAAATCGCACAGTGGGAGGCCCGCTTAAGACCGGTGGTGTTGGGTCTGGTGATCTTGAGGGGGCCATTTCCAAGTCCATTTCAAAACATTACCAAACCTAACATCACTGGATGCTTTTTACTACTCATGAAACTGGATGAACTGGAGAGACGAATAAGAACAAAGTCGCCCTTCTCGGGCAGGACAGAGCTATGATTGGGCCTGCATTTGGTGTTACACTAAACGTGTAAATTTGTGTGCAGAAAAAAGACGGTCACAAGGACGGAAGGGGCTAGCTAAACTTTCCGAAAAGCTGATAGCAAAGAAAGGAAATGTCAAATTGACCTCTCATGCTCCTTGATCCTGTTTTGCATCTTCAGTTTTCGGCGCAAGTTATTATTATTTTTGTTTACAAAATGTGCCCCTGTTCAGTCAGGCATGAAATTCCCAACACGATGGCGACGTTAATGAAAACATAAAACTGATGTCTACGATATGTGTAAGCCAATTTTTTTAATATAATACAATTTCCATTTTATCTACAATTGTATAAGTGTGTACTCTTTTCTGATACACCCTGTACTTGTACCCCATTGTGCCTTAAACATCTAAGGAATTTTTAAGGAATTTCTTTCACTTGGGGGTTTGGTGTGTTAACAAACGGAAATATTTTATTGAGGTATAGGGACGTGAGGGGGAGAGAGTCGCTTTGTCACATTTCGTGCTGGGCATGAGGATTCAAGCTCAGATATGCAAAAGTACAAGCAGAGGTGAACGTCTCCTATGGACAATTCCCATGTACTTTTAGAAAATTAAACATCTTCGGCATTGTCAAGGGTTCTCCTCCTTAGGTAATTGCGTTTGGTAATTGTTGGAATATAACGATGTAGCCTTTCGACGTCCAAACGTTAACGATTGGTTTTGTAAAAGTTGGTGCGTTAACAAAAGGGAAGAGTGTGTTGAGGTATAGGGGCGTTAAGGGATGAATCTCTTTGTCACACATCGTGCTGGGTATACCCAAGTAAATAGGGCTCCCATATAGGAACCAATGCTAAATGCCCAAATTTCAAAAATCATTTTTAAATACTGACAACTCTTTCAGCTTCTCAGGACAACAACCAAAATACTCGTTGAAGTCTCATCCTTTCAATTCTGTTCAATTTTATGGGGTAATCCGTCACTTTTATTTTCTAATTTCCACTTGAAACAAAACTACCCATGCAACAGTGGAAATTGCTAAACAGACCAGCGTCCACTTTGGAACAAAGGCACATACGCTACTGGGCAAAATAGGGCCACATTTAGGAGCTACATTGTCCAAAATGTTTATAGTTAGAAGAAAAAATACTCCACATCACGACGATGGCCATATTCTACACGAGACCACACTCGTTCAGCTCGCAAGTCTCTTTCTAATAAAGAAGCATTTGAGAGCATACAAAATATTCATGTGCTCTGCGCACGGATCTCTCCCTATTTATTAGGGTGCACCCTTAAAGGCAAGGCTCCATAGCAAAGGCTTGGAGCTGCGTATTTCAAGACACGAATTAGGCGCGCGCGCGCATTGCTGACGAGCCGGTGCCTTTAAGGCTCGCCGTTTCGCTGAATGGATATTATTATTATTATTATTATCTTTGTTTTACCAGGGAGACCCATTCACATAAACATGTGGTCTTCCATGGGGCCCTGGGAAATATAATTAAAATAAATAAAACATAAATAGAATTTCAAATATACTATTAAAAATGTACACCAGACATAAAATGGTAAAACAACAAAACACAAGAACAGAAAGGTTAAAACAATAATATACAGAAATAAAATAAAAATAGGTAAATTACCATCAAAGTACACATAGATACATACGGGAATCCGAATAAAACTAATAAAACTAATTTCAAAATCTGTCAAAAATAAATAAAGGTTACGATTTGTAATAGTTAAAATAATAAAAATAAAAATATATAATTAAAACTGGGTGGGTTTAAAAATAATAATAATAATGGGTTTATACAAATAAAAATTAAAACAGCGAAAGATAAAATAATTTAGAGGCAGAAGCTAAAAGACTTGTCTTCAGAAGTGATTTAAAATGTGATAGAGATGGCGCCGAACGAATTTTAGTACTTAGGGTATTCCATATTCTGGTGCAATTAATAATTGGACTGTGTTTGTAGCACTCCGTTTTGTACTTTGGGATAATTAAATTATTAGCAGTAGCTCCTCTAGTATTGTAATCGTGTGCATCTGAAAGTTTTATTACATTATTGGTTAAATACGACGGCGCAAGTCCATGAGTACATTTAAACATAAAAACTGCCTTTAAGTAAACAAATCGTTCATGTAATGGCAACCATCCTAATTCTTTAAAAAGTTCACTTGATGGAGTGTCAAAACCTTTAGACAAGATTAAACGGGCTGCATACTTCTGTAACTTAATTAATTTATCATTGTGCATCTGATACCTATCCGACCATATTTGTGAGCAGTAGTCGAAGTGTGGTAAAACGAAAGCATTATACATTGTTTTTAGTACATTAAATGGAATACATGGTTTTGCGCGTCTCAAGATTGCAAGTTTTGTCCGTACCGTCTTGACAACATGATCGACATGGTCAGTCCATTTTAACTCATCATCAATTATTACTCCAAGGCATTTGATACTCTTGACCCGTTTAATTAAACACTGGTTAACTGACACTGTAATTTCGCTCGAATTCTTCAATTTTGCCTTTGTCCCTATGATCATAACATTCGTTTTATCAAAATTTAGCACAAGTCTATTATTCTCTAACCATCCGCTTATTTGGTCTGTCGCAACAGATAATTTGTTTGCAACTTCATTCGCCGTTTTGCCGCTGACAGTAACAGTAGTGTCATCGGCAAACATGTCTACTATACCATCAGTAACTGCAGACGGCATGGAATTCACATATATAGAGAATAATAGCGGACCTAGAATTGAGCCTTGCGGAACTCCGCTAACAACCTTTAATCGATCAGATAAAACCTTTTTAAAACAGACCCTTTGAGTCCGGTCTGACAAGTAGCTGGAGAACCAATTCAGTGTACGATTTGAGCAACCAAGTGCTTTCAATTTTATGAGAAGAATATTATGGTCAATTGTATCAAATGCCTTCCTTAGGTCAATAAAAGCCACTCCATTAAGTTGACCGTTTTCAATATTACTACTCCATTGATTGACAAGTTTAGCTAAAATGGTTGTTGTAGAGTGCAAAGGTCGAAAGCCGGATTGATTAGCATGCATAAGTTCATTGTCATTAATATATGCATATAGTTGATCATAGACAGATTTTTCCAAAATGTTACTGATAACTGGGAGGATAGAGATTGGTCGGTAATTGCCTACGTCAGACTTTTCCCCGGTTTTGTATACCGGTGTGACCTTTGCACTTTTCATAATTAGAGGTACCAGACCGCATTGAAAAGACCGGTTAACCAGTTTAGTTAAAGACTCGAGAATAGCTGGCAGAGCAATTTTTAGCAGGCGACAACTAACATCGTCGTCCCCAGTAGCCTTATTTACACTCATATTGTTTATAACCTCAACAACATAATTTTCCGAAACAGTTTGAATTTCAAAGATATTTTTAACGCTATCATTCTCGTTTGATGTACCGATATTGTTTTGCTCTGGTAGCTTCTCGGTCACTTTCTTTGCGCAGTTAATAAAATATTCATTAAAGACATTTGCAATATCGTTTGGCTTGTCACATTTTTGACCTTCATAGTGAACTGTGTTTGGCAAAGTAGGTTTCTTCTTTGATATTACCTCATTAATACAGTTCCATATTTTCTTGCCGTTTCCTCTATTATCACAAAGAATACCACGATAATGATGAGACTTCTCTTTTTGTATTGAGTGAGTGACTCTATTTCTCAGCGAGCGATATGCACTCCATAAATCCGCACTATTTGATTTAACAGCAGCTTTGTGCATTTTATCTCGCTCTTTCATCAAGTCCACAATATCACGTGATATCCATGGACAGGCATTTTTCCTAATTTTCTTTTGCTGAACGGTACTGAAGCGTACCGGGAACGATTACCTCCCTCGGTAAATGCGCTCTATAATCTCGCAATGTAAAAAACAAATTCCTGTATTTTTACATATAACAGCATTGGATATATTTTGGTATTATTGGAAATTAGATTATTTCATTTTTTACTATTAATTTCAATGAAATACGTCTTTTTAAGAGACCAACAACATTTTTTGACAGCATTTTTTAAAGTTGCAGGTAAATTGAGGGAAACTTAAGGTTCTGACAGCATATTATCGTAAATACACGTGAAACACACCAGATGACAAACAAATTTAGAAGCGTTCAAAACATAATTAGTCAACTGAGCATCTTTATTTCTTCTTTTAAATTATAAATTACCCAAATAAAATAACAAGTAGTAATATATTAGAAATGTTGTCTGCCAAAATTAAACAATCCGTTATACTATGGAAACCAAACTGAATAAGTAACACATATGTACCCAAAAGTGGCACAGGCAATAAACCATACCGTTTTTAAACTAAAAAATACTAACTATTGTGTTTAAGGCCGTTTGTGTTCTATATTTGACAATTCCAACGTAATTTTTAACAACTTCTTTGAAATAAGTGGATTTAGCAGGAAAAATAAATAACAGTGACATGACAAAGCCTTTACAACAACAAAATACAGACAAATACTGTAG
The DNA here is from genome assembly GCA_037783545.1 of Henricia sp. BOLD:AAB3569. NCBI lineage: Eukaryota > Metazoa > Echinodermata > Asteroidea > Spinulosida > Echinasteridae > Henricia > Henricia sp. BOLD:AAB3569. The sequence goes on from JBBELK010000241.1 coordinate 66,844, forward strand.
TGAGCATTGTTTATAACGCCGAAAGCAGTTTGTAATAAGCACAACGCAGAGCGGGAAGTTGTGATACGCTCTCTACATGAACCATAGAGGGCAGACTATTATGGTACACCGACAGGCGTACCTTACTGTTCATCCCAGGAGAAAATTCCAGTTGAAACCAGTTGAAAGATCAACTGGTTTTAACTGGTTTTAACTGGTTTCAACTGGTTTCAACTGGTACCCGTTGGGTCCAACTGGTATTTTAACTGGAATAAGAAAAACCAGTTGAAATAACCAACTGCTAACTGGTATGTTTTGTGTTATCAACAGAAACCAGTTGAAACCTGTTAGAATAACCAGTTGCCAACTGGTGGCCAACTGGTACCCGTTGGATCCAGTTGAAACCTGTTAAAATAACCAGTTGCCAACTGGTGGCCAACTGGTACCCGTTGGATCCAATTGGTATCAACTGGTAGCTCAACTGGAATCGACCGAAACCAGTTGAGCCAACTGGTAATTTTGTTTTGCCAACGGCAACCAGTTGAAACCTGTTAGAATAACCAGTTGCCAACTGGTGGCCAACTGGTACCCGTTGGATCCAGTTGAAACCGGTTAAAATAACCAGTTGCCAACTGGTGGCCAACTGGTACCCGTTGGATCCAATTGGTATCAACTGGTAGCTCAACTGGAATCGACCGAAACCAGTTGAGCCAACTGGTAATTTTGTTTTGCCAACAGCAACCAGTTGAAACCTGTTAGAATAAGCAGTTAATTGCCAACTGGTAATTTTTGTAATGGTGACAAATACCAGTTCATTTTGAAACCAGTTAAAACGGGCTGTTGCCAACTGCATATATGTCAAAATGGAGAAATGCATGAAAACAGTTGGCAAAATAAACCCCTCGAAATTAGTTAGAAAAATACAACAGCCAATTAAAATATATTCCCGTGAATTTATATTTGATATTTGTTTATTACTTAAATTTTAATAAGCAAGCCGATTATTTGTAGTTTTATTTCGCAGAAACGTGGCCCCACCTCGTGTACCTGCACGTGCGTGACGTCATATGCAACGGTGCATGCACGTTGCATACTAGACTGGTCCCCTGTCCATGTCCGTTACGCTGCTCTCATGCCGACAAAGGGGAGTAAATATGAGGACAGGGAACCAGTCTAGTTACATACCTGCATGCAGCGCGCGCGCCGGCCGTTATACTGTTCAAAACATGCAAAATGGCTGTATGTAGGCTCATGGAGTTGGTAGGCTGTACTCCCAAGGACTTGGTAGGCTTACGTTCGATTTTTAGAAGATAATGTCAGATCTGTTGTTGAAATCGATGATATTAACGAATCCAAAAGACATCAACGACTTTCAACCTGAAAAGGTTTATGGTGAAGTGGTCACCCAGTGCAGTGCCAACGGCAACGACGGTCATGACGGTCACGATGTCGACTGGCATAGAGAGCATAGCAAGGACCAGATGACAGTCATCATGACCATGTTGACAGTGGAAACTGATGAAGAACAAGTCAATGAAGAAGAGCAGTTTTGAAAAGCGCAAATCCTCAAACTTGCAGGTAGAAAAGTACAACTAGGGCCGGCTAGGCATACTCCTAGTCCTAGAACTTTTGCAGAAGCTTAAACTTAAGTCACTTCGCCCCATGCATTGTCAGTTCGCCCCATACCACTTAATTCTCCTCATAATGCATTGCCACTTCGCCCCCTCGCCTCTTCGCCCCCTTGCCTCTTCGCCCCCTCGCCTCTTTGCCCCTCGCCACTTCGCCCCGGCCATTACCTATACCTCTTCGCCCCGTCGCCATTTCAAAATGGCTTAGGCCTACAACGTTTTTATCATGTTTATCGGCAAAAATTTTCAAAAGAAAAAAATGATTCCTCGCAGTTGCAGCAGCTTGCAGGAAATATGCCGTTACTAGCTGTAACTATAGCCACTGCGTAAAATATCTAGGCTACGTGCAAAGCATGCATATATGCGCAAATGACGTACATGTACATGTAATGCCGCTTAGTGGAGGAATTTGTTTGTTTTTTTCGCCACCGTCCACCGTGTGATTATAGAGTACATGTACACGTCGCATATGAGCATGAAAAGACTCAGTGTGTACATGTACTCCCATCAACACGGTGCCGATGGCACGCTAAAAAAAGAAACAAATTTCTCACTTGTCCTAAAATGGTACGGTCACTTAGCGTCATTACGTCATTTGCATGCGTGCTTTGCTCGTCGCCAGATTCATTCAAACATACACCGTGCATTGGGGTAGAAAGCGTTATCGGTGAGTAAAAATCATTAAACAAAAATTATTGGTTCTATGGTAAAAAAAAACATCCTTTTCAGAGAGATGATGAATAGAAAACACTCTCAAAGCCACAAGTTTTTGTTTGCTTCCTGATGGTTGCAGACACTGTATGACCCTATTGTTTTACTGTTTTATTAGTTACAAAACAACATCTGAATGAGCAGCTTGCTTCTGGTGGATGAGTAAGGATTCGAAAGATCTATGACACGAGCGTTGAGGAAACAACAGATGACGAACCTGATGGGGAACTTGCTAGTCTCTTTTGATTGAAAAGGTAAAGCTGGATGACGGTGTTAACTAATGAACAAGATTGTCTGGTGTTATGAAGCATAAGTATTAACATCAGATTTGATAGAAAAAAACTCATATAGGAGTGAACAAGTAATAAAACACTTTTTCAGCCATAACATGAGGACTGAAAACGAAGCAATGGTAAACTTCTCAGTTTTTAACTAAATGGTGAAGTAATCTGTGTCAAAATATCAAATAAATTGTTAAAAACATATATTGTATTAAAAAAAGTCTTAATGCAACTGCCCGTGAAACACTGTCATGCTTAAAAACAGTACCGGTACCCATGTACAGTTTCATTCTTCACTCTACAGCTAGCATTGGAAATTTTTATCGATGCTTGCTGAACATATGTTAAGCAGATGCAAAGTACCTTGATACATTTAGGGTTTAATTTAATTTTATCCTGAAAATTCCTGCATGTACCCGGTATTTCTACATGGTGGCACAAGTGTGAATTAACCAAAATAAAAACTACATGTGAATGAATTATAAAGATGCAGGTAAGGTTTAAAAAAGGTGAAGAGGTATTCAGACCTAAAGTTCCAATATATTAAAACATTTAATGAGTTGTTGATCTTTACATTCATTCTCCAGATCAATTTGTAAACCGCCTGATGACCCAGTTTCCGGATGACCCAGTTAAAAGAAAAGAGGAGGAGGCCAATAAATTGCAGGACGTTGTTAGATCCCAGCAGCGGTCTGTTATTAACTCCAGTGCTAAATCTGGAACTGAATGCAGGGTAAATCAAAAAGGAAGCGACCAGGGTTTTTTCTTTCTACACAAATTACCGTGACCACGGGTTTTCGTCAGTCATCTCAATTATTTCACCTCAGATGCCGATATAATCCTAAAAGAGATATACAGTAGGTTCCATCTGTATCTGAGCTCTATATTACCAGTTAACATTTGTGTCAAAAACATTCGCAACGTTTTACGAGTTAAGAAGCGACCGGGAACTCCACACATTTGTGCATGTGACAAAGAAAGTGAGCGCTTGTACTTGTACTACATTTGTGTCCCATCATGCACTACTCCGTGTACTACTCGCAGTGAACTGTGGGGGAACCGTTAAGGCAGGTATTATTAATATAGTTGTTTAAAGTCAAAAAAGTAGGGGAAAAAAAGGTCCTTAAAGGCCCTATGTATCATTTGCAAGGTGAAACTTTTTACAGATTCGTGGAATAAGAGTGTAACATATCGAATGATAAATGTTGGTAAACTAGCCTGAAGAAATGTTAGCTACATAGATACATCAAAGCTTCAGGAAACCTTGAAAATCTATATATGGGTTTTGTGTACAAGTGAATGGTAAAAAAGTACCTTCGATTGTCAATTTCCAGCATGAAAAACTATTTTGGACGGAAATAAATTCATGTGGTGTTTGTTACCATTGCTATCAACACTTTAAGTAAGGTTTTCTTGTCAACTCATGAAAAACAAATTGGGTCATTGCAAATGATACAATGGGCCTTTAAAATGACTACATTTGTGCCCCGGTTTTAAAATGATTCTGAATTACTTGCTTGTTTTTCTTTAAATGTTACCATGAGGTTGAGATACATGATGTATGATGATAGAAGAATTTCAATTTGTATGGCTTTGTTCTTTGTTACTTACAGCCAACTCTATGATCGACCCTGTTCTCACTAGAGAAATCGTTTCGTTCGACGATGAGATTTCCTGATGTGAAAGCACGCCTCTTTATTCAACGATGAAGGAAATAGCTTCATTCGACGAGAGATCGCTTCATTCGACGAAGCAAATTTGTAATGTGAACGGTTCCCTTCGTTCGACGAAGCGCGTTGTGCGTCGAGCGCCTAGCAAGAGTTTTTTTTGACGCGCCGCTGGAAAACCACACAGCGCGTCTAGACGCTTGAAGCACAGCGCTTGATGCGCGACGCACATGTACGACCTCCCACGGCTTCATTAGCGGTCGCTCTTCATTCGATCTTCGTTAAGTGATATATGAACACACGCTTCATTAACTAACGATGATTAACTAATCTTCGTCGAACAAAGCGATTTCTCTAGTGAGAACGGGGTCTATGACAGCATAAAAAGGTAGAATCTTGCCAATTAGGAATGTTCTTAATTGCCAACCGAGAGAGGTTCACGGTTTATTAGTACACACTTATCATGTATATGTTTACGTTTTGTAATTATATTTGTCCTTTTTTTCTTTGTGAAAAGTCATTTCCAGACAGCTGAGAATTCGTGTTCTTGCCAACCTGTAGCTCTCGCAGGGTTCCTATACAAACAGGGAATTGAAGTTTATTTATTTTCAAGTTTCTTGGAGAAGCCAGTTATCAGTGTATAATTTTTCCTGATTTTAAGTGTGTACGTGCGCATAATTAAATTAATGCAATAAGCTTCATTTGCAATGTACATGTTACCTTAATTCATCTTGTAGGTTTTCTTTTTATTCCCTTCCTGCCTTCCCCACGTCAAAATGCATTACCGATACAAGTAAAATGTGTACTGTTACGCCAGCCAAAAAAAAAAACAAGTGAAACCAGGCACACCAGGTACAAACCATTTACAGCAGTAAAAGAAACGTGTTACAGTCAGTTGAAACCAGTTGAAACCAGTTACACCAGTTGAAACCAGTTACACCAGTTGAAACCAGTTGACACCAGTTACACCAGTTGAAACCAGTTGAAACCAGTTGAAACCAGTCACCAATTCCCAGTTCAACTGGACCAGTTGGAACCAGTTCAACTGGTTTCAACTGGAATTTTTAAAAACCAGTTGAAACCAGTTACACCAGTTGAAACCAGTTGAAACCAGTTACACCAGTTGAAACCAGTTGAAACCAGTTGAAACCAGTTACACCAGTTGAAACCAGTTAAAACCAGTCACCAATTCTCAGTTCAACTGGACCAGTTGGAACCAGTTCAACTGGTTTCAACTGGAATTTTCACCTGGGATGGACCACATAGGGGAGAGACTATTAGGGTACGCCGCCTGGCGTACCTTACTGTACATGAACTATATATGGGAAATTTCTTAGGGTACGCCACACGGCGTACCTTACTGTACATGAACTATATGGACAATTTCTTAGGGTATGCCACCCGGCGTACCTTACTGTACATGAACTATGAGGGCAAATTTCTTAGGGTACGCCACCCGGCGTAATGTACATGAACTATATGTGCAATTTCTTAGGGTACGCCACCCGGCGTACCTTACTGTACATGAACTATATGTGCAATTTCTTAGGGTACGCCACCCGGCGTACCTTACTGTACATGAACTATATGGGCAATTTCTTAGGGTACGCCATCTGGCGTACCTTACTATACATGAACTATATGGACAATTTCTTAGGGTACGCCACCCGGCGTACCTTACTGCACATGAACTATATGTGCAATTTCTTAGGGTACGCCGCCCGGCGTACCTTACTGTACATGAATCATATGGAAAATTTCTTAGGGTACGCCACCCGGCGTACCTTACTGTACATGAACTATATGTGCAATTTCTTAGGGTACGCCACCCGGCGTACCTTACTGTACATGAACTACATGTATATTGGCAATTTCTTAGGGTACGCCACCCGGCGTACCTTACTGTACATGAACTATATACAGTGAAACCTTCTACTAAGGCCACCTTACTTTGGTCCCAAACGATATTTGTATAATCCCTACTGAAAACGACCTATTCAAACCAATTGATTTTTGAATTGGAATGAACTGGTCTTAATTGGCTCCAATTGGTCCTCAATTGGTACTGAATTGGTTTCAATTGGTCTGTTAATCCTCCTGTCCATTTCTTTTTCTCCAATTGGTATTTCCAATTGGTACTGAAATGGTTTCAATTGGTCCGTTATTCCTTCTGCCAATTGTTTTCGTCCAATTGGAATTTCCAATTGGTACTGAATTGGTTTCAATTGGTCTGTTATTCCGGCCTCCTGTCAATTTGTTCCTCCAATTGGAATTTCAATCCAATTTCAGAACCAACTGAAACCATTTCAATCTAATTCGAAAACTAACTGAAAACATTTCTATCCATTTCAAGAACCAACTGAAACCATTTCAATCCAATTCGAGAACCAACTGAAACTATTTAATTTTTAATCCAATTCGAGAACCAACTGAAACCATTTCAATCCAATTCTAGAAACAACTGAAACCAGTTCAATCCATTTCGAGAACCAATTACCCAAACCATTTCAATCCAATTCGAGATCGAACCAACTTAAACCATTTCAATCCAATTCGAGAACCGCAACTGAAACCATTTCAATCCATTTCGAGAACCGCAACTGAAACCATTTTAATCCAATTCGAAAACCGCAACTGAAACCATTTCGATCCAATTCGAGAACCAACTGAAACCATTTCAATCCAATTGGAGAACCATTCTACCCGCAAGTATCAATACGGTTTCTTGTGTTGGATAACTTTTGACAACTACGGTCTGGTGACAGTATTTTTAGGCTACAATTTGTCCCAGTCGCGAGCCTTTTCACCGACATTTTGGCTTCACCGTTGCATGTATGCAGCAGAAAAGATTACTCCTATACGCTTATATGGCACGGTTAAGTCACGAAACTTTCAACTTTGAATTGGATTGAAATGGTTTCAGTTGGTTTGTGAATTGGATTGAAATGGTTTGCGTTGGTTCGTGAATTGGGTTGAAATGGTTTGCGTTGGTTCGTGAATTGGATTGAAATGGTTTCGGTAGGTTCGTGAATTAGATTGAAATGGTTTGAGTTGGTTCGTGAATTGGATTGAAATGGTTTCGGTAGGTTCGTGAATTAGATTGAAATGGTTTGAGTTGGTTCGTGAATTGGATTGAAATGGTTTGAGTTGGTTCGTGAATTGGATTGAAATGGTTTCGGTAGGTTCGTGAATTGGATTAAAATGGTTTGAGTTGGTTCGTGAATTAGATTGAAATGGTTTCGGTAGGTTCGTGAATTGGATTGAAATGGTTTCAGTAGGTTCTCTTGTAACCATAATTTCCAATTCAATTGGAATGAATTGGGTTTAATTGGTTTTAAGTTGGTTTTGGAAGTTGCAATGCATTGTGGGATCATGTAACTGAACAGATATTTACCGTGTAAAAAAGGTAATTTGCTTCAGTTTTGGCAGTTGTTTTGATTTTTGTAAATGGGTTTTTGCTTGATAATAGGCAATTTGCAATTGTCGGGAATGAACAAACTCAAAGTGGCGAGAGATTATAATTAAATTTGGTATTCGGTTAGTAGGTGTGTGCCAACCATGGGTTACAGGGTGCAGGTTTTTGTGGAGCATAAATAGAAGTCGCGCATAAAGATAATGTATGAGTAGTGTGTAAGTAGTGTATCAGTAGTGTATGATGTGTATCAGTAGTGTATCATTAGTGTATAAGTAATGTATGAATATGTATAAGTAATGTATACGACCTAAATAAGACGTATTTTTCCCAATTGGTTCTTCAATTGGATTGAAATGGTTTCAGTTGGTTCATGAATTGGATTGAAATGGTTTCGGTAGGTTCTTCAATTGGATTGAAATGGTTTCGGTAGGTTCTTCAATTGGATTGAAATGGTTTCGGTTGGTTCATGAATTGGATTGAAATGGTTTCGGTAGGTTCTTCAATTGGATTGAAATGGTTTCGGTTGGTTCTTCAATTGGATTGAAATGGTTTCGGTTGGTTATTGGGATTCTTTGAGTTGGTTTCGGTTGGTTCTTCAATTGGATTGAAATGGTTTCGGTTGGTTATTGGGATTCTTTGAGTTGGTTTGTGAATTGGTATTGAATTGGTTTGAATTGGTTTGTATTGGTCCAATTGAAAAAAACGTCCCAATTCCGCATTCAAACCAATTGAATCCAATTGGAAAGTTAATTGGTTTCAATTGGTCAGTGAATTGGTCAGCGAATTGGTTTCAATTGGTCAGTGAATTGGTTTGAATCGGTAAATGAATTGGTTCCAATTGGAAAACCAATTGGCCGTTTTCAGTAGGGATGCTTAAGAAACCTTTATAAAGAGGCCACCTGTTTATAGTGGCCAGTTTTTTACGGTCCCGAGAGTGGCCACTATATTCAAGTTTCACTGTAGTGTAATCCGAGCAACATTTAGTGAGCCCGCCCTCTTGTGGTTATTGCATTGTTACTGCGGTGTATGTCTATTGTGACATCACGTAAATGAATTGGAGATACACTGCAGTTTTTGTTAATTGGATTAGTCTATGCCTTACTATACATGAACTATAACATGAGCAATTTGTTAGGGTACGTGTATGCCGCCCAGTGTACCTTACTGTAAGTGAACCATAGTCATTAGAGGGCAGTGTGCTACAGTACACCAGCAAGCGGACCTTATACACCTATCAATTGTGTGCCCCACCTAAGAGGTGGACAATGTCACTTTTTGAGTAGAGTTTTCCACCCCAGGGGCAAATTTTTAGTGACAAAATCCCCACCCACGGGGCAAATGTGAGGTCATAAAATAATGTTGGCTCCGCCCCTGCACAAACCAATAAGTCCCACTTTTCGAGGGCTATGTAAAACTGCCGCGAGTAGTATAGAGAAGGGGGCTTCTGCGACAAAAATGAAAACGGCCGCTGGTTTTCATCGCCGTCGCAGGAACTGCCATTTTTCCACACATTTTTTGGCCGGAGTTGGTATTTCAAAATGGTCTCAAAGAAAAATGATATATTTTTTTTATTTTTATTTAAAATTATAATTACTATATATAAATATGGCAAGTGGTCACAAGCCAACGGGATATTCTGGATGGAACAAAAAACGACTCGACAAGTTTATTAGTGACGAAAATCTACCGGCGGTAATTACCGCCGGCGAGAAAATTGGAACGAGAAGACAACTAATTAAAACGGTCAAGCGATATGCTGATGAATTTAAAAACATTAGAGGCCAAACTAAACAGAGTCTGCTATCGCTAATCGGCAAGTATAACATGAATAAAGTTGACGCCACGGGTAAAAATAACAAGTATACAAAGGGTGATTACTTGGAGTCGATAAGAAATTATTGGAGACCTATATACAGCGGGGTCATAAAGCCAATCGATTTTGGGGGGATAGTGCCTCAACGCTTTGCCAACGTAATTCAAAATTACGAAATAAAAATTGGTCGCGAGAATTTGGATTACGTCAATTTCTTTAAATACAACAGAAATACAATTTCTGGTAAAATGCTTGAAATGATACGGACCAAACCAAATTACAATTTTCAGTTGGGATTACGCGTAACTCTAAGAAAATTAAACTCGCAGGGGGAAATTGAAGAAAAAGAAATCACATTCCGCACGAGAAATGAACTGGTTTTAAACAACGGCGACATTAGCTCAGTGTTAAATAGTACTATAGAAAATCTAAAGGCGAAACTAGAAGAATTTCAGACTGAAAAGAGCGGGTGGTCCGTGTTTAAGTTAAACACTCTGTACATAAACTTTACGGAATACAAGCCGATCAGGGGCAGCTCTTACATAGAATTACCAGACTACATAAAAAATAAAAAGGCAGTCGTCAACGTGAAAAACGTCGACGACGAGTGCATACGATGGTCTTTGAGGGCGGCTCTAGGGAAATTTAAAGATAAAGTAGAAAATGCTATAATGACTGAACCAAAGTATGAAATAAACCATAGGGGCAGTCTATTAAAGTACATGTACCCAACCCGGCGTACCTTACTGTACATGAACTATGAGGGCAAATTTCTTAGGGTACGCCACCCGGCGTACCTTACTGTACATGAACTATATATGGGAAATTTCTTAGGGTACGCCACACGGCGTACCTTACTGTACATGAACTATATGGACAATTTCTTAGGGTATGCCACCCGGCGTACCTTACTGTACATGAACTATGAGGGCAAATTTCTTAGGGTACGCCACCCGGCGTAATGTACATGAACTATATGTGCAATTTCTTAGGGTACGCCACCCGGCGTACCTTACTGTACATGAACTATATGTGCAATTTCTTAGGGTACGCCACCCGGCGTACCTTACTGTACATGAACTATATGGGCAATTTCTTAGGGTACGCCATCTGGCGTACCTTACTATACATGAACTATATGGACAATTTCTTAGGGTACGCCACCCGGCGTACCTTACTGCACATGAACTATATGTGCAATTTCTTAGGGTACGCCGCCCGGCGTACCTTACTGTACATGAATCATATGGAAAATTTCTTAGGGTACGCCACCCGGCGTACCTTACTGTACATGAACTATATGTGCAATTTCTTAGGGTACGCCACCCGGCGTACCTTACTGTACATGAACTACATGTATATTGGCAATTTCTTAGGGTACGCCACCCGGCGTACCTTACTGTACATGAACTATATACAGTGAAACCTGCTACTAAGGCCACCTTACTTTGGTCCCAAACGATATTTGTATAATGCTTAAGAAACCTTTATAAAGAGGCCACCTGTTTATAGTGGCCAGTTTTTTACGGTCCCGAGAGTGGCCACTATATTCAAGTTTCACTGTAGTGTAATCCGAGCAACATTTAGTGAGCCCGCCCTCTTGTGGTTATTGCATTGTTACTGCGGTGTATGTCTATTGTGACATCACGTAAATGAATTGGAGATACACTGCAGTTTTTGTTAATTGGATTAGTCTATGCCTTACTATACATGAACTATAACATGAGCAATTTGTTAGGGTACGTGTATGCCGCCCAGTGTACCTCACTGTAAGTGAACCATAGTCATTAGAGGGCAGTGTGCTACAGTACACCAGCAAGCGGACCTTATACACCTATCAATTGTGTGCCCCACCTAAGAGGTGGACAATGTCACTTTTTGAGTAGAGTTTTCCACCCCAGGGGCAAATTTTTAGTGACAAAATCCCCACCCACGGGGCAAATGTGAGGTCATAAAATAATGTTGGCTCCGCCCCTGCACAAACCAATAAGTCCCACTTTTCGAGGGCTATGTAAAACTGCCGCGAGTAGTATAGAGAAGGGGGCTTCTGCGACAAAAATGAAAACGGCCGCTGGTTTTCATCGCCGTCGCAGGAACTGCCATTTTTCCACACATTTTTTGGCCGGAGTTGGTATTTCAAAATGGTCTCAAAGAAAAATGATATTTTTTTTTTATTTTTATTTAAAATTATAATTACTATATATAAATATGGCAAGTGGTCACAAGCCAACGGGATATTCTGGATGGAACAAAAAACGACTCGACAAGTTTATTAGTGACGAAAATCTACCGGCGGTAATTACCGCCGGCGAGAAAATTGGAACGAGAAGACAACTAATTAAAACGGTCAAGCGATATGCTGATGAATTTAAAAACATTAGAGGCCAAACTAAACAGAGTCTGCTATCGCTAATCGGCAAGTATAACATGAATAAAGTTGACGCCACGGGTAAAAATAACAAGTATACAAAGGGTGATTACTTGGAGTCGATAAGAAATTATTGGAGACCTATATACAGCGGGGTCATAAAGCCAATCGATTTTGGGGGGATAGTGCCTCAACGCTTTGCCAACGTAATTCAAAATTACGAAATAAAAATTGGTCGCGAGAATTTGGATTACGTCAATTTCTTTAAATACAACAGAAATACAATTTCTGGTAAAATGCTTGAAATGATACGGACCAAACCAAATTACAATTTTCAGTTGGGATTACGCGTAACTCTAAGAAAATTAAACTCGCAGGGGGAAATTGAAGAAAAAGAAATCACATTCCGCACGAGAAATGAACTGGTTTTAAACAACGGCGACATTAGCTCAGTGTTAAATAGTACTATAGAAAATCTAAAGGCGAAACTAGAAGAATTTCAGACTGAAAAGAGCGGGTGGTCCGTGTTTAAGTTAAACACTCTGTACATAAACTTTACGGAATACAAGCCGATCAGGGGCAGCTCTTACATAGAATTACCAGACTACATAAAAAATAAAAAGGCAGTCGTCAACGTGAAAAACGTCGACGACGAGTGCATACGATGGTCTTTGAGGGCGGCTCTAGGGAAATTTAAAGATAAAGTAGAAAATGCTATAATGACTGAACCAAAGTATGAAATAAAGTACGCTAGAACGGCAATTTACAAAGAAGACGACGGATTAAATTTTAGAGGCATAATTTTTCCAACGCCGATAAGTCAAATATCAAAGATTGAAAAACAAAACGACATAAATATTAACGTGTTTGGTTACGACGAAAAGAATGGCATATACCCGCTATACATTACGCCAAGTGAGTCGGGTGAGGTCATTAACCTCATGCTATACTCGGACGGCGATAAAAATCATTACTGCTGGATCAAAAATCTAAATAAACTATTATTTAGCGAGACCAAGCATAAAGAAAAGAAGCCCGTTTGTCCTCGCTGTCTGCAGCATTTTAGTAATCAAATTATATTAGACAAGCATACGATTGATTGCTTCGGCGTTAAACAAAAGGCTAGCAGAATAGTCATGCCATCTACGGAATTGGATAGATACAATCGTAGACGAGACATCATCAAATTTAAAAACACCCAGCATAAAATGCCGACTCCTTTTGTAATTTACGCGGACTTTGAATCACTGATAGTGCCTCACAAAGAAAAAGCGGGCAACGCAACAATAAAAACTCAAAAACACGTGGCTTGCGGGTGGTCTTACGTAGTAGTCAGACACGACGGGCGGGTACTCAGTAAAAAATATTATAGGGGCGAAAACGCGGTTAAAAAATTGATTGCAAATTTACAAGTAGAAGAAGCCGCTATAAACAAACTTTTTGAAAAGGAAAATGCAAAAAACATGATTTACACGAAAGAAGACGAGAATAAATTTAACGCGTCAAAAAATTGTTGGATTTGCGAGTACCCAATCAGGCAACTAGACCAATCAAAGTGTACGTGCGAGTTACCAAAGTCAAAGAAAGTAAAACGGAACGGTAAAGATGTCTACTGGTGCGAAAAATGCCAAAAGGAAACTCAGTCTTTTTCAAAGGTGAGAGACCACTGTCATATAACCGGCAACTTTAGGGGTGCTGCCCACAACGCTTGTAATCTGAAACTCTCCATCAAACCAAAAATAACTAAAATCCCAGTCTTTTTTCATAATTTGGAAAATTACGACGCGCACTTGCTCATGCAGGGAATTTCTGAATTTAGCGGAGACATTTTTTGTATACCAAAGACTTCCGAAAAATACATTTCGTTTTCTCTAGGTCAACTGAGATTCGTCGACTCGTTTCACTTTTTAGCCAGCTCTCTAGATAAGCTTAGTAAAATCTGCCCCAGAGAGCAATTTAACTTGCTCAAAACCCTGACTCAAGACGAAGAAAAATTCAAGTTGATCATGAAAAAGGGCGTTTATCCTTACGAGTACATGGACTCTTTCGACAAATTTAAAGAGACTAAATTACCTCCAAAATCAAAATTTTATAGCAAGTTAAACAACTGTAACGTATCCGACGAGGACTATCTGCACGCTCGAAGAGCTTGGCGAGAATTTGAAATAGCCAATATGGGAGAATATCACGACCTGTACGTACAGACCGACACGTTGTTGTTGGCGGACATTTTCCAAAACTTTAGACAGACTTGCCTAGAGCACTACGGGCTAGACCCGGCTAATTACTTTACATCTCCGGGTCTCAGTTGGGACGCTCTGCTAAAACATTCAAAGGCTCAACTAGAACTACTGACGGATTACGACATGTATCTTTTTGTAGAGCGCGGGATAAGGGGCGGAATTTCTAGCGTCGGTTCTAAGAGATACGTCAGAGCAAACAACAAGTACTTGCAAGATTACGACGAGACAAAACCGAGCACGTTTATACAATATTTGGACGCCAATAATCTATACGGGTGGGCAATGTCTCAACCGCTGCCAGTCGGCGACTTTAAATGGCTTACCGACAGAAAGATTAAATTCTTTACGGAAGACGTACTAAAAATATTGGAAGCTCAATCCGAGAGGGGATACATTTTGGAAGTGGACTTGGAATATCCAAAAGAATTACACGACGAGCACAACGACTATCCTCTAGCTCCGGAAAACTTGAACGTCTCTCAAGAGTGGTTTTCGGATTACCAACGACGACTAATTGAGAAAAACGACTTGTCACCGCCCGACGTGGACAAATTAACGTGCACTCTGAAAAATAGAACCAAATACGTAGTTCACTATCAGACCCTAAAACTGTATCTCAACCTAGGATTAAGATTGACCAAGATTCACAGAATGTTGTCGTTCGAGCAAACCGATTGGATGAAGTCGTACATTAACAAAAACACTCAGCTACGCAAGGAATCAAAATCGGATTTTGAAAAAGACTTTTTCAAGCTGATGAACAATTCGGTCTTTGGAAAGACGATGGAAAACGTGCGTAATCGACTAAACTCCGAGCTAGTCAGATTAGAAGACGAAAAGAAGCTTTCGAAAATGTGCTCGTTACCAAATTACGAATCTACTACCGTCTTTGAAGACTGCAAATTGGCAATGGTCAACATGTATAGGACAAAGACGGTACTGGACAAGCCAATCTACTGCGGCATGACTATCCTCGACTCGTCGAAAACGTTAATGTACGACTTTTATTATAATCATTTGAAGAAGAAGTATTTAGATAACGCTAGCCTAGTGTACACCGACACCGACAGCCTTCTCTTGGAAATTAAAACCGACGACGTGTACGCCGACATGAACAAGTATAAGCACTTGTACGACTTTTCAAATTATCCCGAAAATCACGAGCTGTACGACGACTCTAATAAAAAGGTCATAGGCAAATTTAAAGACGAGGTCGCGGGCAAACAGATTAAAGAGGCGGTGTGCATCAGGCCGAAATTGTACGCCATTCATACGGAGAGAGACGTCATCAAAAAGGCAAAAGGTATTAAAAGGGCGGTGGTCAGAGACAACCTGACGCTAGACTCGTACAAAAAATCTCTATTTAAATCTAATCTAGTTTACGAAAAACAAAACATTTTAAAGAGCGAAAAACATCAAATTTACTCAATCACTCAAAACAAGTTAGCGATTTCGCCTCTGGATACAAAGAGATTTCTTTTAAACGACGGCATAAATACACTAGCGTACGGACACTACTCTACGGGTGGCAGCTCCGTGCCTGCGGGCACTACTTGAAGCTCTTGTCGGACAAAAGACCTCTTTGGAGCGGGTTCGTTTAAATAATACAAGATTGGTTGACCGCGCGCGCGGGTGTACTCTTTGATCGTAAACGTTGAAAGAGACCATATGGGATCTGTCGCTCGTCTCCTTTCACCCCCCTCTGACTCACCCGGCTGATACATGTACCTGACTAAATCTTTACCAATTTCTAACGGTGCCTCTTTAACGCCGGGTGCTGCGGGTGTCTGCTCGACTCGCTTCAATTTAATGGCGTCTATAGGCTTCTTACCGATTAAACGAGTTACCTCGTCATTCATAGCTTTGATTACGTCGGGCAGTCTCTTTACCCACTCTGTATTTCTAGACTTTGGGTCTAGCATTTCTTTCGAGTATTGATGGCCGAATAATACCTCTGCTAATGACCTGTTGAATCTCTCTACTATACCCTGGGCTCGATGTAATCCGGGTATGCCGCGTTGTACTATAGTACCATTTTTACTCATGAGCGCGCTAAAACTACCCATAAACTCTCTACCCGGGTCTACTTTAATAATCTTTGGCCACGTCAAAGGCGATCGCTTATAAATTTTGTTGATGGCGTCGGTAACTTGATCCGCGATCTTAGAAGTTAGTGGCTCGGCTTCTTTATATCTACTCGCGACGTCCACGACCGTCAACGCGTATTTGAAAGTTTTAGACTTTATTTTGTCGTAGGGCAAAAACAACAGGTCGGCCTGATGCACGACGTTTGGTACGCCGTAACTAGAATTTAATGAAGTAGGCCTAGGTATATACGTCGGAGGGGGTAGATAAATTTGCCACATTGCTTGTTTGCGCAACCAATTTCTAGATTCTTCTTCACTCGTCTTTGCTTTTTTAGCTAAATTTTTAACCGCGCCGTCGCCCTTCCAGTATCCCCTCGGTCCGTAATACAACTTGCGAAATTTTTCGTCGTTCATACTCTTATTTAATTTAGATATATTTGTAAACCAAAAATGTCAGTAAACCCAGACCGCCCACGATGAATACTAGCTCTCTGTCTTTTACGTGTTCTGGCTTGGCGTAAAAGTCGGACAATTTCGGCTCGCGAGATAACCCTACCGGCATTTTTTTATCTTCGCCGGTGAGCAGGTTGTACTCGTACAGCGCCTCGTCGACGTCGTTAAAAGTACGCTCAGCGTGGGCTTCTTTTCTGAGCCGATCGTTTAAGTAATCTGCATATTTTGCGCGGCTCTCTTTAAATTGTTCTTTAGCGGCTGTAAGTTGTTCTAACGCCAAGTCGTGTCGTTTAAGTTCTCCGTCGTCTTTTCCCATTTTAGAAAATATGAAATTTGATCCAGTAAATGCAAACGCGTTAACTACGGCTCCACCAAGCATCATCGCTATCGACACCATTTTAATCATAAGCGGTAAAAATTTAAATATAAAATTATCATTATTATATACTAAATAAAGATGAATAGACACTTTGGAGAGAAAATTGACCCTTACAGAGAAATCAAAAACCCAAATTCAATCAAAGGCCAGAGAAGATTAATTTGCGCCGAGGTATCTGCCGAGACCGCGAGCGCCGGCAGTACTTTTAATCTAGATTTCCCCAAATTGACCAACGACGACGTGTTGATTCCGGGGACGGCATTGTTGATATTTAGAATAGTATTAAATAGCGACACGGACGATAACAAAACTCTTTACAACAACGTGTCTCGCAATATCGTAAAGCAGATGAGAATTTCTATGAACGGCAACGAGATTTACAACTTGGACGATTACGACGTCTATCAGTCTTATAAAGATCACTGGATATCGCCTCATCACCAAAATAATTTGAGCCTTTTTGGTATTGAAAAAGAAAACGTAACTAAACTCAGGACAGAATCCGACGACGCGGTGAAAACAAACAAGGGCGACGTGGCGGTGGCAAACACCTACGGTAAGTTTTACGCCATTCCGTTAGACATTGGAATTTTAACCGACCATCACCCGTTTTACCCGAGTGGATTAGAGGGTAAACTGTCGTTTGCCATAAAGTGGAACGATCACGCTAGGGTATGCAAGTCTACCGACGACGCCGCGACTTACAAGATTACTCACTTGAAATTGCAGTACGAAGTAATAAATGATTCTAGACTAGCTAGTCAAATTAAAAGCAGGTACAAGAGCGGAGTTTCTTTTTATTTCGACAGAGTACATCGCCAATACGAAAAGATTCTAAATAAAACTGACAATGCGTGGACTCTCAACATCAACACCAACGTAAAGAGCTTAAAGGGCGTGTTTCTAATTTTTAAGGACTTGACCGACAAGGACCCGCAAAACAGTTACAACCCGGACTTGACTAAAGTAAAAGTTCAAGTCGAGGGAATGCCGGAAGCGTTGTACGTGCCAGAGTTGAGGCGTGACCAACACTTTGGGGAGATTTGCAAGTACTTTGTAGACAGTTCTGGCGGACATTTGTCATCGGCCGTGTCGAAATACGTAGAAATGGTACCTATCGCGGCGTCTAGGTACTTGACTGACAAATACGCCCTTTGGCTCGATTTTAGGACTTCTGACGACAACTCGGCTCACGGAAGCGGCAGGCACATTGGCTCTCACGGTGGAGGTATCCAAATTGAGCTTACGTCGGCCGACGAGACGACCGGCCAATTAAAGTGTTATATATATTTGGTCATGGACTCTCAGTTAGTAATTAGAGAGGGTAGATTTAATAGTCTTCAATATTAAAATGAAACTACCGACAGAACCCCACTGCGCGTTGATATGCGGAAGAACGAAATCTGGCAAGACAAAGTTTATTTTAGATTTGTTGTCGGGCGCGTATAAAGACACCTTTGAATACGTAGTAATTCTGTGTCCGACAGTGTATAAAAACAAGACCTACTACAATTACGAGTGGATAACTAGCGACGAGTGCGTGGTGCTAAACGACTTGGACGGATTAGATTTAAATCAGGCACTGAGCGTCTACAGAAGAGTCTTAAAGAAGTTTCACACGCTGTTTATCATAGACGACTGCAGCGCTCGACAAGACTTGAAATATCGCAAGAGTCTGAAAGACTGCGAAAATTGTGAGTTGTCAAATTTGGCTATGAGCGGGAGACACGACAATCACTCTTGCTGGTTGCTTACCCAAAAATACAACAGCGTGCTAAAAGATTTTAGAGAGCAGACAGAGTGGATAGCCATGTTTTATTGCAAAGACGAGGGATCTTTTAACCAGTGTATGAAGGAAAATAGAGGAGTACCCAAAGAAAAATTAGAAGGGATAGAGTACGAGTTGAAGAATATAAAGTTTACGAAATTGATATTGAAGACCGATCCGCCGGTAACGTATAGCGTATTATAAATAATTACGTTTTTCGTTGTAAATAACTGCGTTTGGTATTATAGATAATGACAGTTGTAACGCAATAAACTCGGTATACCAGATAGGCGTATTGACGTTGCTATCTGCAATTACTTATCAATTGTACAAGTTTAACGGTAAATTAACTAGCGTAAAAAAGCTATATAATAAAATAGCGTCTATATTTAAAACTAAAATGGAATTGGAAAGCGTAATGAGAGATAAGCCGGATTTGAAGAGCAAAATGTTGGAAGTCGTCGCCGCGGGCAAATCTAAATCGTACCTCGGTAAAGACTACTCGCAAAAGGAAGTCGAGGCTATGAACGACGAGACGCTGACTAAACTCGAACAATTATACGAAACAAAGATTGGGGCTGAGATGATAAAAGGGCTCGGTTTGCCGATAATCACGGCCTTTACCAAGATTGTAAAATTTGCGTTGCCCAAATTAGGTATAGGAAAATTAAGGTTAAAATTAGACGACGAGACAAAACTGCACGTTGAATTAGAGACGAATCCGGCGGTAAACTCGAGCGTGAGTAGATTGCTTAGCGGGGTTTACTTCAATTACGGACACTTGGTCGGCCCGTTGACCGCGTTTTTAATTACGGCTAGTCACGTTGAAGTTGTAGAAGCAGAAGGTGATGCTGTAGTTGAAACTGTAAATGAATTGCAATCGGAAAAAGACGAAGAAAATTGATTTTTATTAAATTATAATATATTTGTAGTAAAATGGATACTATAGATACTCACGTCGAAGAAACGAGTCACGTAGAAGAAGTTAAACCAGAACCTAAAATCAAAAAGATCACCGCCACCAAACAAAAAGATCCTAAACGAGTACAACTCGGCAAGAAGCTCGCCGCTCACAACAAACTTATCAAAGAGCAAAATGTCAAGTTGAGAGAGGCGGCTAATGAACTAAAGGTCTCCGATAGTACTCCGACGGAAAGCGGCGGCAACAACTACGAGTGGTACGCATTGGCGGCTGTAATAGGCGTTGGGGCGTCGATATATATATATAAATTAGTCGCTAGTAAAAATGTGGTGAGCTACTCTAACGAGAAAGTTAAACCAAAAGTCGTCAGAGATGCCCCCGTTGAATCTAACAGCTCGGAAGTACGAGGCATGGAAGATTAAAAAAATGATTTAAATATTATAGCATATAATTATAAATAAATATGAATGAAAAAACGATAGCAAACACAGTTTATCACTCGGCGGTATTGTCTGGGATTACTATCGGCTACGCAATGGTGGGCAAAAAGTTGTTTAGTATGAAATCCGTAGACATAGATAAGGTAGACTTGATGGACGCTCTTAAACTAACTGTACTCGTGACTTCTGCCAACTTTACAAAGAGTTGGTTGACTACCCAGGGTATATTACCGCCGAACGTAATGAATTCGGTTTAAAAAATGATTTTAAAATGTTATATTATCTAATTATAAATACTAAATGGATAGGAAAGCTGTATCGGACACTATTTTTTACTCGGCGTTGTTTGTGATTGAAATGTCAGCTACAGCAATGTTTTTTTCATCTCGGCTTAGTAAAAAATCTGTAGAACTAGACAAGTTAAACTTTGCAGACGCCGTCAAACTAGTTGCAATCACGTCATCTACTAGAATTATAAAAAATTGGTTGTGGCCGAACAAAAGAGTATAAGTTATACTCTAATCAAAAATTGTTATATTTAATTTAATAAATTTAAGCTGTATTAACAAATAAGAATGGATGAACGTGGTGACTTTGACCGCATGGAAGAGCCAGACACAAAAGTGGCCGAGGCGCAAGATAAAGAATATGAACAAGCACTTGATGACGATGACGATGACTATCGTGAAATAGAAGTGCGTTTAGACAGGCTGAGACAACCTACTGAATCAGTCGGCCAGACTTTAACTAATACCGGTAGAGAAATAATAAAACAAGAAGTAGATGCATTTTACGATAAAATTGCCGGTAAAGATAAACCGCTTATAATCGACTATGATAAATTTAAGTTAAAAGGTGGTAAACTGTATGTAAAGTGGGGGAAAAAAGACATCTTGTTAACGCAACATGGTGGAAAGCCATATGCTAAAAGTTATCTTATACAAAAACATAATACCGCTTTCATTCGAGAGGTACTAGGTCTCGAACCAGACCCGCCAAAAAAGACTAAAAAACCGGCTATACAGCCCATGGAATCGGAAAAGTCTGATCTAAATACAACCGCAGACTCGGTAGACGTAACGTTGAGAGCAACTGAAGATGTATCTCTTAGGGATGAGGCGATAAGCGAGTATGTAGAAACGACTAAATACGTTCCCGACCAATCTATTTTCGACTCGATGGAAGTTAATGAAGACAAAAGTATAGACGTTACTTTTGGAACAACTAGTTATCGCGTTACAGAACGAGGTGGAAAACCTCTTACCGTTAAAACATTATTTGATGCGTATAGGGGTAAAGACTTTGAACAATTTGCTAGAGCTCTGGGTATCCCCGAGGATGAAATTAAATTCGTAATCGGAGCAACGAGTATTGTAGAGACCGATGTTAACGGCGCTACTCCTCAAGAACTAATAGCTAAGGCGAAAGAATGGCGTGAAACGATGAATGAAGATT
Organism: Henricia sp. BOLD:AAB3569; assembly: GCA_037783545.1. NCBI lineage: Eukaryota > Metazoa > Echinodermata > Asteroidea > Spinulosida > Echinasteridae > Henricia > Henricia sp. BOLD:AAB3569. The sequence goes on from JBBELK010000241.1 coordinate 88,453, forward strand.
AATTTTTTCCAGCTAGCGAAAACATTGACGAAGATGAGATTGAAGAAACCTCTTTTAGTACTGAAAATCAATCTTCACAAACAGACCCCGGTAATTTTACGAAATCAATGAAGAATTTATTACGTACGAAGGTAAACGATATAAAATTAGAGACTTGGCTAATGCGGCTAATACAATGTCAACTACGAAAGAGAGCTTAACAATAAATACGCTCGAACTAATGAAACTACAATGGAAAGTTGATGCCGTTCAAAAGGAATTGGTGACCAGTAAAGATGAGGTCGCTCAATTAAAATATAAAATAAAATCGGTGGAAGAAAAGTTTGAGGCATCTGACGGACGTGATAATTACGACTCAAAAACGGGTAAACTTTCTGTCTCCGTAAAAAACATGCAAGGTTACAAAAATGACGTTGAAAAATTAAAAGAAGATTTAAAAACTAAAGAAGAAAATGTTTCTAAAACTAAAAATGAATTAGGAAATTTACTCGAAAATTTGTCGACTAGGCTAGAGTTAGTCGATGCCGATTCTAAAGAGCTGAGGAGTCAGATGAATAGAATAAAAGCTACGGTCGCCCGTATGCTGCACGTAGATAAGACTCTGGGAGATAAAATTAAAACTCTATTCAGAGAACAGGGCGTTACGGTCGTAAGCATTCTTACCGCCGTTTCTTTAGCGGTAAGCGCGTTAATAGCTAGCGTAGTAGCTGGAGTTAGAGGTGCGACAACCACAATCGCAGTGCCTGCAGTCAAGCCAGTCAAGCCAGTTGAGCCAGTCAAACCAGTCGAGCCAGTCAAACCAGTCGAGCCGGCTAAGCCGGTTGAGCCGGTCAAGCCGGACGAACCAGTCACCCCATCACAACCTACTAAACCAAAAAACTTTACAGACTGGATAAAACGCCAACTAGAAAACTTGGCAAATTTGTTTAAGAAGCTAGGAGTTAAAGCGTTAGCCGCATTACCGGCGATATTAGGAGGCATAGCCAGTTGGTTATTTAATATACTGAGCAAGTTTACGGGCCTATTAGCTCAAAACGTATGGGCTATGATTAGCGGCGTTGCGCTGTTGATATTTGTTTACGTGCAAAAGAGAATTTAAAAACTTGACGTAAAAATGACGTGAAAATGGGGTTACTCGGCTAAGCGCTTAGCCGAGTAACCCCATTTTCACGTCATTTTTACGTTTTAATAGATTACTTTATAACTCAAATATCCAATTCCCGCAATCGCTAAAAACCCAACTATTAAAGAGGTCTTTTCTTCTTCGTGGTCGCCGGATACCAAAACGTCGTCTAGTTTAACTTTATCGACAAATGTCGTTTCGTCTTGATCAATTTCAGGGGTAATTACACGTTTTATATTATTAACTCTCGGTACCGGTTCGGATTTTAGCGCCTCCGATTTAGCTTCGTAGTAAGAGGTAATTTTTAGTTTTGGGTTCGGTCGCGGTATAGGTATACTCTGAAATTCACCCGGGTCCATGCTATTTATTTGAGAAGACAGATACTCGCTACTCACGCCTAACAGTTGAGGTTTAAACGCGCCCTCATCTTCATCTACGCTCGGCTGTTTGTTTAAATTTTGGTTAACCCCAGTCTGTATATTTCCGGCGGCAATCTTTATGTTATTGTTGTAACCCTCGTGCACTCCCACTCTTAACTCCATGTCAGAAGGAATGAGATACAACCTAGGCTTTAATACAAAGTTTAAAGGCGTTCTAGCGTATTGTAGAGAGTCTTGATACTGATTTATGCTGGTTTCTAGATCTTCCGGCGAGCTTATTAAGTCTTCGACTATGTTATTAAATTGTTTCTGCGCGTCTAACCCGGTACTATTCGATAATGAGCTAGTTTTTGTTTGGGCTTGGGCACCTAACAAAGCGTATACGTAAGCTCTTATCGAAGCATTTATTTTTGTAACCCCCACGTTCGTAAATACGCTATTTGTAGGTATAAAATCTTGCCACGCATCCGCAACTTTATCATCTTGTGCAATATTACTCATCACAAACGCATAGTGTTGGCCCGATGCCGGTGGTAGATCTTTTTCCCCAAAGCCCATCAGAGTAGTGTCTGAAAAATCTTCGTGATCACCCTTCCGATTGCGTATTTCTAATATCTCTGGATTATAATCAAAACCGATGAGAGGTTTACCATTAAAATAGGCGGCCCCCAGCCCCTTTGTATCCGCGTCTCTAGTTTGCTTGAAAGAATGAGCTTGATCGACTCCAAATAAATTACACTCGTCGAAAAAAGCCCTTTTGTCTATCGAATTATTTAGCTTATCAAAATTGTTTTCCCCGGGTATGGCAACTACCATTTTATACAGTATCTTTCTGATTGTAAAGTATAAATGAAACCTAAATATAGCCGCAACGTAAACGTTGCCAGAATTCAATAAATCTGCACCCACTCCACATCCTGTAGTAGCGCACCACGTGGCAAAATTAAACTGATTTTGATAAAATAACATCGGGTCGCCCGACCACCTTTTTACAGCTTCATCAGCAACTTTAGCAGTTACCATATCCAAGCCGCCAATTTTATAATCTCGCGTTAAATCAGTAAACTTAAACGTAAACGACGACTTAGAGTTTACGACTATTTTAAGGTTATTAATTTCAAAATCAATCTTTGGTGGCGGTTTCGGAGTAGATTTTTGAACTGTATCGTATATTGATCTTGCGACCATTTTTTTAAAGTTCTTTTCGATGTATTCGTCTTTTTTATCTTGAATCCACGGTCGCGTATAATATCCATCGTACCTGTCGGCCATATTTTAATATATAATTAGATAGTATTATAAATCATAAAAACACTTTTTTTGTTGATGTAAAAATTAATATTATGCGTCGATATTAGCAATTAAAAACGTATACACGTTAATAAAATGAAACACACTTTCCTCATCAGGAGTAGAAATCAAACTTTCCAACTAAGCTCGCCGATCGATAACAGTTGCGTCAATAAATGTAAAAACATTAAGCTGTTGAGTGCCAGCGTGCGCGTTAGGATAATTTTCAATTAAAAAAAATACACGACGATCGATTGGGGGACTTGGGCCCCCGGCAGCGATGGACAAAAACATATTTCCACTAGTATAAGACCAATTTTAATGCCTCCTAGATATTATACCATTCACAGTTTTGTTGATTTTTTTAACTCTTACAATTTGGGATGGTTAAAGTTTGATATATTAGACGACAGTTATCTAAAAATACGGACAGAGCGTTTGCGTTTTATAAATTTCACTAAAATTGCCGAAATAGTCGGATTAACGGATGAAACCGTTTTATTTTCGACCGACAGTACGAGGTCCATAATCGTAAAACCGACAATCGGCGAAAGCCCCGGAGCAGTAAATGTTTATTGTAAACAAATTAATACGCAAAACAACTTTTTTAACGGAGAAAATAGCACTCTGTTGGGAGTTGTACCGGCAACTTTTTTACACACGCACGATTACGGCCAAGCCGTCGCCAATAATTACACAGAAAATGATGGAATTCCTTTGATAAATGGCGTAATTAACGAGATTGAGTTTGAGATAAAAGATCGCAGAGGTTGCGAGATGTCGACCGATAAAATAGACTTGGTCTTATGCGTCGATGTACAATAAAAAGTTAGATAACTAAAATAGTAATTACTAGTAATAAAATGAATCACACCTTTGTAATAAAAAAATCGGACGTAACGATTCAGTTGCATAGTCCCATAGACAACTCTGACGGTATCAAAAAGATAAAGTTGTTGAGCGCCAGCATGCCCTTGAGATTTTTTAACATTAGAGAGAGAACTAACGTTCAATGGGCCGACGTACTTAATTCGAAGAGATCTAACGTTATGAATCACCACATGGATCCCGGCATATACGACGTTAGTGAAATAATTAGAGAACTTAATTACCTACAAATAGAGGGGTTACAGTTTTCGTGGTATCCGACCGCCCATAAATTGTATACCTCCGTAAGTCCAAAACGCGTCATTAGATTAAATAAAATTGGAGAGATATTAGGACTGTCTAGAGGCTGGATAGCTCACGGCCTGCACATCAGCTACCCGGTAAGAGATACCGTAGGGGCAATAATGATCTATTGCGAACAAATTTCTATGAACGAAAACTTTTACAACGGAAATCCGAGCACGATTTTGGGTAGCCTACCTCTTAGCAACGTCGATCGCAATTATTATAACCAAGTAGCGGCTAAGGACTATACGACAAAACCCGGCGTTAATTTAAATAACGGTATAATTAACGAGTTTAAATTTCAGGTAAAAGATTGTAACGAATGCCTGATTGTAGACGAACATTTAAAACTGGTTTTAAATATTGAAATTATTTAATATTAAAGTTAGTTAAATTAAAAATGGAAGCGAGATCGTCTGAACCCAGACAGCAAAAATTTTATCCGTCGCTAGATACAGATACCCTGCACCAATGGCGTGCGGGAGATGTAGACGATATCCTTAGAGATACCACGTCATATCGATTAAGTAAAATAGATCAAGTAAAAACTGAAATTGTTGTAGAAAAACAAAAAAGAGAAGCATTGTACAACAAGTATAAAAAGTTGAACGCGGTATTGACGTGGGTCGAGACATTTGCCGAAGCCACTTCCGCAGTGAGTGGTGCGGTAGGTATAGCGGCGATCGCCGGTGTCATTACCGCACCTTTAGGATTTGTATTTGAAGGAGTCGCACTCGGCACCGTAGCGTGTGCTCTCGGGCTAAAGTACTTTAGTCGTAAAGTAAAGTCAAAGTCTAAAAAGCACGACGAAATAAGAGTGCTCGCAATGTCTAAACTAAACACGATAGAAGATTTAATCAGCCACGCAATAAGCGACGGTAAAATTAGTCACGAAGAATTTGCTCTGATTAATAACGAGCTGACCAAATTTCATGAAATGTCAGACTCGCTAAAGAAGAAATATAGATCCAAAGAAAATAAAAGCGTAGACGAGGCCGAGGTCGAAAAGCGAGTCGCGGAAAGATTAGCTAAAGAAAAAAAGGATCTTATAGGAAAACTTTTGAATTCAAATTCACAATAGACGTGAAAAAGAGCGGGTGGACCATCGAAGGTCCACCCGCTTATGAAGATTTAAATAATGCTAGATTAGAGCCCACAGCTCCATTTTTAAAAGATTGATTTTACTCGCTTTCCGAGTTGTGATTTGATTTCTTACTCAAGTTACATTTACAGCAAGCTAAAACGCAATTTGATTTAACGTACCCTACGGTGTTATTTAATCGTTTAATAGTAGCTAGGTCATCTTTGTGCTCGGTGTACTGCAGTTTTACTCTACAATCTTTGTAGTAGCAACGTTCATAATCTTCAATCAACCCGCGTAAAAAGTCAGTATCTATAAAACGGTCGGGCTCATACCTATCATATTTTTTATCCTTGCTGCGCGAATTATTTATCCATTGTTTGATAGAAATATTTATTGGATCTGAGCACATGCGACAGTTAGATTTTCGTTTATCATGTTTACAAATTTGCGAACCTCCACAATCTACGCATCTCTCCTTTCGGTTTCCGTGTTTACATATTCCGCCACCGTCGCACACGACACAACGAGCTCTCCGTTTACCGTGAACGCATTGATATTTAATTCTTCTAAAAGTTAATATTTCTAAGCATTTGCAACAGTTTTTAGTTCTGATCCCATTAGCTTTAATTTTAAAACTATCAATATCTTTGAGCGAGTGGCATAAAGAACAATATTTGGTTTCGGGTTCCATTTCCATATTTATATATAGTAATTATAATTTTAAATAAAAATAAAAAAAAAATATCATTTTTCTTTGAGACCATTTTGAAATACCAACTCCGGCCAAAAAATGTGTGGAAAAATGGCAGTTCCTGCGACGGCGATGAAAACCAGCGGCCGTTTTCATTTTTGTCGCAGAAGCCCCCTTCTCTATACTACTCCGCGACTGAGCGGAGAGTTTTATAACGTAGTTGGGTAACTTTACAGCGACGCTAATTCTCCTTGCATCCCCATTGTACTAAATTGTGTTACTCTCCCGCACAACCACGGAAGTTTTACAAAAAATAGTCAAATGGGAACACCACTTAAGACACACAAATCTAACCGCAGTCAAGGATAAGCTCCTACAGCATGTTGAGTTCACTGGGAATGTTGCCGACCAAACTCGTGTTACGCCTACTCAGGACTGCAAGGTGGTAGTGCAACTTTTTCATGTGTGGCATCATGACAGCATAAAGACAGCCACAAGACGGTTCAGGACTAACGGCAGGCCAACATCTGTATGAGCCACCAAATTGTATGCAAAAGTTTGTGCTGCTTGTTGTATAGCAGCCGATGATCTCTGCAAGGGGAGGGTGCCATGGTCATAGGTACGTGTAGCAAAGCAACAATGGAAGTGGCACAAAGCAGATTGAGCAGGGCAGGTAGAGCAGGGCAGATGGGGAGACCCGGCATCATGGTGTGGGTGAGTGTCATTGCGCATTCACACACAGATAGGCCTATTGGATGAATGTCATGAAACCACAGTCCTTCAATTTTCCGCCTCTACGGTGAGATCAACTTTTCTCGGTTTCTTGTCTATTTGTTGATTGCAACGAGTCTGTTGATGGAATACAGTAGTTTGCTAGTACATGTACATGTATCTGGCTCAGCACTGATGCAGCTTCGTCTTTCGGCAAGACAGGCCAACATCGCAGTTCAAGTAGAATCACAAGTCAACTGTGGAAGTTATCAACAAAAATGAGGTAACGCACACTCTTGTTACAACACCCACTGATATAAAGCTCCCCTGATATGTAAAGCTCTGCTTAAAGGCACAGGCTCGTCAGCAATGCGCGCCCGCCAAATTCGTGCTCGAAACACGCAGCTCCATGCCTTTGCTATGGAGCTGCGTATTGCGTGGCACACATTTGGCGGGTGCGCATTGCTGACGAGCCTGTACCTTTAATTTAAAGCTTCCCCATTACATGTAGCCATGTTAGCTATAGCGCTCTGTGTGGGGTATACGAAAATACGCTGTCTTTGTCATAAAGTTCAGTCTTTTCACCTGCAAATATTAGGGTATAACAAAATATAACGTTATTATTATTATTATTAAATTTTTGACACAGTCAAGGGTCGTGAACAAGACCTTACGGTCCGTATAAAATCACTCCCCGGATAAAAAGATAAAATATTAAAAATATTAAAAAGAAATCCCAGATAAAAGATAAAAGGAATTAAAACACAATGTAAAATATTAGGGCCTACCGGTATACTACAACTATATGAGAAAATAAAAGAAAGTACGAAATATAGTAATGTATTGATAAAATAACGTTGCTCCCTGGGAATATGGTAAAAGGTATGCTAAAACACAACAACAACAAGCAGCAAACAAGCAGCAAAAAAGATAAAAGATAAAAAAGAAATCCCAGATAAAAAGATAAAAGGAATTAAAACACAATGTAAAACATTATACTACAACTATGAGAAAATAAAAGAAAGTACGAAATATAGTAATGTATTGATAAAATAACGTTGCTCCCCGGGAATATGGTAAAAGGTATGCTAAAACACAACAACAACAACAACAACAACAACAAGCAGCAAACATAATAACAAGGTATTAATAAAAAGGTACAACAATAACAACAACACCATCATTTAGTGGATTTAATTAAAACAAATATGAATGAAAGTTACAGGGTAAAATGAGTTTGAAGGGACGATTTAAAGCTCTTTAAAGAGGGATTCTGGAAAAGCAAATCTGGCAGGTTATTCCAATCTCTAGCTGTTCTAACAAAAAAAGAACATTTAAAGGAGTCCGTTTTAGCGAAGGGGATAGTTAATTTTAAGCTATGATCATATCGACCGATTCGTGACGCTGGAGTAAATTTGTTAAGAGAGTCGATATTAATAACATTATTAAGAATTTTGTAGCAGAGCACAATGCGAAATATTGTTCTCCTTGTTTGTAGACTAGTCCAGCCGAGTCGAGTTAGTAGTGTATCATAGCTTGAGTCCCAGTCTCTATACATGAATCTAACACACTGATTTTGGATTCGCTCAATAATATCCGAGTGGCTCTGTCTGTACGGGTCCCAAACTGTGCAACAAAAGTCTACACGGGATCTAATTAAAGAAGTGTATAGTTTCTTAAAAACATTGCTGGGGCAGTTAGGAATCGTTCTCTTTATCATCCCTATAATTTTACTGCACTTCGTGTAAGTTTCTTGACAGTGATCGTGCCAGTTAAGTTTATCGTTGACAGTGACACCCAGGTATTTTTCAGCTGTGACGTTAATCAATTTACTCTCATTCATGCGGTAATCATAAATTTTGTTTGTGCGTTTACGAGAAATCTTTAAAACCTTACATTTATTAATATTAAAATTAAGTTTCCAACAACTGGACCAATTGTACAGTGAATTTAGATCGGTCTGCAAAACGTCACAATCATTGTCTGTTCGGATTGCTCGATAAAGAATGCAGTCATCTGCGTATAGACGAAGTGTAGAGAAAATGTTGTGAGAGATATCATTGATAAAACATAGAAAGAGAATGGGACCAGGAATTGTAATTTAAAGCTGTAGACATTTAACACTACACGTCTCTGTGTGAAGAATGTACAAGTCATACATGTACATCACCTATTAAGGCTAACACCTCATCATGTACAAATCATGAGTACAGAGATGTTTCTGCACCAGCTGCATGCATATTCGTAATCGATCCGATGCGTACGTACGCCTGTCCTCCGGATGGCTCCGGCGGTTAGATTTTTTGAATGGGAATCACCATCGCCAGCGGCGCCTTTGCCAGGCGTTCGCCTTCGATATTCATTTTCGCCGTGTACATTTATATATTTAATTATGTACATGTACATGTATGTCAGTCATGTATGTCAGTCATATATGTCCGTCAAGGTGCGTTGTTTCCAAAGATGGTGCGTCAAAATTTGGTAGTTTGAAGCGTCATTTGACAAGAATGGTCCGTCACAAAAAATGACCGAGGGTGCGTCATGTTACCCAAAAGGATGACGCTCCTGTGCCAGGACATTGACGCACCTAGTACCTTTCCCAGGGGTCCGAAGGTGCGTCCTACAATTAAAGGCACAAGCTCGTCATATTCGTGCCTTAAAATACGCACCTTCGTGGCACGAAATTGGTGCGCTCGCATTGCTGACGAGCCTGTGCCTTTAAGTGTAAAGTAATAAAACAACCGTCGGGAAGTGCAGTGCAGCGCAGCCAAGTCACTTCATCTGTGCGTACTAGCGCTAGCGGCACGGAAAGGACTGCGTACGTGTAAATGTATTTTTGCCCGATTAACGATCAGGCTTGATACCAGCCTGTCCGCAATTGGGCATTGGGCATGCCAAACTGTAATTTATTTTCACGTAGGAAAGCACCCTCTTACGTCCAGAATGATTAAAATGGCAACAAGAAAACCTGTCGTCGAGTTTGCACGTGGGAGAACATTTTGGCTTCAAAAACGGTGTTTGTAAGTATGGAGTAACTATAGAATACAGGCCGAGGGCCCACGCGACAGCACCTTTTCAAAGTTGAATGGAGACGTCGTAGACGATGTGATCGAACTTCTAGCAGAGACGGCGATACGGGAGACGGGAGATGAGCGCCCTCTGGTGGTCGAAAGCACCACTGTGCAGTGAATTCGTTACCGGAATGGTTACCGGGCTTTATTCCCCTTTATAAAAAATCTCCGAAGTACAAAGTGTCCGAGAAGGGACACTCTGGAGACGGCTGTAAATGTTTTGAATTCGAGGGGGGTATCCCGAAGTACTTTGAATAAAAACGTCACTGTTTCCGGTCTTTATTTACCTTTTTTTAAACATCCCTCTCGTGCCGCCATTTTTCTGGGCAAGAGTGTCTCTGGAGACGCGGAGACGGCTGTGAATGTTTTGAATTCGAGGGGGTATCCGGTCGGTACCCGGTAAATAAAAGAAAAGCGCCCTCTCTGGACACCGAAGTACTTTGAATAAAAACGTCAGTTTCCGGTCTTTATTTACCTTTTTTAAAACATCCCTCTCGTGCCGCCATTTTTCTGGGCAAGCGTGACTCTGGAGACGCGGAGACGCGGGACGGCTGTGAATGTTTTGAATTCGAGGGGGGTATCCGGTCGGTAAATAAAAGAAAAGCGCCCTCTCTGGACACCGAATAAAAACGTCACTTGTTTCCGGGGGGGGGGGGGGTTAGTTCGTCGGTAATTAAAATAAAAGAAGTGCGCGACTCCGGGGGGATTAGTTCGTCGGTAATTAAAATAAAAGAAGTGCGCGACTCCGTCTCCGGCGACGGGATCGTTTCTGAGCGCCCCGCTTGAACAGTTCATTCCAAAGAGGGCGCAATATAGGCTTGAACAGTTCATTCTAAAGAGGGCGCAATATATGAATGTTTAAGTGCGTGACGTGTGTGACTCGATTAGTCTGGGCAAGAGGGTCTCTGGTGAAGCGGAGACGCAGAGACGGGAATGTTTGATTTCATTCTAAAGAGGGCGCAATATATGAATGTGCGCCATTGCGTGACGGTGACTCCGTCTCCGGAGACGTTGAGATTGAAGTACAGTGTATAGTGGGCCCTGTATTTTATAGTTGTACCGTAAGTATTTTTTTTGTTCAATCATTTTCCAATAATGGACATCTCAAACCACTGCAAGACACAACTAGGAGGAAATTTTTGGGTGTGATTCCAATTGAGGCAAAATGACAACCACTCACATGAAAAGGGTGTGCACAGACTAGCCCATGTCGTTGGTCGTAGTACCATGGGAGTCAGGTCAACTCGACTCGTACCAACTCGACTCGTACCAACTAGACCGCAAACCAACTCGACCGCAAACCAACTCGACCGCAAACCAACTCGACCGCAAACCAACTCGACCGCAAACCAACTCGACCGCAAACCAACTCGACAGCGTACAGTCACCGCCGACAGCAGTTTCACACACTTTTGTATGGAGGCGGGCATGACAAAAACACAATTTTCAGGGAAATGCAACATTTGCGACGGAAATGCCAATGGAAACATGGGAAAACGAAAAGGTATTCTAAAATCGTCAAAGCTATCGATTCCAATAATTATTTTCCTTAAATTCGAGTTGTGACATAAACTAAAAAAATACCTATATTTTTTTCCCGGTCGAGTTGGTCCAAGTCGAGTTGGTATTCGGTCGACTTGACGGACATTCGTACCATGGAGCTGGTAGTAGGCCTACACAGTACTGAGAAATGACAAGTTCATGAAGTTAAACATGTTACTATGACTATAGGCCTATTCACCAACAGAAAATTACGCACAAACACACTTTGATCTCTGTCATCTCTGTATTATTTGATGACATGACAGTACTGAATGTATAGATGGATTTTTTTTCAAAAAGAAACGGAAACAGTGCAATTATTTCGCAAAATCGATACTGCACCCACCTGTTCACGAAGTTTTCTTAAAAGTTCAGTCAAACGGTTGTACCGTTGGTTCCCCGACTCATGACAACGTGTTCAATATTGTTCAGATTGTTCAGTGGTACACTGACACTACACTGGTTAGACTGGTTCCCGCTCCACATATTCCACATACAACGACCGACGAGGACGTAGCACTGTACTACTGTAGCACACGTACACCCGTACCCGTATAAAGGGGCGTTCAACGGGTGGACGGTAAACAAAAGGAAGGAAAAGCACTTGTGTCTGCCTCAAGTGTTTAATTTTAACAAGTTCTGCTGCTCTAATAAAATTTAACAATGCAATAAAATTAAACAATACATTAAAACTAATTTTAGGCTTTACCTAATACGGAAATAATTCCCAAATAAAAGTTACATGTGTGCAAGACACTATTTTGATTTAAAGATAGTATACATGATTGGTAAACTGTTACAAATAGTTTTATCCCCCTGTATGATTGAAGATATGCATGATTAAAACCAACCTGAGCAAAAACCAGCTCCGTACTTCGTCTATTAAACCTTTGAGAAAACAGTAAAAAAAAGGTTTGCAGTCATTTCGCCCCAAAACCTCTTCGCCTTGAATCATTTCGCCCTGAACCACGGCCTGTGTACGAAGTGGTTTTTGGCGGAAGTGGCATTTGGGCGATGTAGTGTTTGGACGAAATAATTTGGGGCGAAATGGCACTCGGGCGAAGTGGTTTGGGGCGAAATGGCACTTGGGCGAAATGGTTTTGGGGCGAATTGAATTTTCGTCTCATATGAGACGAAAACTAATTGTTTTACTCATTTCTCAAAGACTATAGCACTTCAGACAAAACCATTTCAGGGGAGGTTTTTTACGGTCATCATGTTTATATTGTGTATTAAAGTTAACAACACCTTGTGTTGTATAACACCACCTTAAATTTGTGTGGCCACAAATATAACTTGTTTACTATTAAACATGCAGATAGTAAACAAGTCTTAGAATTCAGATGGCCATGGCTCCACTACATAGTGCAGTTAATTCCCTAGCCTGGTACTTTCCTTTAGCCAAAACAAACAGGGTACATACAGTGCTCAACTGGTCTGTAACCACAAACTATACCAGATTAGGCTACACTGGCCAACCAGTCACTCATCACTCCCATTCAGCCTAACCGCAGAGCCTGGGTTTTATGACCCTGGGTTTCAAGTTACTTACACATGGCCACAGGACTGACATATTGTGCACAATGTGGGTTTACTCTGTGCCCTGCCGTGTGCAGCTATGTGTACATCACGGCTTTACACCGAGGAAATCTAATGTAGCGCCCTCTCGTGGTCAAGTTGTGCCAGTTGTACGATAGCGCATGCGCGGTGAAGACTCTGCTGCTGACGTGACACGTTGCTATGCTAGATGCTACACAATAATGACATGCATGTACAAACACCTCGACAAAAACATTCCATAAACATGAATTTTCTTTTACCATTGAAAATGAATGCTTCAATTATATGAACTAAAGATACTACTCTCTAATATACTGATATGATTTTAATGTTAGTTGACCGTTTTCCTGATCAAATTCGGGAATTTGCCTGGGGATATTCACCGAATTCTCCGGCAGCGTAATCGACTTGAACATTCCGCGAGTAAACATGGTAAATACGCCGGTAAATGAAGAACAAAATACCTTATTTTGACAAATCGCCGATGGAATAGAATCTCTGTCTCTTGCTAGTTAACAGCAATATTATAATAATACCACTGATGGGTTTAGTTTTCAAAAATTTGTTTGATAAAACGCGAATTTTGGTGCTTTTTCATAGACTAGAAAATCACCAAATGAAACATTTCTGTCGGTTGCTCAGCTCGCGCGCGACGTGCACACTGCATAGCAACCGAATACGTATGCCATTCAGACCGATCTATTATTAAAATGGGGGTGTTGGAGAATCAATAATTAAAGAAATATTACTGTTAGTTGACCTAGTTTCCGAGATAGAGCGACAATTGTATAACATTTGATTGATGACGTCACTTCCACATCGTGATTTGTAACAAGAGATATTTTGGCCAAACTGTATTTTCTTGATAATTTATTATAATGAAATAGCATAGATGGTACCCCCTTCATCATAATATAACAGTCCAAAAGGCAAGACCTTATGCGCCATACAGTTTAGGGTGGTGTTTTTGTGGTGGACATTGATCTCATGAATATTCATATCACGTACAAAGCCAAAATTACTCGAGTTTGAACAGCGCCCTCTTTTGTTTTTCAATAGACATTAGATTTCCAGTTTTAAGCTATCTGAACGGCCGTGACATATGCATTAAAAACTTTATGTATGCACTACATTAAAGTTGCATTGCCCGTGTTTCGGTGAAAGGATTAAAAAAATTAATTTACACAAGCGAACGAATTTAGAAAGCTTACGTGTCTCTGTAACGAAAAATATCAAAAACTTAAATTTCCGACGTCGGGAATTGGAGATACAAGCCTTTTTCTTGAAACGTGCTTCACATGTTGTACATGTGCGCGTACGCTCATGTACATAGTATGTGTACAATGTACACATGTACGCGCACATGTACATTTACGTCATAACCCTGTCGATTAATTGACCTGCCAGCCTTTTAATCATTTCTTGTTTTTAATCGACTGGCATTAATCCTTGACGGATTTTTACGTTCTTGGTACCAAATGAAAGCTGATATAACTTTTTCTATTCTAGAAAAATACCTATTTAACTTTTAAAAACAAATTTGACGCCCAAATCGGCCCAAACACGGGCAGTGCAACTTTAAACTATAGTACTAAGAATACTATAAAGTTAAGAAATGATTTAAAACAATAACTTCACTGAATTCATTCAGTACAAGTACATGTATATGAAAGGAAAATACAAAATAATCACTTAAAGATTGTTGTTAAATAAAACAGTAAATTCCACACTTTAGAACACACATGGTCAAGTCTGATCTAAAGTGTCCGAACTTCTGAACATTGTATACTATAAATTACAATCCATAGTTCCGAGATTGCCCAGTTAACCCCGCCCACTTGGATATTGTTGCTATGTGCTCACAAGCCATCGCAAAAAAATGGCGAGACTACGTACAAAGCAACGGGACTCGGCATGGAAAGCACAGATTCATTGGAGAAAACCCAAAGGTATTTATGTTTTGAGGTCGACAGTTACCTTAGCACACACTGAGCGAAGGGCTAGTAATGCAGGGATGACATATCTTTCATAAAAATGCGCTTTCCTACCTTTGAACAGCGAATCGCCCGACATTGAAACAAAAATTCACCCGGTCACTGGCGCATACATACAACATACAAACTGTATGGGCAGAACATCGCGGATTGTTTGTGATGATTGCATCACTTTGACCTTTGTGGGCGCCGTCTGCTAGCTCTGTTGTGATTGGTCGCGGGTTCGGCTTGATTGACAGGTCGGAACTATGCATTGAAGTATAACTCCAAGTAGCACACGGTGAAAGTGTGAGAACTTTAATATTTGTAGAGTTAAACCAAGAATGATTTCTATACGAGCAAATAAAGTCAACTACCATTGGTTTAGGTAGGAAGTGTTTCAGTCATTGAAGAAAACAATATTATGGTTAATTAAGAAGTTATATAATAAAAGAAAACAACAACATACCTGTAAACAGAAGGAAGGAAAAGCTTTTAAGAAATGATTTAAAACAATAACTTCACTGAATTCATTCAGTACAAGTACATGTATATGAAAGGAAAATACAAAATAATCACTTAAAGATTGTTGTTAAATAAATTGGTTTAGGTAGGATGTGTTTCAGTCATTGAAGAAAACAATATTATGGTTAATTAAGAAGTTATATAATAAAAGAAAACAACAACATACCTGTAAACAGAAGGAAGGAAAAGCTTTTAAGAAATGATTTAAAACAATAACTTCACTGAATTCATTCAGTACAAGTACATGTATATGAAAGGAAAACAACAACATACCTGTAAACAGAAGGAAGGAAAAGCACTTGTTGAATAATGCTGTTCTTCCTCCATGGTTCACTTAAGCAGCTGCCTCAATTGACCAGGGGCCAATTTCATAAAGCTGTTTAGCAGAACAATTTGCTTAATCCAAAATATGGTATACATAATACAGTATCGAATTTGCGAAAATAATTGCACTGTTTTCGTTTCTTTTTGAAAATAAATCCGTCTATACATTCATCGGCTAAACTATAGAATGCAGGGCCCACTATACTTCAATCTCCACGTCTCCGGAGACGTAGTCACGGACTTGCACATTCATATATTGCGCGAACTAATTTATAGGGATCGGGAACCAATCTATGAAAAAGCAGGCGCTCGGAATTGCCCACTATATACTTCAATCTCCACGTAGCTCCGGAGACGGATGACTAGTCACGGACTTGTCCAGAGTCTGGAAACAGAGGGCGTTCTACGAGTCTGGAAACAGAGGGCGTTCTACGTTTCAACTTAATTCGATAACCCCCGCCCCCAAGGTAAATAAAGTCTGGAAACAGAGGGCGTTCTACGTTTTAACTTAATTCGGTCCTCCAACCCCCCTCCCCCCACAGTCACAACCGTCTCCGCGTCGCCGCGTCGCCGCTCCTCCATAGACCCTTTTACCTGGAATAATCGCGGCACGAGAGGGATGTTTAAAAAAAGGTAAATAAAGTCTGGAAACAGAGGGCGTTCTACGTTTCAACTTAATTCGGTCAAACAACGCCCCCGCCCCCTCCCCCACATTCACAACCGTCTCCGCGTCGCCGCGTCGCCGCTCCTCCAGAGACCCTCTTAAGGCGGATACACACTATCGCGGAAAAATCACACTTTCGCGCTGCGCTCAGACTGTGCCAATGACGTATCAGAGAAGCCCCAAGTTACCAGAGTGGAATTTTCTATTTTGGAATAATCGGCGATTGGGAGCTCATGCAATGCGGTGAGCGCAGCGCGAAAGTGTGATTTTCGCAAACCAAAGGGCGCCGTCTCTTCGATCACATCGTCTCCGTTCGTCTTTGAAAAGGTGCTGTCGCGTGGGCCCTGTATTCTATAGTTACATCAACTAATCAAAGTGTGTTTGTGCGGAATTTTCTGTTGGTGAGTAGCCTCCATGTACTGTACAGCCTGGCATGATAGGAATACTACCTGACTACTACTAGACAACTCGAACCCGGGACAACTCGACCCCTGGACAACTCTACTTTTAGTAGGCTAAAAGTGTTTTGGTATTTTGTTCGTATACATTGAACAGAGATTTTAAGCATATTACCTCCTGGAATCAACAGGGAATGCAATTTTAAGATATAGCCTACTTCCTACTTGCACTTGCAAATGTTGCTTTTCTGTAGAAAAATCACGTTTTCTTCTTCAAAAATTGCCTTCAGTTAGTGCACAAGATAACCATTCACGCGCGCGCGCAGCGTCCCCCGTTGTCGCGCTTACACACAGACCGCAAGCCACGTCATTTTGTGCATTACTTCATGCAGTAAGGCCATCGGAATGAAAGTCATACGGGGTAGAATACCGTCCGGAAGATTTCAAAAACACATGAGGCTTTTTTTCATTATTCATTTTTCATTATTTTGTAAAACGGGTGCCCGAGGGGTACATAAACAATGATAGAGGTGCACTTCCGTCTTCAGATCGTTTTCACGTCTGCCATCATTGCATGACGGGCAGACACCGATGAGACGTAATTTTTAATTGGCCAAAATTCGATGTCGCGATGGCAACAGCCAATCAGATATTGACGGAATACATACGTGTACAGAACGTCCGAAGATTGCCGAAGTGAGATCGGGGGCGCGTTCAATAGCACAATACATGTACTAGCCCTAAAGTTAGGGCTGTAAATTGCTCGCTTTTCAAATCTGACTTATTACAGTCGCAAATCACAGCCCTAATTGAGGGATGTACGACAATACTCAGTCTGAAACTGCTCAAATCTGACAAAGTTCTACTACAAATATCGTCCGAAGCACATCAGACCGAGCACTTTCACATACACCATTGTAATCCTGAGAGTCTAGTGTTTCATAAAATAACAGTAACGCTTACGGAATCGTCAATTTGGCCATCTACGATGTCTGGAAACATTGGACAAAATTCGGACAACGTTAAACCTGCATCCCTATGAGCGACGCCATCTTAGCTGATATGCTGGACGCGTGGTGGCGCTTCTCGGTCAAGGAGCCCGGCTGTGCAATATGCATAATTCATATTGACGTCCGTGTGTTTATCCCAGCTGGCAATACGTCACTCGCACAGTTCGATAACTAGTAGACTGGTTCCCGTCCACATATTCCACACAGGAGAATATAATATATATTTTCGCAATAAGCGAACCAATCTATAGGGATCGGGAACCAATCTAGATAACTAGCTGCACTGCGCGCGTGACGTACTTGCCAGCTGGGATAAACACGCGCGACGTCAATATGGATTATGAATATTGCACAGTTAGCCGGGCTCCTGTACGTCTCATGATCGAGAAACGGCAGCATATCAGCTAAGATGGCGTCGCTCATAGGGATGCAGGTTTAACGTTGTCCGAATTTTGTCCAATGTTTCCAGACATCGTAGATGGCCAAATTGACGATTCTGTAAGCGTTACTGTTATTTTATGAAACACTAGACTCTCAGGATTACAATGGTGTATGTGAAAGTGCTCGGTCTGATGTGCTTCGGACGATATTTGTACTAGAACTTTGTCAGATTTGAGCAGTTTCAGACTGAGTATTGTCGTACATCCCTCACTTAGGGCTGTGATTTGCGACTGTAATAAGTCAGATTTGAAAAGCGAGCAATTTACAGCCCTAACTTTAGGGCTAAATACATACGTACGCCGGTATGGGTATTTTCATATACCTTCACCGTTGAAGGTATTGTCGGTATTGTAACATGGATGCAAATTGAGAATTACCTATTTTATTGTTATAAATCAATGATCAGTTAAGTACACCGTAGTTTTTGACGTCACACTTGCGAAGTAGCTAGCGAGCATGCGCGAGTGCTTTGCGAGCTAGAGCGCATGCGTGAGCCTGCCGCGAGCGCGCGAGTAGGCAGTTGCACTTGAGACTTCGAGCTGAGCGGAGCTAACGTGCAACCGTGGGTCCGTTGGGTGGCGACCCGAGGCAGACCCGACGCCTCCTAGAGAGGACGCCCGCTGTATGAGCGGTTGTGTCCTGAGGCGTCGGTGTCGCGAGTATTGAGGCGCCGGGGCGGGGAGTTGCAGTTAAGCCTTCGAACTGAGCGGAGCGTGCAACCCGAGGCGGCGCTAACGGGTAAGCGACGCCCTTACAGGCGAGGCGGCCCGTGGCAGACCCGACGCCCATATAGGAGGACGCCCGGCCGCTAGGTCAACGGTTGTGTCCTGAGGCGCCGGGCCGTGCGAGATCAGCGAAGAGGCGCTGGTGTAGCGTAGCTAGGCAGCCGCGAGTGAGGCGCTAGGAGTAGAGCAGCCAAACAGCGAGGTGCCGGTGGTAGCGCGGATGAACGCTCGATTAAGTGTGACCCTCTTTGAGACGTAGGAATCAGTGAAGTTTGAGGTCGTTAATAAATCATCACTAATTAAAGGAAAATCATAACGCCTGTCATTGTATCAGTCACTTATTTATGAAGACCCTTCTCCCGATTTAATCCCGTGGTTGGTTCTACACACGCGGCGGTATATTTCTGGCCAAACGGACTGGCGCTTAGTGAGGCCCTAGACGCTCGTTTTTCGAGACCTTACTTATGTGACCAACTCAGTAGGGGCAAGGAACCGGGTGGTAGAAAATCACTACTACCACACGGATTTTCCGCCACAAATGGTGGCAGCGGTGGGATAGTGTGTTCAGCCAAACGTCGGTGATCCTTTCAGAGAGAACAAAACAAATAGGAGAAAATGACAGATTTGACTTCAATTGAGGCGTCCGAATTTACAGGAGGCGCACGACGCACAATGAGTGCGAAAAAACCAGGCGATTGCATGGGCACCTCCACTCGTGAGCGAGCCATGCAGGAAATAAATCAGAGATTTCGCCTCCTACAGAGGGAGACAGAGCAAGCAGAAGCCCAAATGAAACGGCTCCTGGTTGCAACTTCGAGCTTGACTCACATGAGGCCCGATGAGGCCGACAAGGAGATAGAGTCTAAGCGAGGCGCAAGAGGCGCCATGGAAACCACAGGATATGGCTCTGTGTCGGAACACCCGAGAGTGACGCAGATGACCAAGTCTGAGGCGCTACAGCAGAGCGCTATTACGCCATTGAGGGTGAATGAAGATACAACGTGGAGGCCACTGGCGAGGTCCACGGAACAAAGCCAGTCAAAGGATGACAGCGAACTCAATGCTGCGCCTCCGGCGGACGCAAGAGGCGCAACGAGTACTCCAGATGTGGAGTTAGCACTTGACGGGATGGAGGGCAAGAAGACCTCTCCCGATGTCCCATGGGAATTAAGAAGGGACGCGAGATTTCGTGGAGAGCAGCAATGGAAGGAGCGCTTCGGTTATGACGTGAGGCGCCCAAGGATTGTTCCAGACATATTCAACGGAAAACAACCGTGGATAGACTATAGGGGACACTTCGAGGCCTGTAAGCAGGTAAACGGTTGGAGCGATGAGGAGGCCGCGGCCTATCTTTCCGCTAGTCTCCAAGGACCGGCCGTGAAAATCTTGACCAGTCGTCAAGGAGAGAAAAAGGATAGACGATTTAGTTACAAGGAGCTAATGGACTTACTAACTGCGCGTTTTGGTCCGGGACAGATGGCAGACAATTTTCTCATGGAATTGAGAAACCGTCGCCAAGGCCCCAAGGAAACGCTGCAAGAACTCGGCGAGGCAGTGCGGGAACTTGCCGCCCTGTCTTACCCAGAACTCTCAGATGAGAGTAGAGACAGATTGGCCCGGGGTCATTTTTCTGATGCTACCACCAGACCATAAAGGAGGAACAGAAGAATCCAGAGACACCTGCGCCTCCGGAGAGGCGACGGGACACACGGGTCTATAGGCAGCGTGTGAGGAGAGCTGCAAACCCGGAGGACAAGTGTTATAAGTGCCAGGAAATGGGGCACTTCGCCAGGGATTGCCAAGGAAAAACGCTTCCGGGAAACGACCAACAGCCGACTCTGCGACCCGAGAGGAGGCTGGACACTAGAAGGGGGCGATCAAAGCAGGATATCGTTAGGAAACGGCATTCATTCAAACCAAAAATGGAAACGAACGTCTCGGTGGGAGTCGACAGATGGAACGGTGACGGAATGGAAGATTGTCCTACCTGAGGAACTCAGAGAAGACGTGCTTAATGAACTACACGGAGGTGTAACCGGAGGTCATTTTGGGGTGGAACGGACGCTAGCCAAGGTGAAGGAGCGGTACTATTGGGCTAACATGGCTGCAGACGTACGGTTGTTCTGCCGGAGGTGCCTGAAGTGTGCCCAGCGGAAATCGCCACCCAAAAAGAGACGCGCACCTCTTCAGCGTCATCAGAAGAAGACATACTATGGGAGGACGGCAAGGACTGGCTTCGTTGAGGGTCAGTTCGTCTGGCTGTCCGTACATGCTAAGAAGAAGCTCACCTCGCGCTGGGAGGGCCCCTACCTCATTTTTAAGAAGCTATCGGACGTGACATATCGCATACAACGTAGTCCACGGGGGAAGATGCAGGTGGTCCACTTCGACCGCCTCAAGCATTACCAGGGACCAGAACGACAGGCTTGGCATCACACGACAAATGGGGGCGCAAATAGGAGTACTGGTGAAGCAAGACCCGAACTGGTGGACAGAGATACTCAGACCCAAGAGGGAAACGATCCGATCGGTCAGATATATACCGGGAGATAGTGGGGGCTTAGAAGGAAGCTCCCCACGTCTAGAAAGCGACTCGGTCGAGGGCGCACAGGAAACCGGTAGCGAGCGGGCCCCATCGAGACGGAACCCTGCGCGGGCAAGGCAGCTGCCTCACCGTTTTCGATAGCCCAGTAAACCGGGACTGAGACGAGCACCGAGCTACGTTCCAGAACGGCGCCATGGTCAAAGAGATCCGAGTAGAGAGAATCTATGACGTGCAGTTTGACCACGATTTCGAGAGGAAATAGAGATGCTGTAAAATCAACCTGTCGCCGCTTCTACCTGATGTTCCCAAGAACTGATTTATTCCAATGAGAACTGATCAAGATTATTGACTGTGATTTCTTGCAATGATTTTCCAAATTGCACACTATTTTTAAGTGTTCTACAAGTATCAACTTGTACGGTAGTTTTTAGAGGTTTTTATGTACGGTTCTTAAAAAGAATAAGAACATTGGACGTTTTTAAAAGTAAATTTGCTCATGTTCTATATTAAGTTAAGCTTTATCTGAACGAGGACGTTCAGGCTTAGAAGGAAGCCGTGTAACATGGATGCAAATTGAGAATTACCTATTTTATTGTTATAAATCAATGATCAGTTAAGTACACCGTAGTTTTTGACGTCACACTTGCGAAGTAGCTAGCGAGCATGCGCGAGTGCTTTGCGAGCTAGAGCGCATGCGTGAGCCTGCCGCGAGCGCGCGAGTAGGCAGTTGCACTTGAGACTTCGAGCTGAGCGGAGCTAACGTGCAACCGTGGGTCCGTTGGGTGGCGACCCGAGGCAGACCCGACGCCTCCTGGAGAGGACGCCCGCTGTATGAGCGGTTGTGTCCTGAGGCGTCGGTGTCGCGAGTATTGAGGCGCCGGGGCGGGGAGTTGCAGTTAAGCCTTCGAACTGAGCGGAGCGTGCAACCCGAGGCGGCGCTAACGGGTAAGCGACGCCCTTACAGGCGAGGCGGCCCGTGGCAGACCCGACGCCCATATAGGAGATCAGCGAAGAGGCGCTGGTGTAGCGTAGCTAGGCAGCCGCGAGTGAGGCGCTAGGAGTAGAGCAGCCAAACAGCGAGGTGCCGGTGGTAGCGCGGATGAACGCTCGATTAAGTGTGACCCTCTTTGAGACGTAGGAATCAGTGAAGTTTGAGGTCGTTAATAAATCATCACTAATTAAAGGAAAATCATAACGCCTGTCATTGTATCAGTCACTTATTTATGAAGACCCTTCTCCCGATTTAATCCCGTGGTTGGTTCTACACACGCGGCGGTATATTTCTGGCCAAACGGACTGGCGCTTAGTGAGGCCCTAGACGCTCGTTTTTCGAGACCTTACTTATGTGACCAACTCAGTAGGGGCAAGGAACCGGGTGGTAGAAAATCACTACTACCACACGGATTTTCCGCCACAGTATGCATACGTATTGCGCTATTGAACGTGCCCCGGGACTTCATTGGGATTTGCAGTCTCGCGCGGCTACACCGAAACACGAACAGTGGAATTTATTGTGTGTCAGCACTTGGATCTCGCGCTCAAGACTATCGTCTGCCGTCTGATTTTGAAAAATCTGATTGATTGGTCAGAATTTCTCGGTTTGGCGCCATATATATATATCGATTTCTTTCATGAACAAGTATTGAAAGTACGTTGAAGTTCCACATTTTTTGAAATAATGAAACATTTTTGAATAATGAAAAATTTCGGCGGCGGCCATTTGGTCATGCGGGCGGAGGACGGTATTCTATGACTTTCATTCCGATGGCCTAATTTTTATCATTTATTTATCTCAGAAATGCAACATTTGCGAAATAAGTGTCAGTGGGAAGTATATCTTAGAATTGAATAAGCTATCGATTCCTATAAATTCACTGAAATCCGTGTTCAATGTATATATGAAAAGAAATTCAGACTTGTCGTGTGGAACATTCGAGCACGCCCTCAATAGTCCAAATACCCGTGTGAAAAATCTTACCGTAAATTCCAAATCAGACATTTAAAAGCACACCATGGAGGTCCTTGTAATCTCAAGACTTCTGTACCCTTGTCGTCCTTTTTCCATGAAGACTCGAACATCAAAAAAGGATAAAAAGGAGCAACATTTGGAGTAAAATCGACAAATCTGGAACAGACGGGGGACTTGACTTCGCTACTACTATCGCGTCAAAAGGAAAGTAGTCACACCAACGCGGATGGATTTTGTTTACACTATGTTAAGCCTAGACTGGTCCCCTGTCTATGTGCGCTATGCTGCTCTCGCTCATACGCGTGGGGAAGTAAATATGTGGGGGGCCAGTTTTAGCCTTCTAAAAGTAGGACAACTCGTACCCGAGACAACTCGTACCCGAGACAACTCGTACCTGGGACAACTCGAACCCGAGACAACTCGTCCCCCCTTTTGTTGTTATCATTTTGGTAATTAAATGTCCTGCGAAACGTCCCCAAAAGTTCTAGCAAACATCGCGGCAAAAGTCAGTAAGGTCAAAACAGATGTGAAATTTCCCGGCAAAACTGCCAGGAAATGCTGTGGCAAAATTGCGAATGAAATCGGGTTAAATTTTGCAAAACTATTGCCGGCAAAAGTGACACAAACTCGCGCAAAAAGTCTGAAAGTCTTGGCAAACGTCCCGGCAAATTCCTGATAAAGGTCCTACAAGAGTCACGATAAAAGTGTCGTTCCAAGTACATGTAGGGGAAAAAGTGCCTAAAAAAAAGTATCTACAAAAATAAGTTAGTGAAACAGTTTCATAAAGTGGTGCCCACGTACATGATAGAAAGGGTTCGCGTTGTCCCGGGTACGAGTTGTCCCGGGCATGAGTCGTCCTGGGTACGAGTTGACCAGGGTGTCTTTTTTTGGGTTCGAGTTGTCCCGAGTTCAGTTCGGTTAACTGTCTCAACTGTACACACAGCGGTCGACTTGGTTCAAGTCCAGTTGGTAATAATGAACGGTCGAGTTGGTGACCGAATAATTTGAATATTTAGGTCTGTGAACCGGTCAAGGGCAGCTAGTGCGCCATCTAACGTCTGCGAAGGGGCGCATGATAAGGTTATATATGCAAAGCAGATTTTCAGAAGATTTGGTCGAGACTGGACGTTTTGTGCGAAAATGTTTATTTGGACGTGCATCTCTATTTGTTGACTGAAATATCATAGTAAGGAATCTAGCAGAACGATAAATAGAAACAGCAAATCTTATCAAAGTGAACTAATGTGAACTGCATTTTTTGGCATAAATTGCTATATTGTATTTGTAAACCGTATGTTGTTATCATGGACTGTTCCTGTATTTTTGGTTTGCAAATCCGTTTTCCTTCCAGTTATATTCACCATGCAAAATGTACAGTTGGCACCGGAAGTGCAATTAACCTAATTTTGTTGGCGACAAGATCGCTAAGCTACTGTAGCTAATAATAAAATCACGATCACACCATCGCTGGACAACATTACCTCCGATGATCAAGCTCCAGTCGGTTCTTATAATGCGCGAAATTAAGCATGGGTATAAGTTATATGGAACATTTACTCCTGAATTAACTGGATTTAGAGGGGTGCAGGTGGGATAATATTTTCCGTCACTCAAAGGGGTCCCACCATCGAGAGAGTATCTTCTCCCTTGAGGGTGGAAACCAGGGTGGGATAATATTTTCCATCACTGGAAGGGGTCCCACCATCGAGAGAGAATATTCTCCCTGAAGTGTGGAGACCAGGGTGGGATAATATTTTCCGTCACTGGATGGGGTCCCACCATCGAGAGAGTATGTTCTCCCTGAAGTGTGGAGTCCAGGGTGGGATAACATTTTCCATCACTGGAAGGGGTCCCACCATCGAGAGAGTATGTTCTCCCTGAAGTGTGGAGACCAGGGTGGGATAATATTTTCCGTCACTGGGTTGGATCCCATCAGTGAGAGAAAGTTCTCCCTGAAGTGTGGAGACCAGGGTGGGATAATATTTTCCGTCACTGGATGGGATCCAATCAGTGAGAGAAAGTTCTCCCTGAAGTGTGGAGACCAGGGTGGGATAATATTTTCCGTCACTGGGTTGGATCCCATCAGTGAGAGAAAGTTCTCCCTGAAGTGTGGAGACCAGGGTGGGATAATATTTTCCGTCACTGGATGGGATCCAATCAGTGAGAGAAAGTTCTCCCTGAAGTGTGGAGACCAGGGTGGGATAATATTTTCCGTCACTGGATGGGATCCTATCAGTGAGAGAAAGTTCTCCCTGAAGTGTGGAGACCAGGGTGGGATAATATTTTCCGTCACTGGATGGGGTCCCATCAGTGAGAGAAAGTTCTCCCTGAAGTGTGGAGACCAGGGTGGGATAATATTTTCCATCACTGGATGGGGTCCCACCATTCTGAGAAGGTTCTCCCTGAAGTGTGGAGACCAGGGTTGGATAATATTTTCCGTCACTAGATGGGGTCCCATCAGTGAGAGAAAGTTCTCCCTGAAGTGTAGCCTTTTGACAAGGCCTTATGGCTTTGGGGTTTGGGCGTCTTGAGCGGAGTATACGAAGGCTGTGCAAACGCTATGCCTTCTGTTTTGCCATAAGGCCTTTTTCGAACTGGCAACTGCTACATTATTCATTACATGCAAGCAGTTGACCCGAATGTGCAACGTCACAACATTACCCACGCCCCACTCTGCACGTAAAGATTTTGAAAACAGAAATCGAAAACAAACATTCAACTGAGCCAATGGGCGCTAGGAGCTTGTTTTGCACGCGCGCGTGTGATGCAAGTCACGTACAGTTCCCGCAGGACAAATTGACCAATCACATGGCTTGCGGCGTTATGGCCTCGTTCATTACCAACGTAGGTACGGCACTTATATTTACTTCGACACAAAACCATCGAGCTTCATGAAAATACGTTTATATTTGACATAAATTGTTTATTACATCAACATTTTATACGGAACTAATATAATTCCCATTTGATTTAATTTATTTGCCGTTTAATGTACCCAGTAAATTCAAAAGCGTAAGCCTACCTCCCTTGTTTGTAGGAGCTCCCTGCGTAATTTGCATGGAGTGACCTGCACGTGACTGGCTGATTTCTGCTACCACTTTTGGTAGCAAAAATAAAGAAAAACATAAGAATTGCCTGTCAGTTCGAAAAAGGCCAAGTGAGTAATTCACTCTGCGCGTATAGACTCTACTCAAGTCACCAAATCGCCCAAATTCACGAGGCCTTGACAAAAGGCTACCTGAAGTGTGGAGACCAGGGTGGGATAATATTTTCCATCACTGGATGGGGTCCCACCATTCTGAGAAGGTTCTCCCTGAAGTGTGGAGACCAGGGTTGGATAATATTTTCCGTCACTAGATGGGGTCCCATCAGTGAGAGAATGTTCTCCCTGAAGTGTGGAGACAAGGGTTGGATAATATTTTCCGTCACTAGATGGGGTCCCATCAGTGAGAGAATGTTCTCCCTGAAGTGTGGAGACCAGGGTTGGATAATATTTTCCGTCACTAGATGGGGTCCCATCAGTGAGAGAATGTTCTCCCTGAAGTGTGGAGACAAGGGTTGGATAATATTTTCCGTCACTAGATGGGGTCCCATCAGTGAGAGAATGTTCTCCCTGAAGTGTGGAGACCAGGGTTGGATAATATTTTCCGTCACTAGATGGGGTCCCATCAGTGAGAGAATGTTCTCCCTGAAGTGTGGAGACCAGGGTTGGATAATATTTTCCGTCACTAGATGGGGTCCCATCAGTGAGAGGATGTTCTCCCTGAAGTGTGGAGACCAGGGTTGGATAATATTTTCCGTCACTGGATGGGGTCCCATCAGTGAGAGGATGTTCTCCCTGAAGTGTGGAGACCAGGGTGGGATAATATTTTCCGTCACTGGATGGGGTCCCATCAGTGAGAGGATGTTCTCCCTGAAGTGTGGAGACCAGGGTGGGATAATATTTTCCGTCACTGGATGGGATCCCTTCAGTGAGAGAATGTTCTCTCTGAAGTGTGGAGACCAGGGTGGGATAATATTTTCCGTCACTGGATGGTGCACGACCATGGTCAACTCGACCGTTCGCCAAATGGACTTGTACCAACTCCGTTTCCCGTACCACTTTTTCTGATCTTGTAAGTTGTAACGCGCAATTTTGTGCCCAACGAAAATCATGCTCTGTAACTTTTTTCTGTCGGGAAAGAAAAAAACACTTATTGTACCGCGGCAAAAGCTTTTTTCCTTCGTAAAAATTCGTGCCAAAGCGAAATTTGCAGATAGTTCTTTCTCCATGGTTTAACGATTTTCATTTTGCAAAAAGATTCACAAGGACATTTTAGACGTTATGTTTGGCCACGTGTAAGAATGCATGACGGTCGAGTTGGAGTTAAAACCCCCCCTCCCCAATTGTAGTGTGGAGAGGATGGGGTAATATTATGCATCACTGGATAGTGCGCCATGTAGCGTGGGCATGATATTTATTGGGAAGAGTTCCAACAACTAATATTAGTCAAATTCCGTTATGGGGTCCTTGTTACAATATCCTTGTACAGTATGTATTATCCCTCCACATGTATAAACCGACTGACTAATGCTTTTGTATTACAATGTACTGGCACTTTTAATCTCTATTATTCACTGAGTTGACCCCACCTTGTCTTGTGAGGATGTTCATACACAAAAACAGCTTTACCATTTAATAATATACAAAATACTTGTGCAATGGACTTGAAACCTAATGACACCACGGTTGGTTTGCATACGTACTTTCCTATGGTCCTATGTTGTCTGGTACGCTCAAACTCGCCCATATATTGGTATGCATGTGAACAAATTGCGACGTCATATGTTTCAGGTCCATTTAGACAATACCGGAAACTATAAGGCAAACTCTGAAAAATTGTCACAACACTGGTACTTTGGCATAACCCTATAGGGGCGCAATCTGTGAAAAGTGTAATGAGTGGTTCATGTTGTATGAAACTTGCAGCATTAAACAAAAAATGGCATCACCCAAATTGCCACAGTCCCTAACATGGCACTTAGAGAGTCGATACTTAAGTGGTCCATAATATTAGATACTTGTACGTACACAATATACGTACTTACTCAAATGCAGTCTTAAATAACATACTATGCTCTGCAAAAAAGTGGTAAAAAATGTATAACAATTTTTATTTTTTATTTTTACAAATGAAGCTCATCTATGAGCAAACTATATTGAACAGAGTTAAATGTAACCGACAAACTTTCAATGTGTTACGATTTGGGGCACACCATTTTGGCTTAATGCTACGGGGCAAACTTTTGGGGTTGCCCGGATTGCAGCCATAGCATTAAGCCACAATGGCAGCACCCAAATTGTCACTGGAGTACGAGTGAGTTCAAATTCTACTTTTTTAAAATCATATGTGCACTACATGTTTTGTGCACGACAGTGTAAGCAATTATCTGGTTTACATTTACTTCTGTTAAGAATAGATAAAAACAACAAAAAACCCACAGAAGCAAACACTGCAAGGACAAACAAGCTTAAGAAACTGAATCAAGCACTTTCAATTACGGCCATAATGCATCGTAGTCGTGCCAAAACACTGCATCAAATTAATTACACGACTTCCAGTGATGCCCTGTGTGCTTTTTATATTACGTCTAGGGTTACCAGTAGGGATGAGATGTTTCAACAGTCAATCATTTAACCGCAATTTCAAAAAATTAAAAACAGTTTTGCCGTTGGTACAGCACATATAATGTACCGTACAACTAACAATACATGTACAGTAACTCAACACAAAGTAAAAGTGCTGTCTGATGATAATGATGTCAAAATGATTGATTTTCAACCGTGAAATTTCTCTACTTTCCGTGGTAACTGGAGAGAAATTAATATACGAACATGTCAAATTTCACCAATCTGCTTTAAAAAAGAGATAAAACACACAATAATTGTGTTCTAGGTTGATGTGTCCAAGATATGCAAAAATCTGACTTTCACTATCCGACTTAAGCGAGGATTTTTATTAGGAGTGGCATACAAAATCATCCAAGCGATTTTGTCTGAGATAAGTGAAAATCTGACATAAACGAATCCGACTTAAGCAAGGTTTACTGTATTACAATTTGTTGGTAATGGTACGGGTAAGCTTTTTGGTAATTATTTAGCCATTTATACCTTTAAAATCCATGGAGGATTTCTGTTAACTTATGTTGATGTATCACTGGATTCCAATTCACTCTCTGATCCAGTGTCATCGTCCTCGTATCTAGCCTGCATTGCCTGGGCAACCATCTTCTTCAACCTCCTCCTTAAATCAGAGTCAGGCTGGATATAGACAGCACGTCGCCCCATCTTTACTGCGAACAGTGCTCCTTCTCCTGCAACAAAAATAAACATTCCAATATGAAAGGTATTACCTCCAGGAAACTGACGGTGGGAAAGCAATTTTTAAATTGAAATGGCGAGAACTAGGCCATTTTAAATCGCCCATATAGCCATGCTGTTTTCATGAGCAGTGCTATATCCCTTTCATTCTTTAATTTCTTCATTTCTTCGCCGAAAGCACCTTGAATTTGCCAACAGTACCATGATTTTGCAAAAACTGAATAATGGGAGAGGGGAGTTTCACACCACCCTACCCCCCCCCCCCCCCCCCCCTCTCTCTAGCGACACCGCTGGTTGAGAAGGGTACATGTATTGACCCCCTTTCGAACACGTGTGAATACTCCATTTTGGGATTCAAATAATGTCATTGTGGAAGTAATGTGCGTGCGCGTTGTGTGTCTCTCTGGTGGGCGTAACACGGTTTACTTCACCAATGAGAGCTATGAATACACAACGCGCACGCACATTGTTTCCATACCGACGCGGCATGATTTGACACGAGCACAATAACCTTTTCTTGCATTACCAATCGATGGGTAAATTTCCATTCCATTACACACAATCTGAGCCGACCACACACATGGTTCATGCCGAGTAAACAGCCACAAATGACTCAGCGGATATGTGTGTGTGTGTGTGGCACACTTAAATGGTAGCTTTCCTGCGACGTGAGGTTTTAACGGTCCATAACATAAGAGCTTTTATGTAGAATAAAGTACCCACCGTTCTTTGTAAGGTCGAAGATCCAGTCTTCCTCTCTTGTCGACTCCTGCAGGAAGTGTTTCACTGGCTCATCTTGCAGCAATACGTCACTTGAGTTGTCCCCCACTACTGCTCCATCTAGTCTCCAAGTGGCCCTTACTGCAAGGGACATGGTCCCACCTGGATGAAAGTCACAAATATGCATGCTGAATTGGGTTTATTGTTTTAGGCTGTCATAGCTACGAAGTCAATAAAACTTTTTTCTTTATGGCTTTGAAACATTATTACAATCGTTTCTGTGGACTGAACGTACGTTACTAATTACCAAGCACAATTTGTTACAATTTGTTACAGTGCCTTCCTAACTTCCGAGACGGTGTGTTGAATTGGGCCCAAAAAAAAAGATGTTTGGTCTCTGGTCCGCGTGTTCATTTATTAAGCGCCCTCTATTGCCGCAACGCCTCAAATTTTGTAGGCTGATAGTGATTGCCACCCTGTAGACTATTTAGGGAATGGGAACTAGTGTACATGTAAATGCATTTTCCCGGACAGCTTGACCTCGTACTTAGGGCAATAGATTCGGACGATGCGGATATCAAATGAGAATGAATGATAGTGAGGTTGTTTAATCAGCTGCAACAGAAGGAATTGCAAATTACGGCGTGTCTGAGCCGAGTTGAATAATGAAATATGCCACTTATTTCCGTATCCACTTATTTCCGTGTCAATCATAGCGGTGGTTCATTAAACTTAGTTTGCTGCTGAAAAAAATCTTCAGAAACATTACCAAAATCAGGAAATCACCTACCTCCATGTCTGCTATGATTGCCACAGCCCCAGTGAAACCTTTGATGGATCCCAAGGTGCTTTCAGAGTAATGCTCTAAAAACACTGCAGCGCTGTCATCGTTTGAAATGATGTCGGGGCACTCTCCATCGTCTGTATGGTTGTATGATTGTTTTTCCCTCCACTCCTTTGCGTTGTCCAAAAAACACAAGAATGGTCTTGGAATTCCGTTCTTGAAGTTGCATCCTGTAATGCGAGGGAGGGTGGGATAAAATTGTCTTACTCGATAAACACATACTTGACTGTGCAATACACGTATCATTTGCAGGCTGAAACTTTTCATAGATTCCTGGAAAAAGGACGTAACATATTTTAAAAAGAATGTTCGTAAGCTAGCCTGCAGACATTTTAGCTACAACACATACTGTATATATGTAGAATATGCAGTACTGCAGAAATCCTGTAAAATACATGCTTGCTCTTGAAACAAGGTACATACAGTTTTTAAAAATACCTTCAGTTAATTTCTTACAGAAATTTTTGTTTTGTAAGCTACCTGTGAAGGGCTGGAGAGCACTCTCCGTTGTGTGCAGAGGATACATGGTCTCTGCCTCCTGCCACGTCTTCACGCCATGAAGGTGGGTGAGCAGCTCTTTCTGAACCACATTCAACTTCTTTATCCTCTCTGCCTCTTTTGTCACGTCTTTGAGTGATAGGCGCTCGCTGACAACTTCGACCAAGAGTTCAAATCTCGTCTCTTCGGACAACCCCTGGAGCTTCAAAAATGCCTGTAATGAATTTTAGTCAAAGGACCACGTGTATCAGTATTTACCAAGCACCATAGCAATCGACCTTTATCACAGAACGGCCATGTCTTATTCCCCATAGCATACACAATACATGTCAGGCCTATGTGGTATACATATGTAGCAGTGTGGTATACATTTATACCAGTGTGATCTTGTTGCGTTTGGTTAGTTACAATTCTTTCTTCTTTCGCATATAGTCGGAACCTTTCCGGACCGTAACACATGCCTTAGTCGGTTTGGTTACTTTCATATTAACTCTAACACGCTTCATTCCTACAACATCAATATGATTTTGCATGCACCCTACAGAGTTAGGGTTAATATGAAAAAAGAAAAGATGGTCGCACCATGATAAAGGTCTACGCATGAAGGGAAAATTGGGCACAGATTTTTCCAACTTGTCCCATTTTCTATACGTGGTTGGTCGTAGGTGGCTTATAACCATCCTGTTAAAAATGTACAAAAATAAAATCGTCTCATAGTGTAACACAAAATGATCGCCAAGAAGTGAATAAAAACTTCAACTCACAGTTTGTTTGAGGCATTGTCCCGTCTTCTCCTCGTGCCTTTCACAGATGTTTACGAACTTGGCAAAGCACCTCTGAGAATACTGCGCCACCTGGTATGTTGGTTCAAGTGCCTTCAGAGCCTGCAAAATTGTAAATATGCAACCTTGGGTAAACACTGATAATGGATACATTGGATTTTTTGTAAATGCAAGTTGCCCATTAGAAAGCCGACAGGCCACTCGCGGTAAAGGTTAAAGTCATTTATTGAGAAACCAGCCCTTCACACCGAACCCACAAACTCTGCATACTAGGCAGACATCTTAACCACTCGACCACCGAGCATGTCGATGGCGGATTCGATGGTCATGCAGCAGGCCACTGTAACTGTACAGTAAGTGAAATGGTGACATGCACTCTTTGCCGACCTGGTGGTGTACATTTTCACGCATCATACTGTGCTTTTTCCACCAAGATTCCTACTTTAAGCAGCCGATTGTGAATTATATGTATTTTTTGTTTTTTAAATGTGCGACTCTAGTCCGAGCCCGAGTCAATTTTTTTAGTTTGACTTGAGTCACCGGTCTCTGTTCTAGTCCGCATCGAGACAAAAAAGTTTCCTCTGCCTCTATTAATGGGGTAATGATTGAAACTTTTTGTAAATACATGTCACATTTGTGTACAAATTGGAAGCCTGCCAAAGAAGCAAAGGTGATCAGTCTAATCTTTACCTTTGGACAAACAGGGTCTTTTCTACCCATCGCCAAAGCACACTGCGTCCTCCAGAGCTTGTTTGAAGTCGGCGGCTCCTCCAGGTCCTCATCCCTACCCTCCATGGAATAGAGCAGCCTCCTGCACAACTTGACATTATCTAAAAAACTTCCCTCATGAACAAAATGTGTTCCAAGATTGTGCAGCGAGGCTACTCTAAGTGCCTGCATCAGGTCTAGGCTCCGAAAGACATTCACACGAACATTTTTCAGTGCCTCAAACCTAACGTCATCACTCAGTTCCCTGAGGGCAGAGACAAGGTGGTTGCCTCCAAGAGTATAATACTGTGATGACTCTGGTTGTAACGAGGAGAAGGTGTCTCCGACTACGAGCACTGGTAGTACTGTGCTGCAGGTTTTGGTGTCTTTGAGGCCCTCCTTGATGTGTTCCTTGTGTGCTTTATTAACGGGCCGAAGCAGCATCTTGGGAGGTGGGTCTTTTAGGCATGTCAGAGGGATGGTATGCTCTCCTGAAATTAGACAAAGATTAAGATGCATTTCAAAATACATGAATTATCAGGAATGTGTTGAATTCATCGAGCTAGACTAGCCAAACGCAGACAGTACTATTGGCAAACTGTAGTACATGTAGTTTTGTTTTCCAAAAAATGTTTTACCTTCAGTCTATCAAATTTGTTTTATCTGATTTTTTTTTATCAGTAAAATTAGTTTTTAAAAACTTATTTTGGCTTTTCAATTCAATTACAACTTTACAAACTAACTCCGACACTGTATGACCCATGCAATGTTTTGATCTTTGGATGGCAGGCAAGTCTACTATTGTTGCCACTGGTCTCAAAACAGCTGGTCTAAGTACCATGTCTTTTCTTACCAAGGCACTTCGCTTCCAAGTCAATGTCAAATGCATCCACACGATCCTTCACCTGACGCTTAGCAGGAGGCTCTGTTGTCTTATTTGATGAGCGTCGTCTTTTTCCAGCACATGGAGTACTACTCTCTGTAAGATGTAAACAAAATTCTTCAGCAATAACATCTGATAGGCATACTGTGAATACTTTACAGATAGCCACTATGTATTAACTCTACAAAGATTTATAAATTACTGCATTCTGTAGTAAATCTCCAAAGACACAGACATGATTACATATAACATACCGGTAGGTTTTCCTAGCCATTTGTGGTGTTTGGGTGAAGTGGTTTTAGGACGAAGTGACTAAAGCATTTTTGACCATTTTCTCAAAAGTTAAACGCAGTTACATAAAGTAGTACTCATACCTGCTGTACCGCTTTCTCTGACTGGCAGAATGTCCGAAGCTAACAATGAAAACTCATCCGCAGTTATGTCGTTGCTCAGATTGTGGATCAGTGTCCCTTCCATGGGTGCAAACTTTCCAACATCCAGTGAAACACAACGGTTTTCAGCTGTGGTGATCTGAAAAACAAATCCAACAATGCAGCAAAACTGTCGTTTTCTTGAATTCATATGTACATGAGAAGTGGCAATCGGACAAATTACAATGCAAGTGGCAATGCATCCTGAGATATCATGGAATTTCCACTCTGCAAAGCGACGTAACAATACCCTGAGGAAACACATGCAAATCTGTGGAGTGAGCCGGCTGTTGTCTTGAGCCAACTCACGCCCGAGTCATTTTGATGTAATTTAATCAATGTTATGCCGAAAAGAAACGATTTCTATACTTTCCAGAAATTGTAGTGGGTTCCGTTCCTTATGACTGTCCCATTCCAACCAAACTTTCAAACGACGATCTTAATTTACTCCGCAGTTTTTCAAATTAATAACAGCCTCAGGGATGCATGCTGACGAATGTAATGGGACGGATTCCCCAGTATGCTTTAAAAAGCAGCCAGGTAAATAGCTTTGACCGGTAGACCAGTTCACCAATAATTTAATTTATGAAGAGTGAGTTTTTCATTCGTAATTTTTCTTCCCTCGTAAACCTCGGAGATTAAAATATATGGATTCGTTATTGTTCATTTTCTAATTTTGCCTCTTGGTACACCTACAAATGCTACAATTTAAAGGCACAGGCTCGTCAGCAATGCGCGCACCAAATTCGTGCCACGAAATACACAGCTCCACGCTTTTGCTATAGACCTGATGGAGCTGCGTATTTCGCAGCTCCAGCACTAATTTGGCGCACCCGTAATTGCTGACGAGCCTGTGCCTTTAACTCCAAAGCTGATAAGATGATGCTCAATTATGTATCGCCATATAAACATTTTCTAATTTTGCCTCTTGGTACACCTCCAAACGCTACAATTTAAAGGCACAGGCTCGTCAGCAATGCACACGCCAAATTCGTGCCACGAAATACACAGCTCCACGCTTTTGCTATGGACATGATGGAGCTGCGTATTTCGCAGCTCCAGCACTAATTTGGCGCACCCGTAATTGCTGACCAGCCTGTGCCTTTAACTCCATTAGAAAATGAAAAGGTCTACATGGGAAAATTGCAAAAGGGCACCAAGGTCTTTGTTTTTTACGCTATTTGGTTTTTGCTACAACAATAGTCACAACAAAAACTCTTGTACACTTTGAAATATGAAAAGTGCAAGGGTTCCCGACATACCGAACGAATGCTGGTCAACTCGTACGCGTGGCAACTCGTGCCCCGGCCAATTCATACCCCAGTCCGGCAAGCACATGCACGTAACTAATCATTAGCATTATTGTTATTTATTTATCTCAGAAATGCAACATTTCTGACAGAAGTGCAAGTGAGAAGAATATCTTAGAATAAACCTTATGGCATTCTCAAGGCATCGTAGGATTGGATGACAAATGAGGCTGGCAATTTTCACACAAACCTATGGGGCTCTGGGGACATGACAATGTTCATAAATTTGTTTGGGGTTTCTGTGAAGCGATTGACATGTGATCAAAAGCTTGTGGGAATATCACATGTCAATCACTTTACAGTCCCTAGAGCCCCACAGGTTTGTGCGAAAATTGCCAGTCAAGTTTGTCATTCCATCCTTACTTTTAGAAGGCTAAAAGTGATTTTCTGACGTTTACATTGGGACGTTATCATTATCTACATTATCTATCACTTTTAGTCCTTTTGGAATTTATCCCCATTCGCCATGTGGAACGTTCCTGCATGCCCTAAAACCTGTGTCAAAAATCTTACCATACTTTCCAAATCAGACATTCAAAAGCACACCATCATGGAGGTCCTTGTAATCTCAAGACTTTTGCACACTAGTCATTCTTTTCCCATGATGACTCAAACATCAGAAAACGATAAAGTGGAGCAAAATTTTGTTAAAAATCTACAATTTTCAAACAGTTTGGTACCACAGACTTCGTCTAGACCGTGTCTAAAAGAAATTAGTCCCACAACGCGGATGGATTTTGTTTACAATCTGTTAAGGCTAGACTGGCCCCCTGTCCACATATTTACTTCCCCTTCGTCGTATATGAGCGAGAGCACATGGACAGGGGGCCAGTCTAGCCTTAACAGATTGTAAACAAAATCCATCCACGTTGTGGGACTAATTTCTTTTAGACACGGTCTAGACGAAGTCCGTGGTACCAAATTTTTATTTTTACCCAAATGTTATTGTTTTCTGATGTTTGAGTCATCATGGGAAAAGAACGACAATGGTGCAAAGGTCTTAAGATTACAAGGACCTCCATGGTGTGTTTAATTTGGAATGTACGTTAAGATTTTTGACACAGGTTTTTTGACCATTAAGGGCGTGCAGGAACAATCCACATGGCAAATGGGGGTTAATTTCAAAAGGGCTAAAAGTGATACACGTAGAAAATGATGATTAACATCCCAATGTAAACGTCACAAAATCACTTTTGGCCTTCTAAAAGTATTCAGTCCCATGATGCCTTGAGAAAGTCGATAAGGTTTATTGGATGATCTATTGATTCGAACACAGGTCACCTCGTACGCCGACCAACTTGTACACCAGTCCAGCAAGCGCATGTACATGTACTTGTATGATGTAGCTAATCTCCGTTGCATTTTTTTTTGCAAATATCCACTTCTTATCGTGGCCCCAAACATGTTTGTAGAAAAATGTGTAAACCGTGTTTAACAAGTTATTTTCAAGAAAAATTTTGCCGGGAATTTACCGAAATCACACCTTAAAAAAAATAAAATAAAAATAAATCAGCAATTTATTTGTATAGTAAACAAACTAAATGCGAATTCCATGAACTACCCCTGCCTCTATAGCACCTGCACCTGATAGTCAGTGAGCTTTCCTTTCATAAAGTGGATTGTCATTTTGTCACAAAATTAGAATCACACCAAAAAATTCTCCTAATTGTGTCCTGAAGTGGTTTGAGATGTCCATGATTGGAAAGAAATACTTACAACACCGTTTTTGAAGCCAAAATGTTATCCAACGTACAAATCGAACGGCTGGTTCTGTCGTAGTCAGTGAGATTTCCTTTCATTTGTCATTTTGTCTCGAAATTAGAATCACACCCAAAAATTTCCTCCTAATTGTGTCCTGCGCGCGTTTTTTAAGCCAAAATGTTGTCCAACGTACAAATTTTACGACTGCTTTTGTCGGTGCCGTACTGGACGTGAGATCTCGAGAGAGGCGCTTTCCTACGTGAAAATCGGGCACAAATACATTTACACGTACGTACATGTAGTCCTTTTCGTGCCGCTACCGGTAGCGCTGTACGTACTGAGGAAATGACTTGGCTGCTCTTTCTGACGGCTGTTTCATTACTTAACACTTTTGTCCACATTTTAGTAAGTGGACATGGTTGACATTAAGTGTTAAGTAATGAAACAGCCGTCGGAAAGAGCAGCCAAGTCATTTCCTCAGTACGTACAGCGCTACCGGTAGCGGCACGAAAAGGACTACATGTACGTACGTGTAAATGTATTTGTGCCCGATTTTCACGTAGGAATGCGCCCTCTCTCGAGATCTCACGTCCAGTACGGCACCGACAAAAGCAGTCGTAAAATTTGTACGTTGGACAACATTTTGGCTTCAAAAACGGTGTTGTAAGTATTTCTTTCCAATCATGGACATCTGAAACCACTGCAGGACACAATTAGGAGGAAATTTTTGGGTGTGAGCCTAATTTCGAGGCAAAATGACAACAATCCACTTTATGAAAGGGGTACCTTCTGTCCCTACGGGAAATCCCGTAGGGACAGAATCATTCTGTCTAGTTCTGTCGGTGCCGTACTGGACGTGAGATCTCGAGAGAGGGCGGTTATTCTACGTGAAAATCGGGCACAAATACATTTACACGTACGCAGTCCTTTCCGTGCCGCTAGCGCTGTACGCACTGAGGAAATGACTTGGCTGCTCTTTCCGACGGCCGTTTCATTACTTAACACTTTTGTCCACATTTTAGTAAGTGGACATGGTTGACATTAAGTGTTAAGTAATGAAACAGCCGTCGGAAAGAGCAGCCAAGTCATTTCCTCAGTGCGTACAGCGCTAGCGGCACGGAAAAGACTGCGTACATGTAAATGTATTTGTGCCCGATTTTCACGTAGGAAAGTGCCCTCTCTCGAGATCTCATGTCCAGTACAGCACCGACCGAACCAGCCGTTCAATTTGTACGTTGGACAACATTTTGGCTTCAAAAACGGGTACCGTCAAAAACAGTGTTGTAAGTAATTTCCAATCATGGCACTGCAGGACACAATTAGGAGGAAATTTGTGGGTGTGAGCCTAATTTCGAGGCAAAATTACAACAATCCACTTTATGAAAGGGGTACCTTCTCTTCTGTCCCTACGGGAAATCCCGTAGGGACAGAATCATTCTGTCTACTGCACATGCATGACATGCACCTATTGAGCAAATATCAGGGAAAACCAAGGGACAAATCGGTATTTTTTTAGTTTATGTCCCAACTCGAATTTAGGAAAAATAAAGGTTTAGTTTTATAGAAAAATCATGGAAAGAATATTGCCTATGATTGCACGCAAAGCGGCCGGCCAGAAACCAAACAGATCCTCACACGCGGTACCCCTCACACGCATGCCTCTTTCTTCGTGCGCTTCACACACCGCCCGGCCGGCAGCAGTTTCACACACTTTTGTCAGGCGGGCGAAACAAAAAGTAAAAACACAGAATTTTCAGGGAAATGCAACATTTGCGAGGGAAATGCCAATGGAAAAGGTATTCTAAAATCGTCCAAGCTATCGATTCCAATAATATTTTTCCTTAAATTCGAGTTGGGACATAAACTAAAAAAATACCAAAATTTCATTTGCGTGAGTTTGCCACAGATTTTGGGTAGAAACGGCCCCAGGGCTGTTCACGGGTCTAGACCAAACTATGAGCACTGATTAGCTATTTTAAATTAAAGAAACGATTCTGATCAACTTTCCAAACAAGATAACGTGACTTACCACAACTTTACTGCCTTCGCTTTTGATATCCACAACGGCCCCGAAGATATTGCCACTCTTACTTCGGGCACGTTTTCCATTCTTCCCCAGAAGGACGACTTGTCCCTCCTCTCCCAGGTAGCAAGACAACGTTGGTCCAACGTTGGAAACTCGCAACACGTTGGACGCTGGAAAAACTTGTTGGACCAACGTTGGACCAACGTCGGAATTTATTGGGCTAGAATGTTGGAAACCTTACGTTGGTTTCACGTAATTCCAACGTTGTCTTTGTTGGGATTGAATAAAAACTATTTTGGGAGCTGATATAATATATAAGTAAACAAAAAAATGAAAAAAAACACTGCAGTTTTATTTACTCTGAAATTCACTTTTGAATGGTTTGAATGGTCGGTTTAAATGGTTTATTAACCTCTGCGATCCCAGCATGGGGTATGAGAGCCAGCTTAAAATACAAAACTGTTCATGCTATAGAAATTTAAGGAACTACAAAAGATATATATAAAAAAGAACATTAACTATCAGAACTAAAAACTAAAATACGTGTTGAGCCAACAAAGTGTAGGGACTGGGAACCAGTTGCATGCTCTATATTTCCCTGGTTCCCGAATCCATTGCTGCACACTTGTACTGTGCATACTTGTGCAGCAATGGGAACCAGTTTGGCT
This sequence comes from Henricia sp. BOLD:AAB3569, assembly GCA_037783545.1. Lineage (NCBI taxonomy): Eukaryota > Metazoa > Echinodermata > Asteroidea > Spinulosida > Echinasteridae > Henricia > Henricia sp. BOLD:AAB3569. The sequence continues at coordinate 128,584 of JBBELK010000241.1, forward strand.
TGGATGCACATGTGGCATTTCTTCCAATTTCCTGTGTGGCAGCTTTTATTCTCCCACGAAAATCGACTGATAAAGTGTGATCTGGCTGTCCTAACTAACCTTGCATTATATTTGCATGTTGCATCAGTTCTTCAGTACAATTGTGGGTATGTATCATGTCATGAATTTGTTCAGTTGTTTTGAAATTTGAAATTTTAAGGTCAGTATTTTACGCCAAATCTGACACCCTGTTTAACATACATGTACATGTATAACACTTAAGGAGTTAGGTCAACTCGACCGTTTACCAGCACGTGGCTTGTAGTTCTATTTAATTTGTGTATAGAACGCGAAACCTTTTGTACATTTGATCATGATTGTATGCTTTTAGGGTTTTATCTCAGAAGACAAATGATCAATTCTCAGCATTCATAAACGTGGATTTTTAAAGCATTTTTTTGATCACAAACGATTGACATCGTACTGTAACGGGTGCGGGTCAACTCGACTGTTTGCCAACTTGACTCGGACAAACCCGACCGTTGTACCAACTCTACCGTTGTCCAACTCGACCGTCTTGCGTTCGAAAATGTTTGCAAAGAGTCTTATAATTGATCTTACACTTTTGTTCTTGTGTTTTTCACCAGAATCAGTTTGACGACATGCTGGATACGAAAATTCTAGCCGAGAGGCCATTCAAGAAGCTGCAGCTAATCATCTGCGCAACAGATTCGACCTATAGATGGCCGTGGAACAGCAAGAAAGTCAATGTGTAAATCTTCAGGATCTACAGACGGGTACTACTACGTACATGATCTACAAGTACTACTACAGGATCTACATGTACAGGAGAGTCGGAGCCTGCATGTGCCGGCACAAGACGGTCAGCAGGGACTTGGAAATCCGTGACGTCATCGCGCGCGCACTGGGTACACTAATATGGTCATACAGTTTCACAACGGATTTCTGCCGTATGCGAAGTGACGCATCGTGAAAAATGCGCTATAAAACATCACACAATTTCTTCGGAAAACACCTTGTGCTGTATATATTTTAATAGTGCTGTTACACTTGTGCGTACAACGGACATGACGGATAAAAAATCGACGTTCGAGTAGACCTTGGATAAACTCTTCAATCATCCATCAATTTGATGTACAGAACTTTGATTTTTCTTTTACATTGAAAACAATAAATTTGTTTTATTAATACGAATCTGGGTTAGTTCAAATAGTTCTGTAGAAAAATATTGATGTGAACAAACCCCGACCATGTTTGTTTCTCCCTCCATGCCCTGACGTAAGGCAATTTTCTCTTTGTTTTAATTGTGCAACAAGTTTACAGTGCATGGTTGTAGTTATGCAATTGAATTGAACCTCAATAATAAGAGCAATATTAATACAACATTCTGCTCATCGGACAATTTTTGGTCTTTTTTTCTTGAGAATACAAGTTTATCTCATTTGTAAAAATCTAGATTTTACACGGTTTGAATGTACCGGTGGATAACTATTTTATGGACGTTCCTTTCAAGCAAGCAGATAAACTGAGTAGATACACATATACCGGTAGGCGTGTCCTTTTAAAATTATATTCCTTTTGGTAAATATTTCAGCTAATGGAAGAAAAAAAACGTGCATAATTTTCTGACCAATGTAGCTATTTATTATTTTTTTTAATAAATTGAGGTTTACTAGAATTCTAGTCTGTTTCTTCTGGTGGCAATTAATGTATATGGCAGTTGGAACCTTGTTGGAAATGCGTTGGAAATTCGTTGGATGCTCGTATATTACGTTGGAGCAACGTTGGATGTTTGTTGGATTTGCATCCAGTTTCGTTGGATGTCGTGGGATTAACGTTAATCCAACGTTGGAGCAACGTTGGATCCAACGTTGCTGCAACGTTGTATCGACGTGCAAAATAACGTTGGTCCAACGTTGCCAGACAACGTTGATCCAACGTTGTGATTAGGATTTGACAACGTTGGATCAACGTTGGACCAACGTTGTCTTGTTACCTGGGCTTCTTCCAACCACCATCGAGACATGATGCTAGTCGGTAAATTTCGCTGATGAAAACAGGTTAAGTTGTAGATGATTTGAGTTGTAGATGCAAGCGCAAGGGTAGCTCGAGTGTGACGTGCATAGAGTGACGTTGCATTTATATGGCGCGCGCGGTGCATGGCGGGTGGTACAATCCAGTTCGAAAGCTGCGCACGCGCACGTTAATTGCCTCTCATTGGTTCGCTCGTACCATGCTCGTACCATATACCAACAGACGCTGTACGAGCGAATGTCATTGGTCATATCGGACATCCCGCCTCCGTCTTACGGGCAGCTATTGGTTGCAGCACATAATCCGCGCTAGAGCTGCGCGCGCTAGGGATCGGGAGTTCGTAACCACAAATTTACCCTGTACCATGTGTATCAATTTCCAGAAAGAACATATGTTTAGTGTCCATGATAGTTTTGTACTTGAAAAACTGATCTTTACTGAGGTTTCAATGTTCGAAACTCCTTCTATAACTACTTCTATAGCTATGACGAAAATTAGGGCAAAATGTGACACGGTAAAAGATCGAGGATATCAGCTCCATGGAACACTAACGCACGGTGATCTATCACCCCATAATTAATGCCGTGCGCGGCTACGATTTTTTAAGGGCGATGCCAAGTGGAACGTCATCAATAGGTTAAAGGTCGTAGGAAAATAACACTAACATGTAAACATTAATTAGCATATTAAAGGTTAGATCTCGGAAACTACAATATGTAAAGCTTTTATGATAAAAATGTAGACCGGAGTAAAAAATCTCAACACCAACTGAAGTATATAGGCCTATTTAGAACTTGCTTGTATTAACATTTCCACGCTCCTAGCTCCTACTTCTAAAACTGCAACTCCTTCTTCGTCATCTCGATCAAGTTGATAATTAGGTATAGTTAAAAGCTAAAACCGCATGTCAACTCGCATTGGCGGATCCAGGGGTTGGTGGGGGAGTGGAGGCCCGGCCGCCGGGGGTGGGAGTGAGGGGAGAGGGTGGCACTATATCCTAGCTCCCCCAAATTGTAAAAAAAGGGGGCGGGAAGAGAAGGAATTAAGGGGAGAGTAAAGAAAGAATTAGGGGAGGGAATAAAGGTGGCACCCCCGAAACACTCTTCGTTGCCGCTAACACTAGCTCTCCGTTCCTTTGAAACACTGATCCCCCCGTTCCCCAGGAAACACTCTTCGTTCCGCAGAAACACTCTCTGATCGTTCCATCAAAACACTCTTCCCTACGTGAAGCACTATTGATTCCGCCGAATAACTCTTTGTGTTCCCCCAAACTCGAGACACTTTTCGTTCCCTTAAAGCATGGAGGAACTAAAGTTACAACAAAATAGAACAGTTTCATTTCGAGTAGTATCAATTTAATTTAGTTGAGAAGTTGATCAACTGACATTTTTCGTTTTTTGAGGCGGACATTTTTTCGTTAAGAAATGAATTGATAAGTTGATAGTGAACATGAAAACAATTACCCAGGTAGCAAGACAACGTTGGTCCAACGTTGATCCAACGTTGTCAAATCCTAATCACAACGTTGGATCAACGTTGTCTGGCAACGTTGGACCAACGTTATTTTGCCCGTTGAGACAACGTTGCAGCAACGTTGGAACCAACGTTGCTCCAACGTTGGATTCACGTTAATCCCACGACATCCAACGAAACTGGATGCAAATCCAACAAACATCCAACGTTGCTCCAACGTAATATACGAGCATCCAACGAATTTCCAACGCATTTCCAACAAGGTTTCAACTGCCATATACATTAGTTGCCACCAGAAGAAACAAAGACTGGAATTCTAGTAAACCTCAATTTATTTTTAAAAAAATACATAGCTACACGGTTTTTTTTCCATTAGCTGAAATATTTACCAAAAGGAATATAATTTTAAAAAGTACACGCCTATCTACTCAGTTTACCTGCTTGAAAGGAACGTCCATAAAATAGTTATCTACCGGTACATTCAAACCGCGTTAATAAGATGAATCTATAATTTTACAAATGAGATAAACTTGTATTCTCAAGAAAAAAAGACCAAAAATTGTCCGATGAGCAGAATGTTGTATTAATATTGCTCTTATTATTGAGGTTCAATTCAATTGCATAACTACAACCATGCACTGTAAACTTGTTGCACAATTAAAACAAAGAGAAAATTGCCTTACGTCAGGAAGAAACAAACGTTGTTAGGGTTTGTTCACATCAATATTTTTCTACAGAACTATTTCAACTAACCTAAAGCCCCTTTCACACTAGACGAATTCCCCGGGAATTCCCCGGGAAATTGCCGGGTAATTTCGGTCGGTCTGTTCACACTACCAAAGAAATCCCCGGGAAAAATCTTTTCCCCGGGAAATATTTACCCCTGCTCGGGAGTAGGGTTAAAGGAGAAATCCCCGGGGTTTAACGTTTTTCCCGGGGAAAAGCAACTAGTGTGAACGTCGCAGGGTTTGAACTTACCCCACCTTTTTGCGTCCACGGGTAATCGCGAAAGGTCACAGGGTCACAAATAGCGCGCCAAGTAATTCGCGCGGTAGCTTAGTATTGTGATGCAGTACCTTTCAAATTTTTCGTAAATAAATGTACAGTTAAGTACAAAACACAAATAATAACGTTTGAAAATTATACAAATAATTTTATTTTAAAGAATATGAGCAAAATGAATGGTTTTAATTTGTAATAAAAGAAGTGTCGTGAACAAGACTGTGTTTAGCTTCCTTCTCGTGTACGTGTATTTATAATGTCCCGTGTGGTTAGGTACCAGTCTTCTATTTTCTTATCCGCATGATGCGTGGCCCAGCGTGGACTTCCGCCCACAATTCATTTGGGAACTTCCTGATGGGCGCCCTCAGTTTACACATTTCCCGGGGTTTGATGGCCAGTGTGAAACGACCGTGCATATTCCCGGGAAATAGTGTCCCCGGGAGTTACCAAATGGGTCTAGTGTGAACGGTTGCTGGGGTGTTGGTGGGGTAAAAAATCCCCGGGAATTTCAAGTGAAAAATCGGTAGGAGACCATGGAAGCCAAAGGGACAAGTGGCCCAAATGCCCAAGGGCTCGACCAATAAACTATTTCACTATTTTAGAAAGGTTGTTGGTACCAGATGTGAGACCTTTTCGCTTTAGAGGCCCTAATTCTGTGGCACCCCACTTCCAGTCCTTACACTATATAGCCATAGCGCAATCCCCCTTTGTCAATAAACAAGTAACAAAATCCCTCCCCTGGGGCAAATTTATGTGACAAAATCCCTATGAAAAATGGGAAAGAATTGGGAAGTTGATCATGGTTCAAGTTCCTGTGCCAGTACTGGTTCGATTCAGGGCCGTACGTGGCACTTGTGCTCTTGGGCAAGGCACTTAATCGCACTTGTGACGAGCTTGAGGAACGTTACCAGACTAAATTTGAATTATTAATGTTTGTCTTCAAAAACTGCTTTAAAAACACCTTTCCACTCAAAAGAAACAATTCGATTTTTAATATGTTGTTTATTTGAATGTTGCGGCCTGGATTCAGGTTAGAATGATTTCTATTGCAATTAGTTCTAGGTCAAATCGTAAATTGACTAGACTAAATACGCTAGGCGCTATGCATGCAACGCACGCAAACTATAGAGATCCAGAAATTTAGTCCCACTTTTCACCCATAATGCACCGCGGTAAACATTGCGTGACGTCATTATATGTCATAGGTCTATTGGCGGTTCTTCCGCTGTTGGATGTGGTGAATAATTAAATAAATAAATAAATAAATGATTTCAGACCGACCGTATTTCCTAACAAAATGTTTCCTTGCCACTCGAAATGTTGGCTTTTTCCCATAAAATATGCACATTCCAAATCTCGATGAGTCATTTTAAGCAGTGCGGAAGAGGGAGTGGGAAACAAATTATAGGTGTTCTTTATGCCTAGCCAGTCGTACAAGGTAATTTTGAATGCAGTGCAGTCTGGTTAGCTTATTGTCCCTCTTTAATTGCACTATTTTTTGGCGTCTTTTTGGGCGGTGAGTGGCGGGGGGCAGGGAGCGGGTCGGAGTGGTAGCTGGGTGTAGGTTGGTATACCCAGCACGATATGTGGCAAACGGACTCCCCCCGAACGCCCCTATACCTCAACACACTCTTCCCTTTTGTTAACGCACCAACACCCCCTAACAACTGAAAGGAATTCCTTGGAAATTCTTTGGATGTTTGATACGTACACAATGGGGGGAAAATGGTAGGGGGGGAATGCCCTCTGCCACATATCGTGCTGCATATAGGTTTGGGTCAAAAGGTAGGCCCTACTGGTTTCATTTAGAAAATGTTTTTTCCAGGTCTGCTCTGAACATAACTGAAACTGTCACGCCATGTCATTGTTGCGCACTTGAAAATTATTAAATGCTCTCCGCTCCATGGTAACTTCGCGACTGCACGTACTTTGTCGGCCCATTCAGCTGAGTCCGAGTCGGCCCATTGTTGTCGGCATGCACCCTATCTACCACAGGCCTATCCGTATGCGTTTCAACGCTGAATGAGGATTATCGATCGGCGGAAGCGGTTGCGGCAAGAATGCATGCGCCCAGCCAATGAACAATGGAAACGCATACAGATTGTCCTGTTGTAAATTAGAGGCCATCTAAAGTTGACAAATTTTCACAGATAGGTAGTTCATTAAGCCACCGTCACGTACCTGTAGACCAGAATAGCTATATGCCAACCTGTGGGGCACCTTTTGTTATACTTAAACCGTTCAACAGTAGTCCAATCCCAATATATATGTACAACCATGCATGCCATCAAGGAACAAGAAACTGCCACACAAGATGGCGGCTATTCGATACGGTCTATTCCCCATAATACCAAAATTTTCCTCCCAGTATGCCTATAAAAAAATACATTTTTGTCTTAGTGCTGCATGATGGGTTGTAGACTAAAAAACATGTTTTTGTCCCTAAAAACTGTTACCTATTTGCGGAATGCCCCCAAACTTGGGAACCTCTATCGCGACATCTATTTCTATCACATATCAAAATTACATCAATGGCAGAGAAAGTATAGCCTTTTTTATTTCCAGAAGAAAAAAAAACATTTTTGTCTTAGTGCTGCATGATGGGTTAATTGTAGACTAAAAAACATGTTTTTGTCCCTAAAAATGTTACCTATTTGCGGAATGCCCCCAAACTTGGGAACCTCTATCGCGACATCTATTTCTATCACATATCAAAATTACATCAATGGCATAGAAAGTATAGCCTTTTTTGGTTCTAGAAAAAAAATACATTTTTGTCTTAGTGCTGCATGATGGGTTGTAGACTAAAAAACATGTTTTTGTCCCTAAAAATGTTACCTATTTGCGGAATGCCCCCAAACTTGGGAACCTCTATCGCGACATCTATTTCTATCAAATTTCAAAATTACATCAATGGCAGAGAAAGTATAGCCTTTTTTATTTCTAGAAAAAAATACATTTTTGTCTTAGTGCTGCATGATGGGTTGTAGACTAAAAAACATGTTTTTGTCCCTAAAAATGTTACATATTTGCGGAATGCCCCCAAACTTGGGAACCTCTATCGCGACATCTATTTCTATCAAATTTCAAAATTACATCAATGGCAGAGAAAGTATAGCCTTTTTGTTTCTAGAAAAAAATACATTTTTGTCTTAGTGTTGCATGATGGGTTGTAGACTAAAAAACATGTTTTTGTCCCTAAAAATGTTACCAATTTGCGGAATGCCCCCAAACTTGGGAACCTCTATCGCGACATCTATTTCTATCACATATCAAAATTACATCAATGGCATAGAAAGTATAGCCTTTTTTGGTTCTAGAAAAAAAATACATTTTTGTCTTAGTGCTGCATGATGGGTTAATTGTAGACTAAAAAACATGTTTTTGTCCCTAAAAATGTTACCTATTTGCGGAATGCCCCCAAACTTGGGAACCTCTATCGCGACATCTATTTCTATCAAATTTCAAAATTACATCAATGGCAGAGAAAGTATAGCCTTTTTTATTTCTAGAAAAAAATACATTTTTGTCTTAGTGCTGCATGATGGGTTGTAGACTAAAAAACATGTTTTTGTCCCTAAAAATGTTACCTATTTGCGGAATGCCCCCAAACTTGGGAACCTCTATCGCGACATCTATTTCTATCACATATCAAAATTACATCAATGGCACAGAAAGTATAGCCTTTTTTGTTTCTAGAAAAAAAAACATTTTTGTCTTAGTGTTGCATGATGGGTTGTAGACTAAAAAACATGTTTTTGTCCCTAAAAATGTTACCTATTTGCGGAATGCCCCCAAACTTGGGAACCTCTATCGCGACATCTATTTCTATCAAATTTCAAAATTACATCAATGGCAGAGAAAGTATAGCCTTTTTTGGTTCTAGAAAAAAAATACATTTTTGTCTTAGTGCTGCATGATGGGTTGTAGACTAAAAAACATGTTTTTGTCCCTAAAAATGTTACCTATTTGCGGAATGCCCCCAAACTTGGGAACCTCTATCGCGACATCTATTTCTATCAAATTTAAAAATTACATCAATGGCAGAGAAAGTATAGCCTTTTTTATTTCTAGAAAAAAATACATTTTTGTCTTAGTGCTGCATGATGGGTTGTAGACTAAAAAACATGTTTTTGTCCCTAAAAATGTTACCTATTTGCGGAATGCCCCCAAACTTGGGAACCTCTATCGCGACATCTATTTCTATCAAATTTCAAAATTACATCAATGGCATAGAAAGTATAGCCTTTTTTGGTTCTAGAAAAAAAATTCATTTTTGTCTTAGTGCTGCATGATGGGTTGTAGACTAAAAAACATGTTTTTGTCCCTAAAAATGTTACCTATTTGCGGAATGCCCCCAAACTTGGGAACCTCTATCGCGACATCTATTTCTATCAAATTTCAAAATTACATCAATGGCAGAGAAAGTATAGCCTTTTTTATTTCTAGAAAAAAATACATTTTTGTCTTAGTGCTGCATGATGGGTTGTAGACTAAAAAACATGTTTTTGTCCCTAAAAATGTTACCTATTTGCGGAATGCCCCCAAACTTGGGAACCTCTATCGCGACATCTATTTCTATCACATATCAAAATTACATCAATGGCATAGAAAGTATAGCCTTTTTTGGTTCTAGAAAAAAATACATTTTTGTCTTAGTGCTGCATGATGGGTTGTAGACTAAAAAACATGTTTTTGTCCCTAAAAATGTTACCTATTTGCGGAATACCCCCAAACTTGGGAACCTCTATCGCGACATCTATTTCTATCACATATCAAAATTACATCAATGGCATAGAAAGTATAGCCTTTTTTGGTTCTAGAAAAAAAATACATTTTTGTCTTAGTGCTGCATGATGGGTTGTAGACTAAAAAACATGTTTTTGTCCCTAAAAATGTTACCTATTTGCGGAATGCCCCCAAACTTGGGAACCTCTATCGCGACATCTATTTCTATCAAATTTCAAAATTACATCAATGGCAGAGAAAGTATAGCCTTTTTTATTTCTAGAAAAAAATACATTTTTGTCTTAGTGCTGCATGATGGGTTGTAGACTAAAAAACATGTTTTTGTCCCTAAAAATGTTACCTATTTGCGGAATGCCCCCAAACTTGGGAACCTCTATCGCGACATCTATTTCTATCACATATCAAAATTACATCAATGGCATAGAAAGAATAGCCTTTTTTGGTTCTAGAAAAAAAATTCATTTTTGTCTTAGTGCTGCATGATGGGTTGTAGACTAAAAAACATGTTTTTGTCCCTAAAAATGTTACCTATTTGCGGAATGCCCCCAAACTTGGGAACCTCTATCGCGACATCTATTTCTATCAAATTTCAAAATTACATCAATGGCAGAGAAAGTATAGCCTTTTTTATTTCTAGAAAAAAATACATTTTTGTCTTAGTGCTGCATGATGGGTTGTAGACTAAAAAACATGTTTTTGTCCCTAAAAATGTTACCTATTTGCGGAATGCCCCCAAACTTGGGAACCTCTATCGCGACATCTATTTCTATCACATATCAAAATTACATCAATGGCATAGAAAGTATAGCCTTTTTTGGTTCTAGAAAAAAAATACATTTTTGTCTTAGTGCTGCATGATGGGTTAATTGTAGACTAAAAAACATGTTTTTGTCCCTAAAAATGTTACCTATTTGCGGAATGCCCCCAAACTTGGGAACCTCTATCGCGACATCTATTTCTATCACATATCAAAATTACATCAATGGCATAGAAAGTATAGCCTTTTTTGGTTCTAGAAAAAAAATTCATTTTGTCTTAGTGCTGCATGATGGGTTGTAGACTAAAAAACATGTTTTTGTCCCTAAAAATGTTACCTATTTGCGGAATGCCCCCAAACATGGGAACCTCTATCGCGACATCTATTTCTATCAAATTTCAAAATTACATCAATGGCAGAGAAAGTATAGCCTTTTTTATTTCTAGAAAAAAATACATTTTTGTCTTAGTGCTGCATGATGGGTTGTAGACTAAAAAACATGTTTTTGTCCCTAAAAATGTTACCTATTTGCGGAATGCCCCCAAACTTGGGAACCTCTATCGCGACATCTATTTCTATCACATATCAAAATTACATCAATGGCATAGAAAGTATAGCCTTTTTTGGTTCTAGAAAAAAAATTCATTTTGTCTTAGTGCTGCATGATGGGTTGTAGACTAAAAAACATGTTTTTGTCCCTAAAAATGTTACCTATTTGCGGAATGCCCCCAAACTTGGGAACCTCTATCGCGACATCTATTTCTATCAAATTTCAAAATTACATCAATGGCAGAGAAAGTATAGCCTTTTTTATTTCTAGAAAAAAATACATTTTTGTCTTAGTGCTGCATGATGGGTTGTAGACTAAAAAACATGTTTTTGTCCCTAAAAATGTTACCTATTTGCGGAATGCCCCCAAACTTGGGAACCTCTATCGCGACATCTATTTCTATCACATATCAAAATTACATCAATGGCATAGAAAGTATAGCCTTTTTTGGTTCTAGAAAAAAAATACATTTTTGTCTTAGTGCTGCATGATGGGTTAAATGTAGACTAAAAAACATGTTTTTGTCCCTAAAAATGTTACCTATTTGCGGAATGCCCCCAAACTTGGGAACCTCTATCGCGACATCTATTTCTATCAAATTTAAAAATTACATCAATGGCAGAGAAAGTATAGCCTTTTTTATTTCTAGAAAAAAATACATTTTTGTCTTAGTGCTGCATGATGGGTTGTAGACTAAAAAACATGTTTTTGTCCCTAAAAATGTTACCTATTTGCGGAATGCCCCCAAACTTGGGAACCTCTATCGCGACATCTATTTCTATCAAATTTCAAAATTACATCAATGGCATAGAAAGTATAGCCTTTTTTGGTTCTAGAAAAAAAATTCATTTTTGTCTTAGTGCTGCATGATGGGTTGTAGACTAAAAAACATGTTTTTGTCCCTAAAAATGTTACCTATTTGCGGAATGCCCCCAAACTTGGGAACCTCTATCGCGACATCTATTTCTATCAAATTTCAAAATTACATCAATGGCAGAGAAAGTATAGCCTTTTTTATTTCTAGAAAAAAATACATTTTTGTCTTAGTGCTGCATGATGGGTTGTAGACTAAAAAACATGTTTTTGTCCCTAAAAATGTTACCTATTTGCGGAATGCCCCCAAACTTGGGAACCTCTATCGCGACATCTATTTCTATCACATATCAAAATTACATCAATGGCATAGAAAGTATAGCCTTTTTTGGTTCTAGAAAAAAAATACATTTTTGTCTTAGTGCTGCATGATGGGTTAATTGTAGACTAAAAAACATGTTTTTGTCCCTAAAAATGTTACCTATTTGCGGAATGCCCCCAAACTTGGGAACCTCTATCGCGACATCTATTTCTATCAAATTTCAAAATTACATCAATGGCAGAGAAAGTATAGCCTTTTTTGGTTCTAGAAAAAAAATACATTTTTGTCTTAGTGCTGCATGATGGGTTGTAGACTAAAAAACATGTTTTTGTCCCTAAAAATGTTACCTATTTGCGGAATGCCCCCAAACTTGGGAACCTCTATCGCGACATCTATTTCTATCAAATTTCAAAATTACATCAATGGCAGAGAAAGTATAGCCTTTTTTATTTCTAGAAAAAAATACATTTTTGTCTTAGTGCTGCATGATGGGTTGTAGACTAAAAAACATGTTTTTGTCCCTAAAAATGTTACCTATTTGCGGAATGCCCCCAAACTTGGGAACCTCTATCGCGACATCTATTTCTATCACATATCAAAATTACATCAATGGCATAGAAAGTATAGCCTTTTTTGGTTCTAGAAAAAAAATTCATTTTTGTCTTAGTGCTGCATGATGGGTTGTAGACTAAAAAACATGTTTTTGTCCCTAAAAATGTTACCTATTTGCGGAATGCCCCCAAACTTGGGAACCTCTATCGCGACATCTATTTCTATCAAATTTCAAAATTACATCAATGGCAGAGAAAGTATAGCCTTTTTTATTTCTAGAAAAAAATACATTTTTGTCTTAGTGCTGCATGATGGGTTGTAGACTAAAAAACATGTTTTTGTCCCTAAAAATGTTACCTATTTGCGGAATGCCCCCAAACTTGGGAACCTCTATCGCGACATCTATTTCTATCACATATCAAAATTACATCAATGGCATAGAAAGTATAGCCTTTTTTGGTTCTAGAAAAAAAATACATTTTTGTCTTAGTGCTGCATGATGGGTTAATTGTAGACTAAAAAACATGTTTTTGTCCCTAAAAATGTTACCTATTTGCGGAATGCCCCCAAACTTGGGAACCTCTATCGCGACATCTATTTCTATCAAATTTCAAAATTACATCAATGGCAGAGAAAGTATAGCCTTTTTTATTTCTAGAAAAAAATACATTTTTGTCTTAGTGCTGCATGATGGGTTGTAGACTAAAAAACATGTTTTTGTCCCTAAAAATGTTACCTATTTGCGGAATGCCCCCAAACTTGGGAACCTCTATCGCGACATCTATTTCTATCACATATCAAAATTACATCAATGGCATAGAAAGTATAGCCTTTTTTGGTTCTAGAAAAAAAATTCATTTTGTCTTAGTGCTGCATGATGGGTTGTAGACTAAAAAACATGTTTTTGTCCCTAAAAATGTTACCTATTTGCGGAATGCCCCCAAACTTGGGAACCTCTATCGCGACATCTATTTCTATCAAATTTCAAAATTACATCAATGGCAGAGAAAGTATAGCCTTTTTTATTTCTAGAAAAAAATACATTTTTGTCTTAGTGCTGCATGATGGGTTGTAGACTAAAAAACATGTTTTTGTCCCTAAAAATGTTACCTATTTGCGGAATGCCCCCAAACTTGGGAACCTCTATCGCGACATCTATTTCTATCACATATCAAAATTACATCAATGGCATAGAAAGTATAGCCTTTTTTGGTTCTAGAAAAAAAATTCATTTTTGTCTTAGTGCTGCATGATGGGTTGTAGACTAAAAAACATGTTTTTGTCCCTAAAAATGTTACCTATTTGCGGAATGCCCCCAAACTTGGGAACCTCTATCGCGACATCTATTTCTATCAAATTTCAAAATTACATCAATGGCAGAGAAAGTATAGCCTTTTTTATTTCTAGAAAAAAATACATTTTTGTCTTAGTGCTGCATGATGGGTTGTAGACTAAAAAACATGTTTTTGTCCCTAAAAATGTTACCTATTTGCGGAATGCCCCCAAACTTGGGAACCTCTATCGCGACATCTATTTCTATCACATATCAAAATTACATCAATGGCATAGAAAGTATAGCCTTTTTTGGTTCTAGAAAAAAATACATTTTTGTCTTAGTGCTGCATGATGGGTTGTAGACTAAAAAACATGTTTTTGTCCCTAAAAATGTTACCTATTTGCGGAATGCCCCCAAACTTGGGAACCTCTATCGCGACATCTATTTCTATCAAATTTCAAAATTACATCAATGGCAGAGAAAGTATAGCCTTTTTTATTTCTAGAAAAAAATACATTTTTGTCTTAGTGCTGCATGATGGGTTGTAGACTAAAAAACATGTTTTTGTCCCTAATAATATGTTACCCATTTGTGGAATGCCCCCAAACTTATAGGAACCTGTGTCGAGACATCAATTTTTATCATATCCATTAAGTTACATATCAATCGCGGTAGAAGTTATTTCCAAAAGTGTGACATATATGCTTTTAAAAAAATTTACGTATTTTTAGTGATTGGAAATGGTTTTATAGTACAAAAAATTTCTATCTTTATTAATTTTCATAAACATCACTTCAATTTAGTGTTTGTGTGTTGATAAGGCGCTAAGGTTAATGCGAACTCATCGCTAATTTTCATTGACTGTATCTATAACCCGGCCAGCTACGACACCAAATTCCTAATCATACCATGGAACAATTAATGAGCCTTTATGGTCTTTTGTTTCAAATATTTGTCAGTAATCAAAAAACAATGAGGAGAATGATCAAAGGTCATCATAATCTATTGAATTTAGTGGCCTTTTTTTGTCGAGTGTCGGTCATGCAGTTGGATCGACCCCTTATTTTGGGAATACTCATCACGTGTACGTAATTTATAGTCAATAAATGTCAGACAAAATGACTCTTTTCAAAATTACTGTAGCTCTTTAAACAAATCTAGCTTTCAAGCACTGTAGTGTTATGAGGATCACAGCTAGCTATAGTATAGGCGGTTGGATTGTCATTTTTCTGTTGACAAAATCCCCACCCATCATGCCCATGGGAAAAAATCCCCACCCTGGTGCAAAACATGCGCATCTTTGATACAGAAAGTCAGATGCGCAGACATTTTGTTTTGGGTCATCTGGAACATGAAAAAAGTGATTCAATAGCATCTATCTTTATGCAGACAGTTTTAAAAACATAAAAATAAACAATAAAAATCACTTAATTGTGAGGAGTGCAAGTGTAATACTAGTTTTTTTTTTTTGTTTTTTTAAATAAAGCTTATTTCTAATGATATAGCCTATGTCTGTCTGCATACGGAAATTGTGTTTACTGTTATACTTATATAGTTTACTCCTAGTTTACTTGGAGATTTCACTAGTTTACTGGTACGTTTCGTGCATTACGTAACCCCATTCATCGGGTGATGAATGGAGTTGTACATGTACCTCGCCCTAGTTGTGGAGATAAACATCTTCATTGTGCGTCGATGCCAGGTGCAGGCTTTCTTCCTCCACTATGTGCAGGCAGATGACACCACAGGCATTGTATACACGGATACGGACCATCGCGCAGTCGATCGATTTTGTTTAGCCAGATCAAGACATGGAGAGATAATGTCTTTCATGGTTTAGCCCAGGTTGGACGTCGTCGTTTTCATCGCCGCATACAAGTTCCGTCCAATACTATTTACCGGAAAACACCGGAAACACCAGAGCATAATTCTTTCGTGAAGAGCAAGGGCCGATTCCCCGGTGTCTCATGGTCATTTCTAATTATAATTCTTCATGGGTTTCCTCACGCTTACGAGTGAGGAATCCTTGGTATGAATACCAGAAAGAAATAATAATAATAATAATAAAACATTCTAAATACCGGAAAACACTGGAAAATACCGGAAACGTACGTCACACTAAATACCGGCAAACACCCCAAATAAACCGGAAAACACCAGGGGCCAATTTCATGGCGCTGCATGCTATAGTATAAGCACAACAATTTGCTTAGCACAGGATTGATTTGTTTTATAAAATGGATTACACTCATTACAGGCCAAAATTAGATACGCAACTTGTGTTCTTTGCAAGAGTAGGGGGAATACCACATCACGATTTTGGCTGGTAATCCATTTTTGCAAAATAAAGAAAACAAATCCTGTGCTAAGCAAATATTTGTGCTTAGCAGCGCCATGAAATTGGCCCCAGAAAACACAGAAAAACACGCAATTTCCAGTGACGTCATTTTTCATGACCCACGTACAATGGCGTATGGCTCGAGAGAAAATTACCTGCCAAAAAAGCAATAAAACGTATTGGTTGCGTACGCGTGTTGTTGCGCCGTGGCTGTATTTCTTGCATTGCCCGTGTTTCGGTGAAAGGATTTAAAAAAATAATTTACACAAGCGAACGAATTTAGAAAGCTTACGTGTCTCTGTAACGAAAAGTATCAAAAATTTAAATTTCCGACGTCGGGAATTGGAGATACAAGCCTTTTTCTTGAAACGTGCTTCACATGTTGTACATGTGCGCGTACGCTCATATGTACATAGTATGTGTACAATGTACACATGTACGCGCACATGTACATTTACGTCATAACCCTGTCGATTAAATGACCTGCCAGCCTTTCAATCATTTCTTGTTTTTAATCGACTGGCATTAATCCTTGACGGATTTTTACGTTCTTGGTACCAAATGAAAGCTGATAACTTTTTCTATAGAAAAATACCTATTTAACTTTAAAAAAAAAAATTGTACGCCCAAATCGGCCCAAACACGGGCAGTGCAACTTTAAAGGCACAGGCTCGTCAGCAATGCGCGCCCGCCAAATTCGTGCTCGAAACACGCAGCTCCATGCATTTGCTATGGAGCTGCGTATTGCGTGGCACACATTTGGCGGGCGTGCAGTGCATTGCTGACGAGACTGGGCCTTTAAACTCAGTCGTGATTAAAGCCGCGGATGTAAAACCGTAGGTCGAGCGTGTTAAGAAAATTAACGCAATTAAAAATGATGATCCGCCGGGCCGGAGCATTCTTAATTTTCGTGATTCGATCACGTGTCTCTGGCCATTTCTAATTCTTTACGGGTTTCCGGACGCCTGCGAGTGACAGTACAATGAGCACTTTAATAGAGGAATTATTGGTATGAATACCAGAAATAAATAATTTAATACTAATAAAAATAACTCCTCTTAATGCTGCAAACGGTCGACACCATGGTGGCACGGGAAACCTTTCCTCCAAACGACCACCGAAATTTCGGCAAGAATCACTTAAATCTACACCAAATTCCTCTACCCAAAGCTTCAAAAAATGGTTTTAGACCTAATAAAAACTGGTTTTTTACCTTAACAAATTTTGTTTTTAACCTCCAAAATATTGGGGCTACACCAAATTGTCGCCCTAACATAACTTTCTACGCAAAAAATGTCACCAGGCCTATTGGATAAAATAGAAAAGTTATTATTATTATTATTTCCATAATAGGCCTACTAGCTATATTAGTACTAAGGGCGACAGTTTGGGGGACAATTTCCAGGGACAAATAACATGGTTGTTAACCAAACAAAAATTGGTTTTTAACAAATTAATAATAGGGCGACAGCCAAATGTCGCCCTATTCCTCTAGCTCTTGTGTCTCCCTAATAATACTATTATAAAGCTTTTTACAAAAAATGAATTCGCAATAAGCGATAGGATCGGAAACCAATCTACGCCCGTGCGTAGATTGGTTCCAGATCTTATCGTTCATTGCGAAGATAAGCCATGACGCCTACGGGCAGAAATCTGCCCGTGGACACGTTACTACTACTCGGTGTTATTATTTGTTCCCTATGTTGTATATGCGGACGGGAACCAGTCTAGCGCCCGCGACGCCACTGCAGCCGCGGTTAAAAAAAATACGCGTCCGGTTCCCTGTATTCGGCGCATGTGAAATTCACTCCCCTCTACGAGAACCAGTCGAGCACTCTTGAAACCGGTAGGAAGCTTTCGAACTATCGTTGTCGTTCATCACGACATGTTCATCTTCGGGATTAATCGCTAATTCTGATTAATCACATGTGCACAAGATCCCATCTGCAGGCCGGCAGTGCAGTGCAGGTAGGGGACATATTTAGCATGTTTCATGTGTTTAGGCAGGCCAAATGGCTTTACCATAACCGTTTACAGTCATGACAGTGCCTTTGTCGGACGCTTCGCCCCATTTCCACTTCGCCCCATGTCAGTTCGCCCCATACATGCCATACCACATCGCCCCATTACCACTTCGCCCCGTTACCACTTCGCCCCATTACCACATCCCTGACATCGCCCCATTACCACTTCGCCCCATTGCCACTTCGCCCCACCTACCGGGTAGGCTATGCTATTCGGTATTTAGCCGGCAGTCGGTACGGTAAAAAAAAGGGGGGAAAGAGTCTAACTAAGTAGGCTAATATTAACTAACCGTTCGTGGATTTTTTCGTTTAGGTCTCATTTGAAAGTGAGGTTTCATTTGTTAATTAGCGTCCACCTTTTGAATGATTCAGTCGGGGCAAGTCCTCACAGCTTTTAGCGGAATCTGTTTTCATTAAGTCTATATAGGCCTATGTATTAGGGACAAGTTTGTAAAAAAAATTATAAGTTCGATTTTCATTGAAAATATCTCACATTACAGATCATTTTCTGTTAATTCTAAGCCGAGATATGCGGACGTTTTCCCACGAAATCGTGTGTGTAAACTGATTAGGAGAGAGCTCGAAGAATGCAATGCAGTATAAAGCGCCCCGGCCCCACAGTGACATATTTCGCCAAGCCAACGAAGATATTTTCAACTTTAAGTCTGATTAGTCTTAGTTCAACCATAGGTTCAACACGCTGTCTTGTTTTCTGCTCAACTAAAGCCTCAATGCAACACTTACAGGAGTACATAGCACATGTGAGGGCGCGCACTATGTGTAAGAGCACATATTTACGCCTGGAATGAAAACCACGCACTCGACGATGCTCACAAAGAGTAACTGATAATCATTTTTGTGGGCTAAAACAAACAAACAAGGGCATGTGTTTTACACTGAAATTTTGCACAAACACTGACAACAATCTCCCCAAACTGTATCTGGTTTCACAAGTCTGTTTCGCAGACCAAACTACCCTTTTTGGACCAGAAATCTCACCGTCAAACAAACATCTTGCTTTGTTCCAATTTAAATATTTAAACAAAATGTTTTAAAAATAAATATCGTCAGAAAGTGTTCTTTATTTTCAGTATCTATTAAAAAAGTTGGAATTGAACAATGTTGTGATGTTTTACAGCGCTTTTTTCATGATGCGCCACTTCGCATACGGCAGAAATTAACTGCGAAACTGACCAGCATTAGTGTACATGTATGACACGATAACACCCCAGTGTAAATATGAATTTGGCAGTGAGAAAATGTCAAAGTAAACTGTATTTATTCCTGAATTACTATACAGGGCGTTTGGGAAAACGGGCAAAAAAAGCAGATTAAAATTGGATTTCAGATTTTTATTTTTCGATTGCTATCAAACTAAACAAAGAAAAAACAAAACAAAAACATGTCAACTTTAATTCTTGCTGTAATTAACTGCACTCAAATTCGGCTTAAAACGAATTTGATGACAATTAAATCTTGTTGGACCTATTGACCTTTGGGCCAGCTGGCCAATTTCATAATGCGTGTGGTCTAGTGGGTATGAAGCGGGACTCCCAATCAGAGGTTGGGGGTTCGAGCCCTACTTCGACCAAAGTTTCTGTGTCCCTGGGCAAGGCACTTAATCCCAGTTGGCTCGTCAACCCAAGCGATATATGGGAAGCTGTTAAGGGGAATGCCACAATCTAACTGCTGATAGGGTTGTGCGCCTGACCAGCAGCCACCTAGTTGAAGCGAAATGGTTCTGGTGATTCCCTGATGGCAGCGGTAATAATGGTAACAGTGCCTTGAGCACCCTGGAGGGTGGATATGTTGGCTATACAAATCTAATCATTATTATTATTATTATTATAAAGCTGTTTAGTAAAAAAATTGCCAATTTGTGTATTTTACAAATATCTGCATGCTATTCTTTCTAAAACTCAATTTGCATACAATTTTTGAAAAATGCTCTTGCGAAATAAACGCCATAAAGTACGCGCACGCACATGGTAGAACATGTTCTAAACACGCGCGCGTGTTGCTCAAAATTTGTTCGAAATACGGCCCAACCGATGCACGACACAGAAAAATACGCTCAAAATCATGATGCACGTGGCAATTTGTAGAAAGTGACGTCATTTGAACGTGATAAATTACAGACGTGTTTTTTTTTACACATCAATTCATAAAACCAGTGGTGCAGTGTAAGTTAATTACATGTAGGCCTACTCTTTTCCTATTTTTTTACTGACTGTCGGCTAAATAGCATACGTGGGGCGAAGGGGCGAAGTGACGACGGGGCGAAGTGGTAATGGGGCGAAGTGGTAATGGGGCGAAGTGGTAATGGGGCGAAGTGGTAATGGGGCGAAGTGGTAATTGGGCGAAGTGGTAATGGGGCGAAGTGACTGTAAAGCCTTTACACTTTTACAGTCATTTAATTAATTTGCCCCATTTCTACTTTTTTTTCTAATAGAGATAATTCTAAACTTGTTTGCCTCTGTGCACCTTAAGATGTTGCTTTTATTTTAAGATCACGCATAAAGGAGTTAATTTCATTACGTTTGCCTTTTTGGTGCTGACCAACCCTTGGCCCGGCCCTGCCTTTATTACAATTTCTCTCGGGTTATTTTTTACATGATTTATTTTTAACATTTATATTGTAAAAGTCCACTAAAGTTAAAAGTCCAGTAAAACCTTTTTTCTTTTCAGTTGATATGGCAAGTCCAACCGACATGGCTGAACATGTCACTGATGCTTTTGTACAGAATAGCATCCAGCCACTCTTTACAGAGATTGATGACGGTGATGACAGTGACACTCCCATTACTAATTTAATGACCTACAAATCACCTCACTTTAATGATCTGGAAAGTGATTCACCATCCCTATTTGTTCCCTCTGACCTGCTGCTTCAACCAGATCAATGGTTGACTGAGATTGAGAGTGATGAGTTAACAGGTAAGATTAATCCCCATAGCATTGGGTTGTACAGTGTAACAGTTAAAACACATATTTTTAGTAAGAGATTCCTGCAGCGTTTTCCCTGCTGTTTACCTGTGAGGCGGCGCACCTCAATGATTTTGACGCCCGCCTCTGTAGTTTTCATGAGGAATTGCAGCTTCTGTACAAATATCAGAGGTAAAGAAGTGTGGTCTATTAGGTTGATAATCAGAAAACTGTTTAATACTTTTGCAAATCTTGCAATTTTTTTAATATGTAATTTTAAATTTTAAATGTCGTGTGAAAAGGGGTTTAAATGAGAACTACATGTACTCTTACAGGAATGCTTATTTCAAAAATAAATTATAACCCCATTGCTGGAAAATCATACCCGAGCAGTGTTCGAATTAGCACTGGTCCGTTGGCCAAATCAAGGCAAATGACAGTTTAAATCGTCCCCAAATGGTCCGGCTGTCCAGTTGAATTAAAACAGACCCATGCCGTACATTTTTAATTTCCTTAATGCGCTTTTTGTTTGCATGTTTCCGCATTTTTTTTTTAGCGTGACAGATTTTTATGTTCAGCTTTTTTCTATGCACGTTCGTACGCATCAACGATCTTGTTTTCACCGAACCAGACAACAGCGCCCTCCAGTGACAGTAAATACGGGGTAGACTTGTCCAAGTCTGACACTCCCATCCGCACCAAGACACTTCTTTGCGTACATGATTACATGTAAACTGGGCAGGCGTGGAGACCGCGACTGCAACGAGTCGCGATTCAGACTTGTGCTAGTGCAGTTACCAAGATGGCGCCACTGAAAACCACAGACTCAACAGTTTTGGGATTCTGTAGTTCTTTCTACATGTACATGTAGTTCCTTGTTTCATTCGAAATTTCCTTCACACCGCTTTTTATCAAAGTGGCACATGTCGCGTTATAATCTGGGTCATGTCATCCCCTAGTCAAAATTTTGGCTTTCTTTTTTTCAGATTACTGTGAAGCTAAAGGTGAACGTACAAAAACACTGCAGTTTACAGAGATGGAGAGTACTGATGAGAACACAGACTTCACACTTCGTTTTTCCAGTGATGATTCTGGTAAGACATTGATCGAAACTCCCTTTTCTTTAGGGTAACACTAGCACCAAAAACATTATTAGTCTGTTTTGTGAGAAATGTGAAATAAGTCTTGTCTGAAAACTTTTGAAGCAAATACAACATTTTTTTGGCTTGCTTTACAATATGTATGTTATTGGTTTGTGTTTTTGATTTTACAGTGTAAAGTGCCTAGAGGCCCTGGCATTTGGCGCTATATAAGATTATTATTATTATGTCGCGTTGGAATCTGGGTCATGTCATCCCCGAGTGCAAGTTTTGACTTTCTTTTTTCAGATTACTGTGAAGCTAAAGGTGACCGTACAAAAACACTGCAGTTTACAGAGATGGAGAGTACTGATGCGAACACAGACTTCACACTTCGTTTTTCCAGTGATGATTCTGGTAAGACTTTGAACCACCATTTTATTTAGGGTAACACTAGCACCAAAAAAATTATTCGTCTGTTTTGTGAGAAAGGGGAAATAATGTCTTGTCTGAAAACCTTTGAAGCAATTACAACATTATTTGGCTTGCTTTAAAATATACAAATTCATATTATGATTATGGCGGCATTACTTTAATTGAAAATGCCATCAACTGCTCCACAAAACAATTTTATTCTTGGTTTAAACTTTTAAATTGTTTGTTTTGTATTGTTTTCAAGATTAACTATACTGTGGTAATCTAGAATTTTTTGCAAGTTGTGATTGTTTAACACTAGGGAAAGGAATTTACGGTTAATTCAGAAACTACATGTAGTTTCCAATTTGTTCAAGTGTCGTTTAACCAGTTAACCTTTCAGCCGACACTAAAGATTGAAATTGTTGGTGGTGTTTGTAGATACCTGTGCAATGTACACAATACCCCTACATGTAGGCCCCCAAAATAATTATTGCACCTTTGTCTGGTAAATATTTTACTAGCTACCGCCCAATATTAATTTATTTAAGTTTCATGAAATCATTAGAAAGAACCCTCTGACAACTATTGTTAATTCTGTAAGATTGGGTTTTGCTTAAACATTCAGGAAAACCAGTTTTTTAATTTGTTTAGGTGAAACGGTTAACCGGTTAACCGGTTAAATGCCCCATCCCTATTTGACACCCAATATTTGTCATCGGTAACAATTTAAATTTCAAGCAGAGTTCATGTATCGCTACAGATGAAATATTTAATTTCGTAATTAATCCTAGTCAATCCTCGTACATGTACATGTAGTTCCTAGTCAATCACATTTAATCATACCATCTTTAATGTTGCATTGTGTAATCATATTAAAGCCAGAATGCTGCAGTTGCAACTTTTGAGTGTTGACTTAATTAAGGTTGCTTATATAACTGCAATTTTAATGTCTTTACCATTAACAAAATTGTCAATTACTAAAATACAGACAAAGAGAACACACATGGGATGACCCGGCAAAACCTAGTGAAGACAAGCTGTGCTTTAAAGCGTAAACGCAAGGTCAGATTTGAGGATGCTATGTTTGACACCGATGAGTCGGAGGATGCAGATGATTATGAGACTATCATAAAGAAACGTAGGTGTTTTAATACTAATTCATAAATTCATTGAACAGTTTATGCATCCCTATTGGCTTAAGGCCTGTCCGCATTGGAATGTTTTTGGGAAACGTACTGAGACGATGGGTACTTTTCCCCATCATAAGTTCAATGCGGACAGCCCATGACGTTTTCCTGTCAGGAACCTTACCCGAGTCCAGCGGTTATTTTTCCTGGCCAACTGCT
>JBBELK010000243.1:0-39514 GCA_037783545.1 Henricia sp. BOLD:AAB3569
GGCCGTACACATGTACACCAGCGCGGCGCATGCGCAGGGTGTCCCAACAGCCACGGTTAGGGGAATAACCACGCAGCCGAGCTCCGTTTTCCCTAAACTCTGAAATTTCTCCGTCATTTCCCAGCGAAAATCTGTCAATTTTGCATGACAAGTGCGGAATATATACAGTTTGGAGCATGCAAAATTTGAAGTTGGTTGGAAAATTCCTTGATTTCCAAATTTGCCGGCATTTGGGACACACTTTGACCTAATTCCCGTCACAATCTGGGGCGAGTCAACGGCCGTACAAATGTACACCAGCGCGGCGCAGGGTGTCCCAACAGCCACGGTTAGGGGAATAAACACGCAGCCGAGCTCCGTTTTCCCTAAACTCTGAAATTTATCCGTCATTTCCCAGCGAAAATCTGTCAATTTTGCATGACAAGTGCGGAATATATACAGTTTGGAGCATGCACAATTTGAAGTTGGTTGGAAAATTCCTTGATTTCCAAATTTGCCGGCATTTGGGACACACTTTGACCTAATTCCCGTCACAATCTGGGGTGAGTCAACGGCCGTACAAATGTACACCAGCGCGGCGCAGGGTGTCCCAACAGCCACGGTTAGGGGAATAACCACGCAGCCGAGCTCCGTTTTCCCTAAACTCTGAAATTTCTCCGTCATTTCCCAGCGAAAATCTGTCAATTTTGCATGACAAGTGCGGAATTTATACAGTTTGGAGCATGCAAAATTTGAAGTTGGTTGGAAAATTCCTTGATTTTAAAATTTGCCGGCATTTGGGACACACTTTGACCTAATTCCCGTCACAATCTGGGGTGAGTCAACGGCCGTACAAATGTACACCAGCGCGGCGCAGGGTGTCCCAACAGCCACGGTTAGGGGAATAACCACGCAGCCGAGCTCCGTTTTCCATAAACTCTGAAATTTCTCCGTCATTTCCCAGCGAAAATCTGTCAATTTTGCATGACAAGTGCGGAATATATACAATTTGGAGCATGCAAACTTTGAAGTTGGTTGGAAAATTCCTTGATTTCCAAATTTGCCGGCATTTGGGACACACTTTGACCTAATTCCCGTCACAATCTGGGGTGAGTCAACGGCCGTATAAATGTACACCAGCGCATGCGCAGGGTGTCCCAACAGCCACGGTTAGGGGAATAACCACGCAGCCGAGCTCCGTTTTCCCTAAACTCTGAAATTTCCCGTCATTTCCCAGCGAAAATCTGTCAATTTTGCATGACAAGTGCGGAATATATACAGTTTGGAGCATGCAAAATTTGAAGTTGGTTGGAAATTTCCTTGATTTCCAAATTTGCCGGCATTTTGGACACACTTTGACCTAATTCCCGTCACAATCTGGGGTGAGTCAACGGCCGTACAAATGTACACCAGCGCGGCGCAGGGTGTCCCAACAGCCACGGTTAGGGGAATAACCACGCAGCCGAGCTCCGTTTTCCCTAAACTCTGAAATTTCTCCGTCATTTCCCAGCGAAAATCTGTCAATTTTGCATGACAAGTGCGGAATTTATACAGTTTGGAGCATGCAAAATTTGAAGTTGGTTGGAAAATTCCTTGATTTCCAAATTTGCCGGCATTTGGGACACACTTTGACCTAATTCCCGTCACAATCTGGGGTGAGTCAACGGCCGTACAAATGTACACCAGCGCGGCGCAGGGTGTCCCAACAGCCACGGTTAGGGGAATAACCACGCAGCCGAGCTCGGTTTTCCCTAAACTCTGAAATTTCTCCGTCATTTCCCAGCGAAAATCTGTCAATTTTGCATGACAAGTGCGGAATATATACAGTTTGGAGCATGCCAAATTTGAAGTTGGTTGGAAAATTCCTTGATTTCCAAATTTGCCGGCATTTGGGACACACTTTGACCTAATTCCCGTCACAATCTGGGGTGAGTCAACGGCCGTATAAATGTACACCAGCGCATGCGCAGGGTGTCCCAACAGCCACGGTTAGGGGAATAACCACGCAGCCGAGCTCCGTTTTCCCTAAACTCTGAAATTTCTCCGTCATTTCCCAGCGAAAATCTGTCAATTTTGCATGACAAGTGCGGAATTTATACAGTTTGGAGCATGCAAAATTTGAAGTTGGTTGGAAAATTCCTTGATTTCCAAATTTGCCGGCATTTGGGACACACTTTGACCTAATTCCCGTCACAATCTGGGGTGAGTCAACGGCCGTACAAATGAACACCAGCGCGGCGCAGGGTGTCCCAACAGCCACGGTTAGGGGAATAACCACGCAGCCGAGCTCGGTTTTCCCTAAACTCTGAAATTTCTCCGTCATTTCCCAGCGAAAATCTGTCAATTTTGCATGACAAGTGCGGAATATATACAGTTTGGAGCATGCCAAATTTGAAGTTGGTTGGAAAATTCCTTGATTTCCAAATTTGCCGGCATTTGGGACACACTTTGACCTAATTCCCGTCACAATCTGGGGTGAGTCAACGGCCGTACAAATGTACACCAGCGCGGCGCAGGGTGTCTCAACAGCCACGGTTAGGGGAATAACCACGCAGCCGAGCTCCGTTTTCCCTAAACTCTGAAATTTCTCCGTCATTTCCCAGCGAAAATCTGTCAATTTTGCATGACAAGTGCGGAATTTATACAGTTTGGAGCATGCAAAATTTGAAGTTGGTTGGAAAATTCCTTGATTTCCAAATTTGCCGGCATTTGGGACACACTTTGACCTAATTCCCGTCACAATCTGGGGTGAGTCAACGGCCGTACAAATGAACACCAGCGCGGCGCAGGGTGTCCCAACAGCCACGGTTAGGGGAATAACCACGCAGCCGAGCTCGGTTTTCCCTAAACTCTGAAATTTCTCCGTCATTTCCCAGCGAAAATCTGTCAATTTTGCATGACAAGTGCGGAATATATACAGTTTGGAGCATGCCAAATTTGAAGTTGGTTGGAAAATTCCTTGATTTCCAAATTTGCCGGCATTTGGGACACACTTTGACCTAATTCCCGTCACAATCTGGGGTGAGTCAACGGCCGTACAAATGTACACCAGCGCGGCGCAGGGTGTCTCAACAGCCACGGTTAGGGGAATAACCACGCAGCCGAGCTCCGTTTTCCCTAAACTCTGAAATTTCTCCGTCATTTCCCAGCGAAAATCTGTCAATTTTGCATGACAAGTGCGGAATATATACAGTTTGGAGCATGCAAAATTTGAAGTTGGTTGGACAATTCCTTGATTTCCAAATTTGCCGGCATTTGGGACACACTTTGACCTAATTCCCGTCACAATCTGGGCCGAGTCAACGGCCGTACAAATGTACACCAGCGCGGCGCATGCGCAGGGTGTCCCAACAGCCACGGTTAGGGGAATAACCACGCAGCCGAGCTCCGTTTTCCCTAAACTCTGAAATTTCTCCGTCATTTCCCAGCGAAAATCTGTCAATTTTGCATGACAAGTGCGGAATATATACAATTTGGAGCATGCAAAATTTGAAGTTGGTTGGAAAATTCCTTGATTTCCAAATTTGCCGGCATTTGGGACACACTTTGACCTAATTCCCGTCACAATCTGGGGCGAGTCAAAGGCCGTACAAATGTACACCAGCGCGGCGCAGGGTGTCCCAACAGCCACGGTTAGGGGAATAAACACGCAGCCGAGCTCCGTTTTCCCTAAACTCTGAAATTTCTCCGTCATTTCCCAGCGAAAATCTGTCAATTTTGCATGACAAGTGCGGAATATATACAGTTTGGAGCATGCAAAATTTGAAGTTGGTTGGAAAATTCCTTGGTTTCCAAATTTGCCGGCATTTGGGACACACTTTGACCTAATTCCCGTCACAATCTGGGGTGAGTCAACGGCCGTACAAATGTACACCAGCGCGGCGCATGCGCAGGGTGTCCCAACAGCAACGGTTAGGGGAATAACCACGCAGCCGAGCTCCGTTTTCCCTAAACTCTGAAATTTCTCCGTCATTTCCCAGCAAAAATCTGTCAATTTTGCATGACAAGTGCGGAATATATACAGTTTGGAGCATGCAAAATTTGAAGTTGGTTGGAAAATTCCTTGATTTCCAAATTTGCCGGCATTTGGGACACACTTTGACCTAATTCCCGTCACAATCTGGGTTGAGTCAACGGCCGTACAAATGTACACCAGCGCGGCGCAGGGTGTCCCAACAGCCACGGTTAGGGGAATAACCACGCAGCCGAGCTCCGTTTTCCCTAAACTCTGAAATTTCTCCGTCATTTCCCAGCGAAAATCTGTCAATTTTGCATGACAAGTGCGGAATATATACAGTTTGGAGCATGCAAAATTTGAAGTTGGTTGGAAAATTCCTTGATTTCCAAATTTGCCGGCATTTGGGACACACTTTGACCTAATTCCAGTCACAATCTGGGGTGAGTCAACGGCCGTACAAATGTACACCAGCGCGGCGCAGGGTGTCCCAACAGCCACGGTTAGGGGAATAACCACGCAGCCGAGCTCCGTTTTCCCTAAACTCTGAAATTTCTCCGTCATTTCCCAGCGAAAATCTGTCAATTTTGCATGACAAGTGCGGAATTTATACAGTTTGGAGCATGCAAAATTTGAAGTTGGTTGGAAAATTCCTTGATTTTCAAATTTGCCGGCATTTGGGACACACTTTGACCTAATTCCCGTCACAATCTGGGGTGAGTCAACGGCCGTACAAATGTACACCAGCGCGGCGCAGGGTGTCCCAACAGCCACGGTTAGGGGAATAACCACGCAGCCGAGCTCGGTTTTCCCTAAACTCTGAAATTTCTCCTTCATTTCCCAGCGAAAATCTGTCAATTTTGCATGACAAGTGCGGAATATATACAGTTTGGAGCATGCAAAATTTGAAGTTGGTTGGAAAATTCCTTGATTTCCAAATTTGCCGGCATTTGGGACACACTTTGACCTAATTCCCGTCACAATCTGGGGTGAGTCAACGGCCGTACAAATGTACACCAGCGCGGCGCAGGGTGTCCCAACAGCCACGGTTAGGGGAATAACCACGCAGCCGAGCTCCGTTTTCCCTAAACTCTGAAATTTCTCCGTCATTTCCCAGCGAAAATCTGTCAATTTTGCATGACAAGTGCGGAATATATACAATTTGGAGCATGCAAAATTTGAAGTTGGTTGGAAAATTCCTTGATTTCCAAATGTGCCGGCATTTGGGACACACTTTGACCTAATTCCCGTCACAATCTGGGGTGAGTCAACGGCCGTACAAATGTACACCAGCGCGGCGCATGCGCAGGGTGTCCCAACAGCCACGGTTAGGGGAATAACCACGCAGCCGAGCTCCGTTTTCCCTAAACTCTGAAATTTCTCCGTCATTTCCCAGCGAAAATCTGTCAATTTTGCATGACAAGTGCGGAATATATACAGTTTGGAGCATGCAAAATTTGAAGTTGGTTGGAAAATTCCTTGATTTCCAAATTTGCCGGCATTTGGGACACACTTTGACCTAATTCCCGTCACAATCTGGGGCGAGTCAACGGCCGTACAAATGTACACCAGCGCGGCGCAGGGTGTCCCAACAGCCACGGTTAGGGGAATAAACACGCAGCCGAGCTCCGTTTTCCCTAAACTCTGAAATTTCTCCGTCATTTCCCAGCGAAAATCTGTCAATTTTGCATGACAAGTGCGGAATATATACAGTTTGGAGCATGCAAAATTTGAAGTTGGTTGGAAAATTCCTTGATTTCCAAATTTGCCGGCATTTGGGACACACTTTGACCTAATTCCCGTCACAATCTGGGGTGAGTCAACGGCCGTACAAATGTACACCAGCGCGGCGCATGCGCAGGGTGTCCCAACAGCCACGGTTAGGGGAATAACCACGCAGCCGAGCTCCGTTTTCCCTAAACTCTGAAATTTCTCCGTCATTTCCCAGCGAAAATCTGTCAATTTTGCATGACAAGTGCGGAATATATACAGTTTGGAGCATGCAAAATTTGAAGTTGGTTGGAAAATTCCTTGATTTCCAAATTTGCCGGCATTTGGGACACACTTTGACCTAATTCCCGTCACAATCTGGGGTGAGTCAACGGCCGTACAAATGTACACCAGCGCGGCGCAGGGTGTCCCAACAGCCACGGTTAGGGGAATAACCACGCAGCCGAGCTCCGTTTTCCCTAAACTCTGAAATTTCTCCGTCATTTCCCAGCGAAAATCTGTCAATTTTGCATGACAAGTGCGGAATTTATACAGTTTGGAGCATGCAAAATTTGAAGTTGGTTGGAAAATTCCTTGATTTCCAAATTTGCCGGCATTTGGGACACACTTTGACCTAATTCCCGTCACAATCTGGGGTGAGTCAACGGCCGTACAAATGTACACCAGCGCGGCGCAGGGTGTCCCAACAGCCACGGTTAGGGGAATAACCACGCAGCCGAGCTCGGTTTTCCCTAAACTCTGAAATTTCTCCGTCATTTCCCAGCGAAAATCTGTCAATTTTGCATGACAAGTGCGGAATATATACAGTTTGGAGCATGCAAAATTTGAAGTTGGTTGGAAAATTCCTTGATTTCCAAATTTGCCGGCATTTGGAACACACTTTGACCTAATTCCCGTCACAATCTGGGGTGAGTCAACGGCCGTACAAATGTACACCAGCGCGGCGCAGGGTGTCCCAACAGCCACGGTTAGGGGAATAACCACGCAGCCGAGCTCCGTTTTCCCTAAACTCTGAAATTTCTCTGTCATTTCCCAGCGAAATCTGTCAATTTTGCATGACAAGTGCGGAATATATACAATTTGGAGCATGCAAAATTTGAAGTTGGTTGGAAAATTCCTTGATTTCCAAATGTGCCGGCATTTGGGACACACTTTGACCTAATTCCCGTCACAATCTGGGGTGAGTCAACGGCCGTATAAATGTACACCAGCGCATGCGCAGGGTGTCCCAACATCCACAGTTAGGGGAATAACCACGCAGCCGAGCTCCGTTTTCCCTAAACTCTGAAATTTCTCCGTCATTTCCCAGCGAAAATCTGTCAATTTTGCATGACAAGTGCGGAATATATACAGTTTAGAGCATGCAAAATTTGAAGTTGGTTGGAAAATTCCTTGATTTCCAAATTTGCCGGCATTTGGGACACACTTTGACCTAATTCCCGTCACAATCTGGGGTGAGTCAACGGCCGTACAAATGTACACCAGCGCGGCGCAGGGTGTCCCAACAGCCACGGTTAGGGGAATAACCACGCAGCCGAGCTCCGTTTTCCCTAAACTCTGAAATTTCTCCGTCATTTCCCAGCGAAAATCTGTCAATTTTGCAAGACAAGTGCGGAATTTATACAGTTTGGAGCATGCAAAATTTGAAGTTGGTTGGAAAATTCCTTGATTTCCAAATTTGCCGACATTTGGGACACACTTTGACCTAATTCCCGTCACAATCTGGGGTGAGTCAACGGCCGTACAAATGTACACCAGCGCGGCGCAGGGTGTCCCAACAGCCACGGTTAGGGGAATAACCACGCAGCCGAGCTCGGTTTTCCCTAAACTCTGAAATTTCTCCGTCATTTCCCAGCGAAAATCTGTCAATTTTGCATGACAAGTGCGGAATTTATACAGTTTGGAGCATGCAAAATTTGAAGTTGGTTGGACAATTCCTTGATTTTCAAATTTGCCGGCATTTGGGACACACTTTGACCTAATTCCCGTCACAATCTGGGGTGAGTCAACGGCCGTACAAATGTACACCAGCGCGGCGCAGGGTGTCCCAACAGCCACGGTTAGGGGAATAACCACGCAGCCGAGCTCGGTTTTCCCTAAACTCTGAAATTTCTCCGTCATTTCCCAGCGAAAATCTGTCAATTTTGCATGACAAGTGCGGAATATATACAGTTTGGAGCATGCAAAATTTGAAGTTGGTTGGAAAATTCCTTGATTTCCAAATTTGCCGGCATTTGGGACACACTTTGACCTAATTCCCGTCACAATCTGGGGTGAGTCAACGGCCGTACAAATGTACACCAGCGCGGCGCAGGGTGTCCCAACAGCCACGGTTAGGGGAATAACCACGCAGCCGAGCTCCGTTTTCCCTAAACTCTGAAATGTCTCCGTCATTTCCCAGCGAAAATCTGTCAATTTTGCATGACAAGTGCGGAATATATACAATTTGGAGCATGCAAAATTTGAAGTTGGTTGGAAAATTCCTTGATTTCCAAATGTGCCGGCATTTGGGACACACTTTGACCTAATTCCCGTCACAATCTGGGGTGAGTCAACGGCCGTATAAATGTACACCAGCGCATGCGCAGGGTGTCCCAACAGCCACAGTTAGGGGAATAACCACGCAGCCGAGCTCCGTTTTCCCTAAACTCTGAAATTTCTCCGTCATTTCCCAGCGAAAATCTGTCAATTTTGCATGACAAGTGCGGAATATATACAGTTTAGAGCATGCAAAATTTGAAGTTGGTTGGAAAATTCCTTGATTTCCAAATTTGCCGGCATTTGGGACACACTTTGACCTAATTCCCGTCACAATCTGGGGTGAGTCAACGGCCGTACAAATGTACACCAGCGCGGCGCATGCGCAGGGTGTCCCAACAGCCACGGTTAGGGGAATAACCACGCAGCCGAGCTCCGTTTTCCCTAAACTCTGAAATTTCTCCGTCATTTCCCAGCGAAAATCTGTCAATTTTGCATGACAAGTGCGGAATATATACAGTTTTGAGCATGCAAAATTTGAAGTTGGTTGGAAAATTCCTTGATTTCCAAATTTGCCGGCATTTGGGACACACTTTGACCTAATTCCCGTCACAATCTGGGGCGAGTCAACGGCCGTACAAATGTACACCAGCGCGGCGCAGGGTGTCCCAACAGCCACGGTTAGGGGAATAAACACGCAGCCGAGCTCCGTTTTCCCTAAACTCTGAAATTTCTCCGTCATTTCCCAGCGAAAATCTGTCAATTTTGCATGACAAGTGCGGAATATATACAGTTTGGAGCATGCAAAATTTAAAGTTGGTTGGAAAATTCCTTGATTTCCAAATTTGCCGGCATTTGGGACACACTTTGACCTAATTCCCGTCACAATCTGGGGTGAGTCAACGGCCGTACAAATGTACACCAGCGCGGCGCATGCGCAGGGTGTCCCAACAGCCACGGTTAGGGGAATAACCACGCAGCCGAGCTCCGTTTTCCCTAAACTCTGAAATTTCTCCGTCATTTCCCAGCGAAAATCTGTCAATTTTGCATGACAAGTGCGGAATATATACAGTTTGGAGCATGCAAAATTTGAAGTTGGTTGGAAAATTCCTTGATTTCCAAATTTGCCGGCATTTGGGACACACTTTGACCTAATTCCCGTCACAATCTGGGGTGAGTCAACGGCCGTACAAATGTACACCAGCGCGGCGCAGGGTGTCCCAACAGCCACGGTTAGGGGAATAACCACGCAGCCGAGCTCCGTTTTCCCTAAACTCTGAAATTTCTCCGTCATTTCCCAGCGAAAATCTGTCAATTTTGCATGACAAGTGCGGAATATATACAGTTTGGAGCATGCAAAATTTGAAGTTGGTTGGAAAATTCCTTGATTTCCAAATTTGCCGGCATTTGGGACACACTTTGACCTAATTCCCGTCACAATCTGGGGTGAGTCAACGGCCGTACAAATGTACACCAGCGCGGCGCAGGGTGTCCCAACAGCCACGGTTAGGGGAATAACCACGCAGCCGAGCTCCGTTTTCCCTAAACTCTGAAATTTCTCCGTCATTTCCCAGCGAAAATCTCTCAATTTTGCATGACAAGTGCGGAATATATACATTTTGGAGCATGCAAAATTTGAAGTTGGTTGGAAAATTCCTTGATTTCCAAATGTGCCGGCATTTGGGACACACTTTGACCTAATTCCCGTCACAATCTGGGGTGAGTCAACGGCCGTATAAATGTACACCAGCGCATGCGCAGGGTGTCCCAACACCCACAGTTAGGGGAATAACCACGCAGCCGAGCTCCGTTTTCCCTAAACTCTGAAATTTCTCCGTCATTTCCCAGCGAAAATCTGTCAATTTTGCATGACAAGTGCGGAATATATACAGTTTAGAGCATGCAAAATTTGAAGTTGGTTGGAAAATTCCTTGATTTCCAAATTTGCCGGCATTTGGGACACACTTTGACCTAATTCCCGTCACAATCTGGGGTGAGTCAACGGCCGTACAAATGTACACCAGCGCGGCGCATGCGCAGGGTGTCCCAACAGCCACGGTTAGGGGAATAACCACGCAGCCGAGCTCCGTTTTCCCTAAACTCTGAAATTTCTCCGTCATTTCCCAGCGAAAATCTGTCAATTTTGCATGACAAGTGCGGAATATATACAGTTTGGAGCATGCAAAATTTGAAGTTGGTTGGAAAATTCCTTGATTTCCAAATTTGCCGGCATTTGGGACACACTTTGACCTAATTCCCGTCACAATCTGGGGCGAGTCAACGGCCGTACAAATGTACACCAGCGCGGCGCAGGGTGTCCCAACAGCCACGGTTAGGGGAATAAACACGCAGCCGAGCTCCGTTTTCCCTAAACTCTGAAATTTCTCCGTCATTTCCCAGCGAAAATCTGTCAATTTTGCATGACAAGTGCGGAATATATACAGTTTAGAGCATGCAAAATTTGAAGTTGGTTGGAAAATTCCTTGATTTCCAAATTTGCCGGCATTTGGGACACACTTTGACCTAATTCCCGTCACAATCTGGGGTGAGTCAACGGCCGTACAAATGTACACCAGCGCGGCGCATGCGCAGGGTGTCCCAACAGCCACGGTTAGGGGAATAACCACGCAGCCGAGCTCCGTTTTCCCTAAACTCTGAAATTTCTCCGTCATTTCCCAGCGAAAATTTGTCAATTTTGCATGACAAGTGCGGAATATATACAGTTTGGAGCATGCAAAATTTGAAGTTGGTTGGAAAATTCCTTGATTTCCAAATTTGCCGGCATTTGGGACACACTTTGACCTAATTCCCGTCACAATCTGGGGTGAGTCAACGGCCGTACAAATGTACACCAGCGCGGCGCAGGGTGTCCCAACAGCCACGGTTAGGGGAATAACCACGCAGCCGAGCTCGGTTTTCCCTAAACTCTGAAATTTCTCCGTCATTTCCCAGCGAAAATCTGTCAATTTTGCATGACAAGTGCGGAATATATACAGTTTGGAGCATGCAAAATTTGAAGTTGGTTGGAAAATTCCTTGATTTCCAAATTTGCCGGCATTTGGGACACACTTTGACCTAATTCCCGTCACAATCTGGGGTGAGTCAACGGCCGTACAAATGTACACCAGCGCAGCGCATGCGCAGGGTGTCCCAACAGCCACGGTTAGGGGAATAACCACGCAGCCGAGCTCCGTTTTCCCTAAACTCTGAAATTTCTCCGTCATTTCCCAGCGAAAATCTGTCAATTTTGCATGACAAGTGCGGAATATATACAGTTTGGAGCATGCAAAATTTGAAGTTGGTTGGAAAATTCCTTGATTTCCAAATTTGCCGGCATTTGGGACACACTTTGACCTAATTCCCGTCACAATCTGGGGCGAGTCAACGGCCGTACAAATGTACACCAGCGCGGCGCAGGGTGTCCCAACAGCCACGGTTAGGGGAATAAACACGCAGCCGAGCTCCGTTTTCCCTAAACTCTGAAATTTCTCCGTCATTTCCCAGCGAAAATCTGTCAATTTTGCATGACAAGTGCGGAATATATACAGTTTGGAGCATGCAAAATTTGAAGTTGGTTGGAAAATTCCTTGATTTCCAAATTTGCCGGCATTTGGGACACACTTTGACCTAATTCCCGTCACAATCTGGGGCGAGTCAACGGCCGTACAAATGTACACCAGCGCGGCGCAGGGTGTCCCAACAGCCACGGTTAGGGGAATAAACACGCAGCCGAGCTCCGTTTTCCCTAAACTCTGAAATTTCTCCGTCATTTCCCAGCGAAAATCTGTCAATTTTGCATGACAAGTGCGGAATATATACAGTTTAGAGCATGCAAAATTTGAAGTTGGTTGGAAAATTCCTTGATTTCCAAATTTGCCGGCATTTGGGACACACTTTGACCTAATTCCCGTCACAATCTGGGGTGAGTCAACGGCCGTACAAATGTACACCAGCGCGGCGCATGCGCAGGGTGTCCCAACAGCCACGGTTAGGGGAATAACCACGCAGCCGAGCTCCGTTTTCCCTAAACTCTGAAATTTCTCCGTCATTTCCCAGCGAAAATCTGTCAATTTTGCATGACAAGTGCGGAATATATACAGTTTGGAGCATGCAAAATTTGAAGTTGGTTGGAAAATTCCTTGATTTCCAAATTTGCCGGCATTTGGACACACTTTGACCTAATTCCCGTCACAATCTGGGGCGAGTCAACGGCCGTACAAATGTACACCAGCGCGGCGCAGGGTGTCCCAACAGCCACGGTTAGGGGAATAAACACGCAGCCGAGCTCCGTTTTCCCTAAACTCTGAAATTTCTCCGTCATTTCCCAGCGAAAATCTGTCAATTTTGCATGACAAGTGCGGAATATATACAGTTTGGAGCATGCAAAATTTGAAGTTGGTTGGAAAATTCCTTGATTTCCAAATTTGCCGGCATTTGGGACACACTTTGACCTAATTCCCGTCACAATCTGGGGCGAGTCAACGGCCGTACAAATGTACACCAGCGCGGCGCAGGGTGTCCCAACAGCCACGGTTAGGGGAATAAACACGCAGCCGAGCTCCGTTTTCCCTAAACTCTGAAATTTCTCCGTCATTTCCCAGCGAAAATCTGTCAATTTTGCATGACAAGTGCGGAATATATACAGTTTAGAGCATGCAAAATTTGAAGTTGGTTGGAAAATTCCTTGATTTCCAAATTTGCCGGCATTTGGGACACACTTTGACCTAATTCCCGTCACAATCTGGGGTGAGTCAACGGCCGTACAAATGTACACCAGCGCGGCGCATGCGCAGGGTGTCCCAACAGCCACGGTTAGGGGAATAACCACGCAGCCGAGCTCCGTTTTCCCTAAACTCTGAAATTTCTCCGTCATTTCCCAGCGAAAATCTGTCAATTTTGCATGACAAGTGCGGAATATATACAGTTTGGAGCATGCAAAATTTGAAGTTGGTTGGAAAATTCCTTGATTTCCAAATTTGCCGGCATTTGGGACACACTTTGACCTAATTCCCGTCACAATCTGGGGCGAGTCAACGGCCGTACAAATGTACACCAGCGCGGCGCAGGGTGTCCCAACAGCCACGGTTAGGGGAATAAACACGCAGCCGAGCTCCGTTTTCCCTAAACTCTGAAATTTCTCCGTCATTTCCCAGCGAAAATCTGTCAATTTTGCATGACAAGTGCGGAATATATACAGTTTAGAGCATGCAAAATTTGAAGTTGGTTGGAAAATTCCTTGATTTCCAAATTTGCCGGCATTTGGGACACACTTTGACCTAATTCCCGTCACAATCTGGGGTGAGTCAACGGCCGTACAAATGTACACCAGCGCGGCGCATGCGCAGGGTGTCCCAACAGCCACGGTTAGGGGAATAACCACGCAGCCGAGCTCCGTTTTCCCTAAACTCTGAAATTTCTCCGTCATTTCCCAGCGAAAATCTGTCAATTTTGCATGACAAGTGCGGAATATATACAGTTTGGAGCATGCAAAATTTGAAGTTGGTTGGAAAATTCCTTGATTTCCAAATTTGCCGGCATTTGGGACACACTTTGACCTAATTCCCGTCACAATCTGGGGGGAGTCAACGGCCGTACAAATGTACACCAGCGCGGCGCAGGGTGTCCCAACAGCCACGGTTAGGGGAATAAACACGCAGCCGAGCTCCGTTTTCCCTAAACTCTGAAATTTCTCCGTCATTTCCCAGCGAAAATCTGTCAATTTTGCATGACAAGTGCGGAATATATACAGTTTAGAGCATGCAAAATTTGAAGTTGGTTGGAAAATTCCTTGATTTCCAAATTTGCCGGCATTTGGGACACACTTTGACCTAATTCCCGTCACAATCTGGGGTGAGTCAACGGCCGTACAAATGTACACCAGCGCGGCGCAGGGTGTCCCAACAGCCACGGTTAGGGGAATAACCACGCAGCCGAGCTCCGTTTTCCCTAAACTCTGAAATTTCTCCGTCATTTCCCAGCGAAAATCTGTCAATTTTGCATGACAAGTGCGGAATATATACAGTTTGGAGCATGCAAAATTTGAAGTTGGTTGGAAAATTCCTTGATTTCCAAATTTGCCGGCATTTGGGACACACTTTGACCTAATTCCCGTCACAATCTGGGGTGAGTCAACGGCCGTACAAATGTACACCAGCGCGGCGCAGGGTGTCCCAACAGCCACGGTTAGGGGAATAACCACGCAGCCGAGCTCCGTTTTCCCTAAACTCTGAAATTTCTCCGTCATTTCCCAGCGAAAATCTGTCAATTTTGCATGACAAGTGCGGAATATATACAGTTTGGAGCATGCAAAATTTGAAGTTGGTTGGAAAATTCCTTGATTTCCAAATTTGCCGGCATTTGGGACACACTTTGACCTAATTCCCGTCACAATCTGGGGTGAGTCAACGGCCGTACAAATGTACACCAGCGCGGCGCAGGGTGTCCCAACAGCCACGGTTAGGGGAATAACCACGCAGCCGAGCTCCGTTTTCCCTAAACTCTGAAATTTCTCCGTCATTTCCCAGCGAAAATCTGTCAATTTTGCATGACAAGTGCGGAATATATACAGTTTGGAGCATGCAAAATTTGAAGTTGGTTGGAAAATTCCTTGATTTCCAAATTTGCCGGCATTTGGGACACACTTTGACCTAATTCCCGTCACAATCTGGGGTGAGTCAACGGCCGTACAAATGTACACCAGCGCGGCGCAGGGTGTCCCAACAGCCACGGTTAGGGGAATAACCACGCAGCCGAGCTCCGTTTTCCCTAAACTCTGAAATTTCTCCGTCATTTCCCAGCGAAAATCTGTCAATTTTGCATGACAAGTGCGGAATATATACAGTTTGGAGCATGCAAAATTTGAAGTTGGTTGGAAAATTCCTTGATTTCCAAATTTGCCGGCATTTGGGACACACTTTGACCTAATTCCCGTCACAATCTGGGGTGAGTCAACGGCCGTACAAATGTACACCAGCGCGGCGCAGGGTGTCCCAACAGCCACGGTTAGGGGAATAACCACGCAGCCGAGCTCCGTTTTCCCTAAACTCTGAAATTTCTCCGTCATTTCCCAGCGAAAATCTGTCAATTTTGCATGACAAGTGCGGAATATATACAGTTTGGAGCATGCAAAATTTGAAGTTGGTTGGAAAATTCCTTGATTTCCAAATTTGCCGGCATTTGGGACACACTTTGACCTAATTCCCGTCACAATCTGGGGTGAGTCAACGGCCGTACAAATGTACACCAGCGCGGCGCAGGGTGTCCCAACAGCCACGGTTAGGGGAATAACCACGCAGCCGAGCTCCGTTTTCCCTAAACTCTGAAATTTCTCCGTCATTTCCCAGCGAAAATCTGTCAATTTTGCATGACAAGTGCGGAATATATACAGTTTGGAGCATGCAAAATTTGAAGTTGGTTGGAAAATTCCTTGATTTCCAAATTTGCCGGCATTTGGGACACACTTTGACCTAATTCCCGTCACAATCTGGGGT
Organism: Henricia sp. BOLD:AAB3569; assembly: GCA_037783545.1. Classification (NCBI taxonomy): domain Eukaryota; kingdom Metazoa; phylum Echinodermata; class Asteroidea; order Spinulosida; family Echinasteridae; genus Henricia; species Henricia sp. BOLD:AAB3569. Next base: position 15,634 of record JBBELK010000243.1, read on the forward strand.
GAGTCAACGGCCGTACAAATGTACACCAGCGCGGCGCAGGGTGTCCCAACAGCCACGGTTAGGGGAATAACCACGCAGCCGAGCTCCGTTTTCCCTAAACTCTGAAATTTCTCCGTCATTTCCCAGCGAAAATCTGTCAATTTTGCATGACAAGTGCGGAATATATACAGTTTGGAGCATGCAAAATTTGAAGTTGGTTGGAAAATTCCTTGATTTCCAAATTTGCCGGCATTTGGGACACACTTTGACCTAATTCCCGTCACAATCTGGGGTGAGTCAACGGCCGTACAAATGTACACCAGCGCGGCGCAGGGTGTCCCAACAGCCACGGTTAGGGGAATAACCACGCAGCCGAGCTCCGTTTTCCCTAAACTCTGAAATTTCTCCGTCATTTCCCAGCGAAAATCTGTCAATTTTGCATGACAAGTGCGGAATATATACAGTTTGGAGCATGCAAAATTTGAAGTTGGTTGGAAAATTCCTTGATTTCCAAATTTGCCGGCATTTGGGACACACTTTGACCTAATTCCCGTCACAATCTGGGGTGAGTCAACGGCCGTACAAATGTACACCAGCGCGGCGCAGGGTGTCCCAACAGCCACGGTTAGGGGAATAACCACGCAGCCGAGCTCCGTTTTCCCTAAACTCTGAAATTTCTCCGTCATTTCCCAGCGAAAATCTGTCAATTTTGCATGACAAGTGCGGAATATATACAGTTTGGAGCATGCAAAATTTGAAGTTGGTTGGAAAATTCCTTGATTTCCAAATTTGCCGGCATTTGGGACACACTTTGACCTAATTCCCGTCACAATCTGGGGTGAGTCAACGGCCGTACAAATGTACACCAGCGCGGCGCAGCGAGGTGTCCCAACAGCCACGGTTAGGGGAATAACCACGCAGCCGAGCTCCGTTTTCCCTAAACTCTGAAATTTCTCCGTCATTTCCCAGCGAAAATCTGTCAATTTTGCATGACAAGTGCGGAATATATACAGTTTGGAGCATGCAAAATTTGAAGTTGGTTGGAAAATTCCTTGATTTCCAAATTTGCCGGCATTTGGGACACACTTTGACCTAATTCCCGTCACAATCTGGGGTGAGTCAACGGCCGTACAAATGTACACCAGCGCGGCGCAGGGTGTCCCAACAGCCACGGTTAGGGGAATAACCACGCAGCCGAGCTCCGTTTTCCCTAAACTCTGAAATTTCTCCGTCATTTCCCAGCGAAAATCTGTCAATTTTGCATGACAAGTGCGGAATATATACAGTTTGGAGCATGCAAAATTTGAAGTTGGTTGGAAAATTCCTTGATTTCCAAATTTGCCGGCATTTGGGACACACTTTGACCTAATTCCCGTCACAATCTGGGGTGAGTCAACGGCCGTACAAATGTACACCAGCGCGGCGCAGGGTGTCCCAACAGCCACGGTTAGGGGAATAACCACGCAGCCGAGCTCCGTTTTCCCTAAACTCTGAAATTTCTCCGTCATTTCCCAGCGAAAATCTGTCAATTTTGCATGACAAGTGCGGAATATATACAGTTTGGAGCATGCAAAATTTGAAGTTGGTTGGAAAATTCCTTGATTTCCAAATTTGCCGGCATTTGGGACACACTTTGACCTAATTCCCGTCACAATCTGGGGTGAGTCAACGGCCGTACAAATGTACACCAGCGCGGCGCAGGGTGTCCCAACAGCCACGGTTAGGGGAATAACCACGCAGCCGAGCTCCGTTTTCCCTAAACTCTGAAATTTCTCCGTCATTTCCCAGCGAAAATCTGTCAATTTTGCATGACAAGTGCGGAATATATACAGTTTGGAGCATGCAAAATTTGAAGTTGGTTGGAAAATTCCTTGATTTCCAAATTTGCCGGCATTTGGGACACACTTTGACCTAATTCCCGTCACAATCTGGGGTGAGTCAACGGCCGTACAAATGTACACCAGCGCGGCGCAGGGTGTCCCAACAGCCACGGTTAGGGGAATAACCACGCAGCCGAGCTCCGTTTTCCCTAAACTCTGAAATTTCTCCGTCATTTCCCAGCGAAAATCTGTCAATTTTGCATGACAAGTGCGGAATATATACAGTTTGGAGCATGCAAAATTTGAAGTTGGTTGGAAAATTCCTTGATTTCCAAATTTGCCGGCATTTGGGACACACTTTGACCTAATTCCCGTCACAATCTGGGGTGAGTCAACGGCCGTACAAATGTACACCAGCGCGGCGCAGGGTGTCCCAACAGCCACGGTTAGGGGAATAACCACGCAGCCGAGCTCCGTTTTCCCTAAACTCTGAAATTTCTCCGTCATTTCCCAGCGAAAATCTGTCAATTTTGCATGACAAGTGCGGAATATATACAGTTTGGAGCATGCAAAATTTGAAGTTGGTTGGAAAATTCCTTGATTTCCAAATTTGCCGGCATTTGGGACACACTTTGACCTAATTCCCGTCACAATCTGGGGTGAGTCAACGGCCGTACAAATGTACACCAGCGCGGCGCAGGGTGTCCCAACAGCCACGGTTAGGGGAATAACCACGCAGCCGAGCTCCGTTTTCCCTAAACTCTGAAATTTCTCCGTCATTTCCCAGCGAAAATCTGTCAATTTTGCATGACAAGTGCGGAATATATACAGTTTGGAGCATGCAAAATTTGAAGTTGGTTGGAAAATTCCTTGATTTCCAAATTTGCCGGCATTTGGGACACACTTTGACCTAATTCCCGTCACAATCTGGGGTGAGTCAACGGCCGTACAAATGTACACCAGCGCGGCGCAGGGTGTCCCAACAGCCACGGTTAGGGGAATAACCACGCAGCCGAGCTCCGTTTTCCCTAAACTCTGAAATTTCTCCGTCATTTCCCAGCGAAAATCTGTCAATTTTGCATGACAAGTGCGGAATATATACAGTTTGGAGCATGCAAAATTTGAAGTTGGTTGGAAAATTCCTTGATTTCCAAATTTGCCGGCATTTGGGACACACTTTGACCTAATTCCCGTCACAATCTGGGGTGAGTCAACGGCCGTACAAATGTACACCAGCGCGGCGCAGGGTGTCCCAACAGCCACGGTTAGGGGAATAACCACGCAGCCGAGCTCCGTTTTCCCTAAACTCTGAAATTTCTCCGTCATTTCCCAGCGAAAATCTGTCAATTTTGCATGACAAGTGCGGAATATATACAGTTTGGAGCATGCAAAATTTGAAGTTGGTTGGAAAATTCCTTGATTTCCAAATTTGCCGGCATTTGGGACACACTTTGACCTAATTCCCGTCACAATCTGGGGTGAGTCAACGGCCGTACAAATGTACACCAGCGCGGCGCAGGGTGTCCCAACAGCCACGGTTAGGGGAATAACCACGCAGCCGAGCTCCGTTTTCCCTAAACTCTGAAATTTCTCCGTCATTTCCCAGCGAAAATCTGTCAATTTTGCATGACAAGTGCGGAATATATACAGTTTGGAGCATGCAAAATTTGAAGTTGGTTGGAAAATTCCTTGATTTCCAAATTTGCCGGCATTTGGGACACACTTTGACCTAATTCCCGTCACAATCTGGGGTGAGTCAACGGCCGTACAAATGTACACCAGCGCGGCGCAGGGTGTCCCAACAGCCACGGTTAGGGGAATAACCACGCAGCCGAGCTCCGTTTTCCCTAAACTCTGAAATTTCTCCGTCATTTCCCAGCGAAAATCTGTCAATTTTGCATGACAAGTGCGGAATATATACAGTTTGGAGCATGCAAAATTTGAAGTTGGTTGGAAAATTCCTTGATTTCCAAATTTGCCGGCATTTGGGACACACTTTGACCTAATTCCCGTCACAATCTGGGGTGAGTCAACGGCCGTACAAATGTACACCAGCGCGGCGCAGGGTGTCCCAACAGCCACGGTTAGGGGAATAACCACGCAGCCGAGCTCCGTTTTCCCTAAACTCTGAAATTTCTCCGTCATTTCCCAGCGAAAATCTGTCAATTTTGCATGACAAGTGCGGAATATATACAGTTTGGAGCATGCAAAATTTGAAGTTGGTTGGAAAATTCCTTGATTTCCAAATTTGCCGGCATTTGGGACACACTTTGACCTAATTCCCGTCACAATCTGGGGTGAGTCAACGGCCGTACAAATGTACACCAGCGCGGCGCAGGGTGTCCCAACAGCCACGGTTAGGGGAATAACCACGCAGCCGAGCTCCGTTTTCCCTAAACTCTGAAATTTCTCCGTCATTTCCCAGCGAAAATCTGTCAATTTTGCATGACAAGTGCGGAATATATACAGTTTGGAGCATGCAAAATTTGAAGTTGGTTGGAAAATTCCTTGATTTCCAAATTTGCCGGCATTTGGGACACACTTTGACCTAATTCCCGTCACAATCTGGGGTGAGTCAACGGCCGTACAAATGTACACCAGCGCGGCGCAGGGTGTCCCAACAGCCACGGTTAGGGGAATAACCACGCAGCCGAGCTCCGTTTTCCCTAAACTCTGAAATTTCTCCGTCATTTCCCAGCGAAAATCTGTCAATTTTGCATGACAAGTGCGGAATATATACAGTTTGGAGCATGCAAAATTTGAAGTTGGTTGGAAAATTCCTTGATTTCCAAATTTGCCGGCATTTGGGACACACTTTGACCTAATTCCCGTCACAATCTGGGGTGAGTCAACGGCCGTACAAATGTACACCAGCGCGGCGCAGGGTGTCCCAACAGCCACGGTTAGGGGAATAACCACGCAGCCGAGCTCCGTTTTCCCTAAACTCTGAAATTTCTCCGTCATTTCCCAGCGAAAATCTGTCAATTTTGCATGACAAGTGCGGAATATATACAGTTTGGAGCATGCAAAATTTGAAGTTGGTTGGAAAATTCCTTGATTTCCAAATTTGCCGGCATTTGGGACACACTTTGACCTAATTCCCGTCACAATCTGGGGTGAGTCAACGGCCGTACAAATGTACACCAGCGCGGCGCAGGGTGTCCCAACAGCCACGGTTAGGGGAATAACCACGCAGCCGAGCTCCGTTTTCCCTAAACTCTGAAATTTCTCCGTCATTTCCCAGCGAAAATCTGTCAATTTTGCATGACAAGTGCGGAATATATACAGTTTGGAGCATGCAAAATTTGAAGTTGGTTGGAAAATTCCTTGATTTCCAAATTTGCCGGCATTTGGGACACACTTTGACCTAATTCCCGTCACAATCTGGGGTGAGTCAACGGCCGTACAAATGTACACCAGCGCGGCGCAGGGTGTCCCAACAGCCACGGTTAGGGGAATAACCACGCAGCCGAGCTCCGTTTTCCCTAAACTCTGAAATTTCTCCGTCATTTCCCAGCGAAAATCTGTCAATTTTGCATGACAAGTGCGGAATATATACAGTTTGGAGCATGCAAAATTTGAAGTTGGTTGGAAAATTCCTTGATTTCCAAATTTGCCGGCATTTGGGACACACTTTGACCTAATTCCCGTCACAATCTGGGGTGAGTCAACGGCCGTACAAATGTACACCAGCGCGGCGCAGGGTGTCCCAACAGCCACGGTTAGGGGAATAACCACGCAGCCGAGCTCCGTTTTCCCTAAACTCTGAAATTTCTCCGTCATTTCCCAGCGAAAATCTGTCAATTTTGCATGACAAGTGCGGAATATATACAGTTTGGAGCATGCAAAATTTGAAGTTGGTTGGAAAATTCCTTGATTTCCAAATTTGCCGGCATTTGGGACACACTTTGACCTAATTCCCGTCACAATCTGGGGTGAGTCAACGGCCGTACAAATGTACACCAGCGCGGCGCAGGGTGTCCCAACAGCCACGGTTAGGGGAATAACCACGCAGCCGAGCTCCGTTTTCCCTAAACTCTGAAATTTCTCCGTCATTTCCCAGCGAAAATCTGTCAATTTTGCATGACAAGTGCGGAATATATACAGTTTGGAGCATGCAAAATTTGAAGTTGGTTGGAAAATTCCTTGATTTCCAAATTTGCCGGCATTTGGGACACACTTTGACCTAATTCCCGTCACAATCTGGGGTGAGTCAACGGCCGTACAAATGTACACCAGCGCGGCGCAGGGTGTCCCAACAGCCACGGTTAGGGGAATAACCACGCAGCCGAGCTCCGTTTTCCCTAAACTCTGAAATTTCTCCGTCATTTCCCAGCGAAAATCTGTCAATTTTGCATGACAAGTGCGGAATATATACAGTTTGGAGCATGCAAAATTTGAAGTTGGTTGGAAAATTCCTTGATTTCCAAATTTGCCGGCATTTGGGACACACTTTGACCTAATTCCCGTCACAATCTGGGGTGAGTCAACGGCCGTACAAATGTACACCAGCGCGGCGCAGGGTGTCCCAACAGCCACGGTTAGGGGAATAACCACGCAGCCGAGCTCCGTTTTCCCTAAACTCTGAAATTTCTCCGTCATTTCCCAGCGAAAATCTGTCAATTTTGCATGACAAGTGCGGAATATATACAGTTTGGAGCATGCAAAATTTGAAGTTGGTTGGAAAATTCCTTGATTTCCAAATTTGCCGGCATTTGGGACACACTTTGACCTAATTCCCGTCACAATCTGGGGTGAGTCAACGGCCGTACAAATGTACACCAGCGCGGCGCAGGGTGTCCCAACAGCCACGGTTAGGGGAATAACCACGCAGCCGAGCTCCGTTTTCCCTAAACTCTGAAATTTCTCCGTCATTTCCCAGCGAAAATCTGTCAATTTTGCATGACAAGTGCGGAATATATACAGTTTGGAGCATGCAAAATTTGAAGTTGGTTGGAAAATTCCTTGATTTCCAAATTTGCCGGCATTTGGGACACACTTTGACCTAATTCCCGTCACAATCTGGGGTGAGTCAACGGCCGTACAAATGTACACCAGCGCGGCGCAGGGTGTCCCAACAGCCACGGTTAGGGGAATAACCACGCAGCCGAGCTCCGTTTTCCCTAAACTCTGAAATTTCTCCGTCATTTCCCAGCGAAAATCTGTCAATTTTGCATGACAAGTGCGGAATATATACAGTTTGGAGCATGCAAAATTTGAAGTTGGTTGGAAAATTCCTTGATTTCCAAATTTGCCGGCATTTGGGACACACTTTGACCTAATTCCCGTCACAATCTGGGGTGAGTCAACGGCCGTACAAATGTACACCAGCGCGGCGCAGGGTGTCCCAACAGCCACGGTTAGGGGAATAACCACGCAGCCGAGCTCCGTTTTCCCTAAACTCTGAAATTTCTCCGTCATTTCCCAGCGAAAATCTGTCAATTTTGCATGACAAGTGCGGAATATATACAGTTTGGAGCATGCAAAATTTGAAGTTGGTTGGAAAATTCCTTGATTTCCAAATTTGCCGGCATTTGGGACACACTTTGACCTAATTCCCGTCACAATCTGGGGTGAGTCAACGGCCGTACAAATGTACACCAGCGCGGCGCAGGGTGTCCCAACAGCCACGGTTAGGGGAATAACCACGCAGCCGAGCTCCGTTTTCCCTAAACTCTGAAATTTCTCCGTCATTTCCCAGCGAAAATCTGTCAATTTTGCATGACAAGTGCGGAATATATACAGTTTGGAGCATGCAAAATTTGAAGTTGGTTGGAAAATTCCTTGATTTCCAAATTTGCCGGCATTTGGGACACACTTTGACCTAATTCCCGTCACAATCTGGGGTGAGTCAACGGCCGTACAAATGTACACCAGCGCGGCGCAGGGTGTCCCAACAGCCACGGTTAGGGGAATAACCACGCAGCCGAGCTCCGTTTTCCCTAAACTCTGAAATTTCTCCGTCATTTCCCAGCGAAAATCTGTCAATTTTGCATGACAAGTGCGGAATATATACAGTTTGGAGCATGCAAAATTTGAAGTTGGTTGGAAAATTCCTTGATTTCCAAATTTGCCGGCATTTGGGACACACTTTGACCTAATTCCCGTCACAATCTGGGGTGAGTCAACGGCCGTACAAATGTACACCAGCGCGGCGCAGGGTGTCCCAACAGCCACGGTTAGGGGAATAACCACGCAGCCGAGCTCCGTTTTCCCTAAACTCTGAAATTTCTCCGTCATTTCCCAGCGAAAATCTGTCAATTTTGCATGACAAGTGCGGAATATATACAGTTTGGAGCATGCAAAATTTGAAGTTGGTTGGAAAATTCCTTGATTTCCAAATTTGCCGGCATTTGGGACACACTTTGACCTAATTCCCGTCACAATCTGGGGTGAGTCAACGGCCGTACAAATGTACACCAGCGCGGCGCAGGGTGTCCCAACAGCCACGGTTAGGGGAATAACCACGCAGCCGAGCTCCGTTTTCCCTAAACTCTGAAATTTCTCCGTCATTTCCCAGCGAAAATCTGTCAATTTTGCATGACAAGTGCGGAATATATACAGTTTGGAGCATGCAAAATTTGAAGTTGGTTGGAAAATTCCTTGATTTCCAAATTTGCCGGCATTTGGGACACACTTTGACCTAATTCCCGTCACAATCTGGGGTGAGTCAACGGCCGTACAAATGTACACCAGCGCGGCGCAGGGTGTCCCAACAGCCACGGTTAGGGGAATAACCACGCAGCCGAGCTCCGTTTTCCCTAAACTCTGAAATTTCTCCGTCATTTCCCAGCGAAAATCTGTCAATTTTGCATGACAAGTGCGGAATATATACAGTTTGGAGCATGCAAAATTTGAAGTTGGTTGGAAAATTCCTTGATTTCCAAATTTGCCGGCATTTGGGACACACTTTGACCTAATTCCCGTCACAATCTGGGGTGAGTCAACGGCCGTACAAATGTACACCAGCGCGGCGCAGGGTGTCCCAACAGCCACGGTTAGGGGAATAACCACGCAGCCGAGCTCCGTTTTCCCTAAACTCTGAAATTTCTCCGTCATTTCCCAGCGAAAATCTGTCAATTTTGCATGACAAGTGCGGAATATATACAGTTTGGAGCATGCAAAATTTGAAGTTGGTTGGAAAATTCCTTGATTTCCAAATTTGCCGGCATTTGGGACACACTTTGACCTAATTCCCGTCACAATCTGGGGTGAGTCAACGGCCGTACAAATGTACACCAGCGCGGCGCAGGGTGTCCCAACAGCCACGGTTAGGGGAATAACCACGCAGCCGAGCTCCGTTTTCCCTAAACTCTGAAATTTCTCCGTCATTTCCCAGCGAAAATCTGTCAATTTTGCATGACAAGTGCGGAATATATACAGTTTGGAGCATGCAAAATTTGAAGTTGGTTGGAAAATTCCTTGATTTCCAAATTTGCCGGCATTTGGGACACACTTTGACCTAATTCCCGTCACAATCTGGGGTGAGTCAACGGCCGTACAAATGTACACCAGCGCGGCGCAGGGTGTCCCAACAGCCACGGTTAGGGGAATAACCACGCAGCCGAGCTCCGTTTTCCCTAAACTCTGAAATTTCTCCGTCATTTCCCAGCGAAAATCTGTCAATTTTGCATGACAAGTGCGGAATATATACAGTTTGGAGCATGCAAAATTTGAAGTTGGTTGGAAAATTCCTTGATTTCCAAATTTGCCGGCATTTGGGACACACTTTGACCTAATTCCCGTCACAATCTGGGGTGAGTCAACGGCCGTACAAATGTACACCAGCGCGGCGCAGGGTGTCCCAACAGCCACGGTTAGGGGAATAACCACGCAGCCGAGCTCCGTTTTCCCTAAACTCTGAAATTTCTCCGTCATTTCCCAGCGAAAATCTGTCAATTTTGCATGACAAGTGCGGAATATATACAGTTTGGAGCATGCAAAATTTGAAGTTGGTTGGAAAATTCCTTGATTTCCAAATTTGCCGGCATTTGGGACACACTTTGACCTAATTCCCGTCACAATCTGGGGTGAGTCAACGGCCGTACAAATGTACACCAGCGCGGCGCAGGGTGTCCCAACAGCCACGGTTAGGGGAATAACCACGCAGCCGAGCTCCGTTTTCCCTAAACTCTGAAATTTCTCCGTCATTTCCCAGCGAAAATCTGTCAATTTTGCATGACAAGTGCGGAATATATACAGTTTGGAGCATGCAAAATTTGAAGTTGGTTGGAAAATTCCTTGATTTCCAAATTTGCCGGCATTTGGGACACACTTTGACCTAATTCCCGTCACAATCTGGGGTGAGTCAACGGCCGTACAAATGTACACCAGCGCGGCGCAGGGTGTCCCAACAGCCACGGTTAGGGGAATAACCACGCAGCCGAGCTCCGTTTTCCCTAAACTCTGAAATTTCTCCGTCATTTCCCAGCGAAAATCTGTCAATTTTGCATGACAAGTGCGGAATATATACAGTTTGGAGCATGCAAAATTTGAAGTTGGTTGGAAAATTCCTTGATTTCCAAATTTGCCGGCATTTGGGACACACTTTGACCTAATTCCCGTCACAATCTGGGGTGAGTCAACGGCCGTACAAATGTACACCAGCGCGGCGCAGGGTGTCCCAACAGCCACGGTTAGGGGAATAACCACGCAGCCGAGCTCCGTTTTCCCTAAACTCTGAAATTTCTCCGTCATTTCCCAGCGAAAATCTGTCAATTTTGCATGACAAGTGCGGAATATATACAGTTTGGAGCATGCAAAATTTGAAGTTGGTTGGAAAATTCCTTGATTTCCAAATTTGCCGGCATTTGGGACACACTTTGACCTAATTCCCGTCACAATCTGGGGTGAGTCAACGGCCGTACAAATGTACACCAGCGCGGCGCAGGGTGTCCCAACAGCCACGGTTAGGGGAATAACCACGCAGCCGAGCTCCGTTTTCCCTAAACTCTGAAATTTCTCCGTCATTTCCCAGCGAAAATCTGTCAATTTTGCATGACAAGTGCGGAATATATACAGTTTGGAGCATGCAAAATTTGAAGTTGGTTGGAAAATTCCTTGATTTCCAAATTTGCCGGCATTTGGGACACACTTTGACCTAATTCCCGTCACAATCTGGGGTGAGTCAACGGCCGTACAAATGTACACCAGCGCGGCGCAGGGTGTCCCAACAGCCACGGTTAGGGGAATAACCACGCAGCCGAGCTCCGTTTTCCCTAAACTCTGAAATTTCTCCGTCATTTCCCAGCGAAAATCTGTCAATTTTGCATGACAAGTGCGGAATATATACAGTTTGGAGCATGCAAAATTTGAAGTTGGTTGGAAAATTCCTTGATTTCCAAATTTGCCGGCATTTGGGACACACTTTGACCTAATTCCCGTCACAATCTGGGGTGAGTCAACGGCCGTACAAATGTACACCAGCGCGGCGCAGGGTGTCCCAACAGCCACGGTTAGGGGAATAACCACGCAGCCGAGCTCCGTTTTCCCTAAACTCTGAAATTTCTCCGTCATTTCCCAGCGAAAATCTGTCAATTTTGCATGACAAGTGCGGAATATATACAGTTTGGAGCATGCAAAATTTGAAGTTGGTTGGAAAATTCCTTGATTTCCAAATTTGCCGGCATTTGGGACACACTTTGACCTAATTCCCGTCACAATCTGGGGTGAGTCAACGGCCGTACAAATGTACACCAGCGCGGCGCAGGGTGTCCCAACAGCCACGGTTAGGGGAATAACCACGCAGCCGAGCTCCGTTTTCCCTAAACTCTGAAATTTCTCCGTCATTTCCCAGCGAAAATCTGTCAATTTTGCATGACAAGTGCGGAATATATACAGTTTGGAGCATGCAAAATTTGAAGTTGGTTGGAAAATTCCTTGATTTCCAAATTTGCCGGCATTTGGGACACACTTTGACCTAATTCCCGTCACAATCTGGGGTGAGTCAACGGCCGTACAAATGTACACCAGCGCGGCGCAGGGTGTCCCAACAGCCACGGTTAGGGGAATAACCACGCAGCCGAGCTCCGTTTTCCCTAAACTCTGAAATTTCTCCGTCATTTCCCAGCGAAAATCTGTCAATTTTGCATGACAAGTGCGGAATATATACAGTTTGGAGCATGCAAAATTTGAAGTTGGTTGGAAAATTCCTTGATTTCCAAATTTGCCGGCATTTGGGACACACTTTGACCTAATTCCCGTCACAATCTGGGGTGAGTCAACGGCCGTACAAATGTACACCAGCGCGGCGCAGGGTGTCCCAACAGCCACGGTTAGGGGAATAACCACGCAGCCGAGCTCCGTTTTCCCTAAACTCTGAAATTTCTCCGTCATTTCCCAGCGAAAATCTGTCAATTTTGCATGACAAGTGCGGAATATATACAGTTTGGAGCATGCAAAATTTGAAGTTGGTTGGAAAATTCCTTGATTTCCAAATTTGCCGGCATTTGGGACACACTTTGACCTAATTCCCGTCACAATCTGGGGTGAGTCAACGGCCGTACAAATGTACACCAGCGCGGCGCAGGGTGTCCCAACAGCCACGGTTAGGGGAATAACCACGCAGCCGAGCTCCGTTTTCCCTAAACTCTGAAATTTCTCCGTCATTTCCCAGCGAAAATCTGTCAATTTTGCATGACAAGTGCGGAATATATACAGTTTGGAGCATGCAAAATTTGAAGTTGGTTGGAAAATTCCTTGATTTCCAAATTTGCCGGCATTTGGGACACACTTTGACCTAATTCCCGTCACAATCTGGGGTGAGTCAACGGCCGTACAAATGTACACCAGCGCGGCGCAGGGTGTCCCAACAGCCACGGTTAGGGGAATAACCACGCAGCCGAGCTCCGTTTTCCCTAAACTCTGAAATTTCTCCGTCATTTCCCAGCGAAAATCTGTCAATTTTGCATGACAAGTGCGGAATATATACAGTTTGGAGCATGCAAAATTTGAAGTTGGTTGGAAAATTCCTTGATTTCCAAATTTGCCGGCATTTGGGACACACTTTGACCTAATTCCCGTCACAATCTGGGGTGAGTCAACGGCCGTACAAATGTACACCAGCGCGGCGCAGGGTGTCCCAACAGCCACGGTTAGGGGAATAACCACGCAGCCGAGCTCCGTTTTCCCTAAACTCTGAAATTTCTCCGTCATTTCCCAGCGAAAATCTGTCAATTTTGCATGACAAGTGCGGAATATATACAGTTTGGAGCATGCAAAATTTGAAGTTGGTTGGAAAATTCCTTGATTTCCAAATTTGCCGGCATTTGGGACACACTTTGACCTAATTCCCGTCACAATCTGGGGTGAGTCAACGGCCGTACAAATGTACACCAGCGCGGCGCAGGGTGTCCCAACAGCCACGGTTAGGGGAATAACCACGCAGCCGAGCTCCGTTTTCCCTAAACTCTGAAATTTCTCCGTCATTTCCCAGCGAAAATCTGTCAATTTTGCATGACAAGTGCGGAATATATACAGTTTGGAGCATGCAAAATTTGAAGTTGGTTGGAAAATTCCTTGATTTCCAAATTTGCCGGCATTTGGGACACACTTTGACCTAATTCCCGTCACAATCTGGGGTGAGTCAACGGCCGTACAAATGTACACCAGCGCGGCGCAGGGTGTCCCAACAGCCACGGTTAGGGGAATAACCACGCAGCCGAGCTCCGTTTTCCCTAAACTCTGAAATTTCTCCGTCATTTCCCAGCGAAAATCTGTCAATTTTGCATGACAAGTGCGGAATATATACAGTTTGGAGCATGCAAAATTTGAAGTTGGTTGGAAAATTCCTTGATTTCCAAATTTGCCGGCATTTGGGACACACTTTGACCTAATTCCCGTCACAATCTGGGGTGAGTCAACGGCCGTACAAATGTACACCAGCGCGGCGCAGGGTGTCCCAACAGCCACGGTTAGGGGAATAACCACGCAGCCGAGCTCCGTTTTCCCTAAACTCTGAAATTTCTCCGTCATTTCCCAGCGAAAATCTGTCAATTTTGCATGACAAGTGCGGAATATATACAGTTTGGAGCATGCAAAATTTGAAGTTGGTTGGAAAATTCCTTGATTTCCAAATTTGCCGGCATTTGGGACACACTTTGACCTAATTCCCGTCACAATCTGGGGTGAGTCAACGGCCGTACAAATGTACACCAGCGCGGCGCAGGGTGTCCCAACAGCCACGGTTAGGGGAATAACCACGCAGCCGAGCTCCGTTTTCCCTAAACTCTGAAATTTCTCCGTCATTTCCCAGCGAAAATCTGTCAATTTTGCATGACAAGTGCGGAATATATACAGTTTGGAGCATGCAAAATTTGAAGTTGGTTGGAAAATTCCTTGATTTCCAAATTTGCCGGCATTTGGGACACACTTTGACCTAATTCCCGTCACAATCTGGGGTGAGTCAACGGCCGTACAAATGTACACCAGCGCGGCGCAGGGTGTCCCAACAGCCACGGTTAGGGGAATAACCACGCAGCCGAGCTCCGTTTTCCCTAAACTCTGAAATTTCTCCGTCATTTCCCAGCGAAAATCTGTCAATTTTGCATGACAAGTGCGGAATATATACAGTTTGGAGCATGCAAAATTTGAAGTTGGTTGGAAAATTCCTTGATTTCCAAATTTGCCGGCATTTGGGACACACTTTGACCTAATTCCCGTCACAATCTGGGGTGAGTCAACGGCCGTACAAATGTACACCAGCGCGGCGCAGGGTGTCCCAACAGCCACGGTTAGGGGAATAACCACGCAGCCGAGCTCCGTTTTCCCTAAACTCTGAAATTTCTCCGTCATTTCCCAGCGAAAATCTGTCAATTTTGCATGACAAGTGCGGAATATATACAGTTTGGAGCATGCAAAATTTGAAGTTGGTTGGAAAATTCCTTGATTTCCAAATTTGCCGGCATTTGGGACACACTTTGACCTAATTCCCGTCACAATCTGGGGTGAGTCAACGGCCGTACAAATGTACACCAGCGCGGCGCAGGGTGTCCCAACAGCCACGGTTAGGGGAATAACCACGCAGCCGAGCTCCGTTTTCCCTAAACTCTGAAATTTCTCCGTCATTTCCCAGCGAAAATCTGTCAATTTTGCATGACAAGTGCGGAATATATACAGTTTGGAGCATGCAAAATTTGAAGTTGGTTGGAAAATTCCTTGATTTCCAAATTTGCCGGCATTTGGGACACACTTTGACCTAATTCCCGTCACAATCTGGGGTGAGTCAACGGCCGTACAAATGTACACCAGCGCGGCGCAGGGTGTCCCAACAGCCACGGTTAGGGGAATAACCACGCAGCCGAGCTCCGTTTTCCCTAAACTCTGAAATTTCTCCGTCATTTCCCAGCGAAAATCTGTCAATTTTGCATGACAAGTGCGGAATATATACAGTTTGGAGCATGCAAAATTTGAAGTTGGTTGGAAAATTCCTTGATTTCCAAATTTGCCGGCATTTGGGACACACTTTGACCTAATTCCCGTCACAATCTGGGGTGAGTCAACGGCCGTACAAATGTACACCAGCGCGGCGCAGGGTGTCCCAACAGCCACGGTTAGGGGAATAACCACGCAGCCGAGCTCCGTTTTCCCTAAACTCTGAAATTTCTCCGTCATTTCCCAGCGAAAATCTGTCAATTTTGCATGACAAGTGCGGAATATATACAGTTTGGAGCATGCAAAATTTGAAGTTGGTTGGAAAATTCCTTGATTTCCAAATTTGCCGGCATTTGGGACACACTTTGACCTAATTCCCGTCACAATCTGGGGTGAGTCAACGGCCGTACAAATGTACACCAGCGCGGCGCAGGGTGTCCCAACAGCCACGGTTAGGGGAATAACCACGCAGCCGAGCTCCGTTTTCCCTAAACTCTGAAATTTCTCCGTCATTTCCCAGCGAAAATCTGTCAATTTTGCATGACAAGTGCGGAATATATACAGTTTGGAGCATGCAAAATTTGAAGTTGGTTGGAAAATTCCTTGATTTCCAAATTTGCCGGCATTTGGGACACACTTTGACCTAATTCCCGTCACAATCTGGGGTGAGTCAACGGCCGTACAAATGTACACCAGCGCGGCGCAGGGTGTCCCAACAGCCACGGTTAGGGGAATAACCACGCAGCCGAGCTCCGTTTTCCCTAAACTCTGAAATTTCTCCGTCATTTCCCAGCGAAAATCTGTCAATTTTGCATGACAAGTGCGGAATATATACAGTTTGGAGCATGCAAAATTTGAAGTTGGTTGGAAAATTCCTTGATTTCCAAATTTGCCGGCATTTGGGACACACTTTGACCTAATTCCCGTCACAATCTGGGGTGAGTCAACGGCCGTACAAATGTACACCAGCGCGGCGCAGGGTGTCCCAACAGCCACGGTTAGGGGAATAACCACGCAGCCGAGCTCCGTTTTCCCTAAACTCTGAAATTTCTCCGTCATTTCCCAGCGAAAATCTGTCAATTTTGCATGACAAGTGCGGAATATATACAGTTTGGAGCATGCAAAATTTGAAGTTGGTTGGAAAATTCCTTGATTTCCAAATTTGCCGGCATTTGGGACACACTTTGACCTAATTCCCGTCACAATCTGGGGTGAGTCAACGGCCGTACAAATGTACACCAGCGCGGCGCAGGGTGTCCCAACAGCCACGGTTAGGGGAATAACCACGCAGCCGAGCTCCGTTTTCCCTAAACTCTGAAATTTCTCCGTCATTTCCCAGCGAAAATCTGTCAATTTTGCATGACAAGTGCGGAATATATACAGTTTGGAGCATGCAAAATTTGAAGTTGGTTGGAAAATTCCTTGATTTCCAAATTTGCCGGCATTTGGGACACACTTTGACCTAATTCCCGTCACAATCTGGGGTGAGTCAACGGCCGTACAAATGTACACCAGCGCGGCGCAGGGTGTCCCAACAGCCACGGTTAGGGGAATAACCACGCAGCCGAGCTCCGTTTTCCCTAAACTCTGAAATTTCTCCGTCATTTCCCAGCGAAAATCTGTCAATTTTGCATGACAAGTGCGGAATATATACAGTTTGGAGCATGCAAAATTTGAAGTTGGTTGGAAAATTCCTTGATTTCCAAATTTGCCGGCATTTGGGACACACTTTGACCTAATTCCCGTCACAATCTGGGGTGAGTCAACGGCCGTACAAATGTACACCAGCGCGGCGCAGGGTGTCCCAACAGCCACGGTTAGGGGAATAACCACGCAGCCGAGCTCCGTTTTCCCTAAACTCTGAAATTTCTCCGTCATTTCCCAGCGAAAATCTGTCAATTTTGCATGACAAGTGCGGAATATATACAGTTTGGAGCATGCAAAATTTGAAGTTGGTTGGAAAATTCCTTGATTTCCAAATTTGCCGGCATTTGGGACACACTTTGACCTAATTCCCGTCACAATCTGGGGTGAGTCAACGGCCGTACAAATGTACACCAGCGCGGCGCAGGGTGTCCCAACAGCCACGGTTAGGGGAATAACCACGCAGCCGAGCTCCGTTTTCCCTAAACTCTGAAATTTCTCCGTCATTTCCCAGCGAAAATCTGTCAATTTTGCATGACAAGTGCGGAATATATACAGTTTGGAGCATGCAAAATTTGAAGTTGGTTGGAAAATTCCTTGATTTCCAAATTTGCCGGCATTTGGGACACACTTTGACCTAATTCCCGTCACAATCTGGGGTGAGTCAACGGCCGTACAAATGTACACCAGCGCGGCGCAGGCAGGGTGTCCCAACAGCCACGGTTAGGGGAATAACCACGCAGCCGAGCTCCGTTTTCCCTAAACTCTGAAATTTCTCCGTCATTTCCCAGCGAAAATCTGTCAATTTTGCATGACAAGTGCGGAATATATACAGTTTGGAGCATGCAAAATTTGAAGTTGGTTGGAAAATTCCTTGATTTCCAAATTTGCCGGCATTTGGGACACACTTTGACCTAATTCCCGTCACAATCTGGGGTGAGTCAACGGCCGTACAAATGTACACCAGCGCGGCGCAGGGTGTCCCAACAGCCACGGTTAGGGGAATAACCACGCAGCCGAGCTCCGTTTTCCCTAAACTCTGAAATTTCTCCGTCATTTCCCAGCGAAAATCTGTCAATTTTGCATGACAAGTGCGGAATATATACAGTTTGGAGCATGCAAAATTTGAAGTTGGTTGGAAAATTCCTTGATTTCCAAATTTGCCGGCATTTGGGACACACTTTGACCTAATTCCCGTCACAATCTGGGGTGAGTCAACGGCCGTACAAATGTACACCAGCGCGGCGCAGGGTGTCCCAACAGCCACGGTTAGGGGAATAACCACGCAGCCGAGCTCCGTTTTCCCTAAACTCTGAAATTTCTCCGTCATTTCCCAGCGAAAATCTGTCAATTTTGCATGACAAGTGCGGAATATATACAGTTTGGAGCATGCAAAATTTGAAGTTGGTTGGAAAATTCCTTGATTTCCAAATTTGCCGGCATTTGGGACACACTTTGACCTAATTCCCGTCACAATCTGGGGTGAGTCAACGGCCGTACAAATGTACACCAGCGCGGCGCAGGGTGTCCCAACAGCCACGGTTAGGGGAATAACCACGCAGCCGAGCTCCGTTTTCCCTAAACTCTGAAATTTCTCCGTCATTTCCCAGCGAAAATCTGTCAATTTTGCATGACAAGTGCGGAATATATACAGTTTGGAGCATGCAAAATTTGAAGTTGGTTGGAAAATTCCTTGATTTCCAAATTTGCCGGCATTTGGGACACACTTTGACCTAATTCCCGTCACAATCTGGGGTGAGTCAACGGCCGTACAAATGTACACCAGCGCGGCGCAGGGTGTCCCAACAGCCACGGTTAGGGGAATAACCACGCAGCCGAGCTCCGTTTTCCCTAAACTCTGAAATTTCTCCGTCATTTCCCAGCGAAAATCTGTCAATTTTGCATGACAAGTGCGGAATATATACAGTTTGGAGCATGCAAAATTTGAAGTTGGTTGGAAAATTCCTTGATTTCCAAATTTGCCGGCATTTGGGACACACTTTGACCTAATTCCCGTCACAATCTGGGGTGAGTCAACGGCCGTACAAATGTACACCAGCGCGGCGCAGGGTGTCCCAACAGCCACGGTTAGGGGAATAACCACGCAGCCGAGCTCCGTTTTCCCTAAACTCTGAAATTTCTCCGTCATTTCCCAGCGAAAATCTGTCAATTTTGCATGACAAGTGCGGAATATATACAGTTTGGAGCATGCAAAATTTGAAGTTGGTTGGAAAATTCCTTGATTTCCAAATTTGCCGGCATTTGGGACACACTTTGACCTAATTCCCGTCACAATCTGGGGTGAGTCAACGGCCGTACAAATGTACACCAGCGCGGCGCAGGGTGTCCCAACAGCCACGGTTAGGGGAATAACCACGCAGCCGAGCTCCGTTTTCCCTAAACTCTGAAATTTCTCCGTCATTTCCCAGCGAAAATCTGTCAATTTTGCATGACAAGTGCGGAATATATACAGTTTGGAGCATGCAAAATTTGAAGTTGGTTGGAAAATTCCTTGATTTCCAAATTTGCCGGCATTTGGGACACACTTTGACCTAATTCCCGTCACAATCTGGGGTGAGTCAACGGCCGTACAAATGTACACCAGCGCGGCGCAGGGTGTCCCAACAGCCACGGTTAGGGGAATAACCACGCAGCCGAGCTCCGTTTTCCCTAAACTCTGAAATTTCTCCGTCATTTCCCAGCGAAAATCTGTCAATTTTGCATGACAAGTGCGGAATATATACAGTTTGGAGCATGCAAAATTTGAAGTTGGTTGGAAAATTCCTTGATTTCCAAATTTGCCGGCATTTGGGACACACTTTGACCTAATTCCCGTCACAATCTGGGGTGAGTCAACGGCCGTACAAATGTACACCAGCGCGGCGCAGGGTGTCCCAACAGCCACGGTTAGGGGAATAACCACGCAGCCGAGCTCCGTTTTCCCTAAACTCTGAAATTTCTCCGTCATTTCCCAGCGAAAATCTGTCAATTTTGCATGACAAGTGCGGAATATATACAGTTTGGAGCATGCAAAATTTGAAGTTGGTTGGAAAATTCCTTGATTTCCAAATTTGCCGGCATTTGGGACACACTTTGACCTAATTCCCGTCACAATCTGGGGTGAGTCAACGGCCGTACAAATGTACACCAGCGCGGCGCAGGGTGTCCCAACAGCCACGGTTAGGGGAATAACCACGCAGCCGAGCTCCGTTTTCCCTAAACTCTGAAATTTCTCCGTCATTTCCCAGCGAAAATCTGTCAATTTTGCATGACAAGTGCGGAATATATACAGTTTGGAGCATGCAAAATTTGAAGTTGGTTGGAAAATTCCTTGATTTCCAAATTTGCCGGCATTTGGGACACACTTTGACCTAATTCCCGTCACAATCTGGGGTGAGTCAACGGCCGTACAAATGTACACCAGCGCGGCGCAGGGTGTCCCAACAGCCACGGTTAGGGGAATAACCACGCAGCCGAGCTCCGTTTTCCCTAAACTCTGAAATTTCTCCGTCATTTCCCAGCGAAAATCTGTCAATTTTGCATGACAAGTGCGGAATATATACAGTTTGGAGCATGCAAAATTTGAAGTTGGTTGGAAAATTCCTTGATTTCCAAATTTGCCGGCATTTGGGACACACTTTGACCTAATTCCCGTCACAATCTGGGGTGAGTCAACGGCCGTACAAATGTACACCAGCGCGGCGCAGGGTGTCCCAACAGCCACGGTTAGGGGAATAACCACGCAGCCGAGCTCCGTTTTCCCTAAACTCTGAAATTTCTCCGTCATTTCCCAGCGAAAATCTGTCAATTTTGCATGACAAGTGCGGAATATATACAGTTTGGAGCATGCAAAATTTGAAGTTGGTTGGAAAATTCCTTGATTTCCAAATTTGCCGGCATTTGGGACACACTTTGACCTAATTCCCGTCACAATCTGGGGTGAGTCAACGGCCGTACAAATGTACACCAGCGCGGCGCAGGGTGTCCCAACAGCCACGGTTAGGGGAATAACCACGCAGCCGAGCTCCGTTTTCCCTAAACTCTGAAATTTCTCCGTCATTTCCCAGCGAAAATCTGTCAATTTTGCATGACAAGTGCGGAATATATACAGTTTGGAGCATGCAAAATTTGAAGTTGGTTGGAAAATTCCTTGATTTCCAAATTTGCCGGCATTTGGGACACACTTTGACCTAATTCCCGTCACAATCTGGGGTGAGTCAACGGCCGTACAAATGTACACCAGCGCGGCGCAGGGTGTCCCAACAGCCACGGTTAGGGGAATAACCACGCAGCCGAGCTCCGTTTTCCCTAAACTCTGAAATTTCTCCGTCATTTCCCAGCGAAAATCTGTCAATTTTGCATGACAAGTGCGGAATATATACAGTTTGGAGCATGCAAAATTTGAAGTTGGTTGGAAAATTCCTTGATTTCCAAATTTGCCGGCATTTGGGACACACTTTGACCTAATTCCCGTCACAATCTGGGGTGAGTCAACGGCCGTACAAATGTACACCAGCGCGGCGCAGGGTGTCCCAACAGCCACGGTTAGGGGAATAACCACGCAGCCGAGCTCCGTTTTCCCTAAACTCTGAAATTTCTCCGTCATTTCCCAGCGAAAATCTGTCAATTTTGCATGACAAGTGCGGAATATATACAGTTTGGAGCATGCAAAATTTGAAGTTGGTTGGAAAATTCCTTGATTTCCAAATTTGCCGGCATTTGGGACACACTTTGACCTAATTCCCGTCACAATCTGGGGTGAGTCAACGGCCGTACAAATGTACACCAGCGCGGCGCAGGGTGTCCCAACAGCCACGGTTAGGGGAATAACCACGCAGCCGAGCTCCGTTTTCCCTAAACTCTGAAATTTCTCCGTCATTTCCCAGCGAAAATCTGTCAATTTTGCATGACAAGTGCGGAATATATACAGTTTGGAGCATGCAAAATTTGAAGTTGGTTGGAAAATTCCTTGATTTCCAAATTTGCCGGCATTTGGGACACACTTTGACCTAATTCCCGTCACAATCTGGGGTGAGTCAACGGCCGTACAAATGTACACCAGCGCGGCGCAGGGTGTCCCAACAGCCACGGTTAGGGGAATAACCACGCAGCCGAGCTCCGTTTTCCCTAAACTCTGAAATTTCTCCGTCATTTCCCAGCGAAAATCTGTCAATTTTGCATGACAAGTGCGGAATATATACAGTTTGGAGCATGCAAAATTTGAAGTTGGTTGGAAAATTCCTTGATTTCCAAATTTGCCGGCATTTGGGACACACTTTGACCTAATTCCCGTCACAATCTGGGGTGAGTCAACGGCCGTACAAATGTACACCAGCGCGGCGCAGGGTGTCCCAACAGCCACGGTTAGGGGAATAACCACGCAGCCGAGCTCCGTTTTCCCTAAACTCTGAAATTTCTCCGTCATTTCCCAGCGAAAATCTGTCAATTTTGCATGACAAGTGCGGAATATATACAGTTTGGAGCATGCAAAATTTGAAGTTGGTTGGAAAATTCCTTGATTTCCAAATTTGCCGGCATTTGGGACACACTTTGACCTAATTCCCGTCACAATCTGGGGTGAGTCAACGGCCGTACAAATGTACACCAGCGCGGCGCAGGGTGTCCCAACAGCCACGGTTAGGGGAATAACCACGCAGCCGAGCTCCGTTTTCCCTAAACTCTGAAATTTCTCCGTCATTTCCCAGCGAAAATCTGTCAATTTTGCATGACAAGTGCGGAATATATACAGTTTGGAGCATGCAAAATTTGAAGTTGGTTGGAAAATTCCTTGATTTCCAAATTTGCCGGCATTTGGGACACACTTTGACCTAATTCCCGTCACAATCTGGGGTGAGTCAACGGCCGTACAAATGTACACCAGCGCGGCGCAGGGTGTCCCAACAGCCACGGTTAGGGGAATAACCACGCAGCCGAGCTCCGTTTTCCCTAAACTCTGAAATTTCTCCGTCATTTCCCAGCGAAAATCTGTCAATTTTGCATGACAAGTGCGGAATATATACAGTTTGGAGCATGCAAAATTTGAAGTTGGTTGGAAAATTCCTTGATTTCCAAATTTGCCGGCATTTGGGACACACTTTGACCTAATTCCCGTCACAATCTGGGGTGAGTCAACGGCCGTACAAATGTACACCAGCGCGGCGCAGGGTGTCCCAACAGCCACGGTTAGGGGAATAACCACGCAGCCGAGCTCCGTTTTCCCTAAACTCTGAAATTTCTCCGTCATTTCCCAGCGAAAATCTGTCAATTTTGCATGACAAGTGCGGAATATATACAGTTTGGAGCATGCAAAATTTGAAGTTGGTTGGAAAATTCCTTGATTTCCAAATTTGCCGGCATTTGGGACACACTTTGACCTAATTCCCGTCACAATCTGGGGTGAGTCAACGGCCGTACAAATGTACACCAGCGCGGCGCAGGGTGTCCCAACAGCCACGGTTAGGGGAATAACCACGCAGCCGAGCTCCGTTTTCCCTAAACTCTGAAATTTCTCCGTCATTTCCCAGCGAAAATCTGTCAATTTTGCATGACAAGTGCGGAATATATACAGTTTGGAGCATGCAAAATTTGAAGTTGGTTGGAAAATTCCTTGATTTCCAAATTTGCCGGCATTTGGGACACACTTTGACCTAATTCCCGTCACAATCTGGGGTGAGTCAACGGCCGTACAAATGTACACCAGCGCGGCGCAGGGTGTCCCAACAGCCACGGTTAGGGGAATAACCACGCAGCCGAGCTCCGTTTTCCCTAAACTCTGAAATTTCTCCGTCATTTCCCAGCGAAAATCTGTCAATTTTGCATGACAAGTGCGGAATATATACAGTTTGGAGCATGCAAAATTTGAAGTTGGTTGGAAAATTCCTTGATTTCCAAATTTGCCGGCATTTGGGACACACTTTGACCTAATTCCCGTCACAATCTGGGGTGAGTCAACGGCCGTACAAATGTACACCAGCGCGGCGCAGGGTGTCCCAACAGCCACGGTTAGGGGAATAACCACGCAGCCGAGCTCCGTTTTCCCTAAACTCTGAAATTTCTCCGTCATTTCC
>JBBELK010000244.1:600000-877328 GCA_037783545.1 Henricia sp. BOLD:AAB3569
ACTTTAAAGGGCTACCTTGTATTGTGTATATCAGACTAACAATACATTACACTATATATTTCAATCTCTTGTTTTGGGATGGCAGAAAGGTGACTTTTCTCTCATCCCAAGTTTGGTTGTTTCAGTTCAATGGTGATTATATAGGCACCATGCCAAATATTGCGTTCCTTAATTGCTTGTTTTGTAGTACACTTACATGTACTGTAATCAAATTTATGCTCTAAAGTCTGATACTCACAGTTCAAATTTCAACCGTTGTACCTCCTCAAAGAAATAATCTATGACAAACTTCTTGACAAAGTCTGGGTTAAGAGTGTTCATGATGACCTCTGACCTCCCGTACTAAGAAGAGATAACATTAAAAAAATCAGACATTTACACAGTAAATTCAAATAATCCAGTTGTATGCACTGTATAGTACACAAGTATAGAATACCATAAAGCATGTCACATACGTGTAATATAAAGTTGCAACTCATTCAGAATTCCGCACCCCGACTGGTGACCAGCACTAGTATTACCCCTATTCTTAGGGACCTTCACTGGCTGCCGGTCGAGCAGAGGATTCGTTTCAAAATTCTTGCCATTTCTTATAAAGTAATCAAAAATATGAATGCACCAATTTATCTTACTGAATTGTTAAACCTTCGTGTGCCAAAGAGAGTAACGAGGCAAAGCAGTGCAATTTGTCTTGAACCTCCATCAGTTAAGTCAACTAGAACGAAATACTATGCAAATCGTGCATTTTCAGTTGTGGCTCCAAGATTATGGAATGGGCTTCCTGTGAATATTCGAGATGCCTCCACTTATGAGTTATTTAAGTCTTTGCTCAAAACTTATCTTTTTAGGGATTATTTTTTTGTCAGTGAGTTTCGTGGTATTATGGTATTTAATGATTTTTGGTAAAGTGTGCAGAGATATTCATGTTGTGCACTTTAGACCATAAATGATTATCATGATTAAACTAGCTGAGGTAGGTAATCCATGCAACAACAAATGGATACAGGTTACATTTCTCAATTTTTAGAAATGAATTTACACAATGTTGTCCATTAAAAAACCAAAAGAAATGAAAATAAAACTGAAGGTGCTGACCTCTCTGTATGACTCGGTTCCAGCTGCTTGTACAAACATAACGCACACTGTGGATAGAATGAAAAATACAATTAATATTCAACATGTTTAGTTTTACTTTTCATTTCTTAAAAATGCTACCATTTGTTATAAAGTGAGAACAAAACAACAAAACCTACTCTGAGAATCTCATTAAATTACTGAGAACAATGTTCATTTTGAAGCCAAACAAAAATGGACTAAATCTCTATCTAATAGCAAATGATCTGAACTAGTACAGACTAACCCAGCATGTAAAACGTGAACGTGAACGCGAACGCGAAATAATTTGAACACTTGATCATTAATTTGGATAAATTTTTGAACAGACGAAAACAAAAATCCACAAATGTGACTTTCGTGGTGAGCTAACTCTTTTGACGTGACCAAGATTCGAACTAGGGTTCTAAGATGTTTTAATGATAAAAACAATCATGTTCGCATTTTACGTGTATCTAAAATCTAAACCTCCATAATATCAGTTTAAGATTCCATCACAAACACAAAAATCATAAACACACAATTAACACTTCGCACTCCTCAAATGTAGCGTCTGATGATATTATTTATTTTCAAAATTTAAAGATTTAGGATTTCAGGATGAGGAAGGCAAAGTAAAAGCAGTTTATCTTGTGCTAGACTAACGATTGACAAAAGTTACTTTTAACTTACATGGATCTGACTTTGAAAACACGTCTTTGTCCAGCAATTGTCTGATGAAAGTTAAAAAAAAAATATATATTAAGAAGCAGAATTCAATGCAAAGCAGAGGGTGGCTACATTTCAGGAGTGTTGAAGAGTTAATCCGTGTGTGAAAGAGGAAAGGATCATGATCCTCTTACCAGGGTCAGACCGAGATACAATGTCTTTATCTATTAGACCCCTGCAAAAAGAGCATACAAGAGCACTTCATAATAATACATAGTATCCAGATGACGAGACTAAAATTTTGTTGCTATGTAAAGTACAGAATGGCATAAAGCAATCACACTGTTGGTTGCTAGGCATCATCATGCAGCAACACAGCATAGTATGCAGACATTCTAAACTGCACTTCTATTTAAAAATGTAGAAATAAGGTAGCAACTTGAAAATCTGTGACATCATCAGCCACGCAGTCGTGACACTATTATTGGTCAAATCCGTAACCGAAGTTTGCAAGCTTGATGGACCGCCGCGTGAAATTGCATTGTAAATTATGCTGCCTTTTGTTTCTGTCATTTAATATGTCAGGCTAATTTTATTTTGGTGCAGGTCCATTGGGGCTGGTTTTCTTTATATTTGTGCCAAATATCACGCAAATCCACCTGTGCAGTGATGAGAATTTCCGCCCCAAAATATCACCAAAATCAGCAGTCGCTGTCAACTACCTAGTGTTGATTCAAGACACCAATACGGACATGACCATAGGCATAACAAAGCCCGTGCCTATAGTGCCCTCATGCTGTGCTTGACATAACATAAAACTGTTTAATGTCAGTTGATGGCGCCCTTTTTACAGTCTACTCTTGAAGGACAAGATAAATATATAACGCTTAATACTAACCAACAAAAAATAACGTGCTTCTTGCCAAAGAGGGCGGTTTGCATCACAATTTTTGAAGTTGCCATCTATTCATTTTTATTGACGATTCGGCACATAAATTGGACGCATTTTAACAAGCATAAAACAGCAACCGCTTGATGAATTTTTGCAACGAAAGTATTTTTTAAATCTGTTGCAACTTGTCTGTTGTGTGAAAGTGGTTTTAACTCAAAATAGAAATGTTGAAATCTTTTTCCAAGTCGCTAACTAAGGGATCCAAATAATACTACAAAGGTTACACGCAAAAGAAAACAGTATACAGATGTTCTATGTAAGTGTTTCGGCAGTGGCATACGACCTTTGGCATGAAATCCGTTCACTGGTCGCCACTAAGATGCCGTATATATACTGAGTCTACAGAACAATGCAGAGAAAAGAGAACTGTGGAATGTTTGTCACTGTAACGTATAAATTGTACTTGTGCTTAAAAATATTTTTCTTGATCAGCTAAGCAACACAAAATTAAGAAATTAATTATATGTACGCGTTTATGTAGATAACACACGCACCCGGATATCAAACATGGCGCCCACGACTGCGCGACGTTGTCATGGTTGTTGCGTTAGCCTACGTGCTTAAAAATGTTGATATTTTCTCGCCCACAAAAAAAATGACACTTATAAATCTTACATTTATAAAAAAGTTTATAGACAAAATAAATTATTTATTCCAATAAAAATCATATACTGAACTGAAAATGTGTACGTTATTTTTATCAATAAGATAAATTCTTATTCAGATGATTGAGGGCGCTAGTCATGTAAATCGAAATCGCATTATGGACGAAACCGGGCCGTTGATACTGGAAAATTAGTTTACAAATAATCGGTGGATATTTTTGTAAAGTTTACGATATCCTCGGAAATATGCGGCCTAGAAGCGCGGGAGTTTCAGTTTCGTAATCAGAAAAATATAACGGATGTTACGATATAAAAATCTCATGACCCATAAGGTAAGTCCCGGGGAGTTATGGGTAAAAAAAAGTGATCTGGTCACAATCCTTTAAGGAAGATTAGTGGCGACCAGAATAAACGGATTATTCTTTCCCGACATTCTTTAGCTCCACCTACCTGCTCGACACCGTAAGCTCCACCTTTGTAGCAGGTATTGCCTGGCCTAGACCTGGAAGCTCATCAACAGTAATGTTACCGGGATTAGCCATTTTGCTGAAAAAAGGATAAACCAAAAGAGGAAGTTTTTAAAATATATGTGCCATCATATCTTTGTAGCTTTGTAAATTACCTGTTATGCCCCAACTACGGCAATCGGTCCCAACTACGGCAATCGGTCCCAACTACGGCAATCGGTCCCAACTACGGCAATCGGTCCCAACTACGGCAATCGGTCCCAACTACGCCAATCGGTCCCAACTACGCCAATCGGTCCCAACTACGCCAATCGGTCCCAACTACGCCAATCGGTCCCAACTACGCCAATCGGTCCCAACTACGCCAATCGGTCCCAACTACGCCAATCGGTCCCAACTACGCCAATCGGTCCCAACTACGCCAATCGGTCCCAACTATTATTGTGAAGTTTTTCCCAACAATAAGTTCCAGTCATTGATGGATTGGGCACACTCTAACTTATTGTTGGGAAGTATTGACATAGTTGGGGTATAACAGGCACAGTACTAGCCAACGAGTGCAGGGTCTCTGGGGTCGATTTCAATGAAGTACTACAATCCTTCGTAACTTGAGATGCATGTTACTCGAGATGCATGTTACTCGAGATGCATGTTACTCGAGATGCATGTTACTCGAGATGCAGTTTACGATGGGGTTACGAAGGCCCCAGGTCTCAGTGGCGAGCTAGACCTGGGCCAATTTCATGGCGTTGCTTAGCACAAAAATTTGCTTAGCACAGGATTTGTTTGCTTTATTTTGCAAAAATGGATTGCCAGCCAAAATCGTAAGTGACGTGTATTGAAAGGTATTCTTCTACTCTTGCGAAGAACACAAGTTGGTGTATAATTTTGGCTTGTAATCCATTTTATAAAGCAAATAAATCCTGTGCTTAGCAAATTTTCGTGCTAAGCAACGCCATGAAATTGGCCCCTGGGGTCAATTTCATGAAGGCTACGATCCTTTGTAACTCAAGATGCACGTTACTCGAGACGCATGTTACAGTGGTTTACCCATTGCAACGGGTGTTACGAAGGATCATAGCCCATCGCAACGGGTGTTACGAAGGATCATAGTGCTTTGTGAAATTGGCCCATGGCTAGTTTGGCTTGGGAAACCAAAACGGTACTAGGCTAATCATTAACGGAGTGACTCTATAATGGCATGAGCCTGAGTGAAAACACACTGGTCAGATTTGGTATTTTCCATCCTCATCGCTTCAGATAGAGAACTGTACTTTATACTTCATAACTGAGTCTAATTGTCTTTCTTTTCGCCTAAGGCGAAAAGAAAAAGACCAAAATCGTCAACAAAGGAGCCAACGACCCAGTTATCCATGCAGTTATCACTATCAGTTTAGTCTAATCGTTAACTTATTTTTTGGTATATTTTTAGTTTATGTCACAACTGGAATTTAAGGAAAATAATTAATGGAATTGATAGCTTGGACGATTTTAGCATAGGAATACTTCCATACATTTCTGTCGCAAATGCTTCATTTTCGAGAAAAATCACGAAAAAGACTGCATATTTGGTCTTCTTTTCGTATACATTGAACAAAGATTTGAAGGAAATTACTTCCTGGAATAAACCGATAATATAATTTTAAGATATACTTCCCACTTGCACTTTTGTCGCAAATGTTGCTTTTCTGTAGAAAAATTACAATTTATCTTTTTAAAAATTTCCTTCAGTACGTGCACAAGATAACCATTCGCGCGCACGCAGCGCCCTCTGTTGTCACGCTTACGCACAGACCGCTCGCGCTGTTTTTTTGTTCATTACTTTATGAAGTAATTTTATCATTTATTTATCTCAAAAAAGCAACATTTCCGACAGAAGTGCAAGTGGGAAGTATATATCTTAAAATTGGATTATCTGTTGATTCCAGGAGGTAATTTCATTCAAATCTTTGTTCAATGTATACGAAAAAATACCGAAAATACTGTACATCAATAACAAAAGCACATGCAAGTTTTCAACACCAAACAGACAAAAATATTGCAGAAATCGTTCAAAACAAAGCTTATTTTATATAACAATAATAATATTGGATGTCTTTTCGGGTGATATGAGAATGATATTCTCATATCACCCTCAAAGCCATCCAATATTAGGCATATAATTCTTCTAAGCTATCGATTCCCATAATTATTTAAATTGAGTTGTGACATAAACTAACAAATTAGGCCTAGGCCTACCTATATTTTTATAAACCAAAAATGCTTGTTTAGGAGGGGAAATGTGATCAGCGGAGCCTGTTTATACATCCTGCAACTACCTGCAACTTTAACGCGATAATCAAGTGTTATTTACGAAGACCCAGAGGGGACATTTATTTTTGTTTTTTAATACGTACGTACGTGATAATAATTAGTCATACGTATTATTATCACGTGTGATAATAATACGTACGTACGTGATAATAATACGTACGTACGTGATAAATTATTACGTACGTACGTAATAATAGTACGTACGTATGTACGTGATAATAATACGTGTACGTGATAATTTATTACGTACGTACGTGATAATAGTACACACGTACGTGATAATTTATTACGTACCTACGTGATAATAGTACACACGTACGTGATAATTTATTACATACGTACGTGATAATTTATTACATACGTACGTGATAATTTATTATGTACGTACGTGATAATAGTACGTACGTACGAAATTTTCGTCAAATTTGATTACTTTTTAAACCTTCCGTTTTTGTAAACGTCAAGGATATACGGACATAAATTTGACGTCCACTGAGAGGTAAATGGCGCAAAAATGATGTGCAAGTTCCATTCCCCCTGTTTAGAGACATCGTAACCTGGACGTCACTTGTAACATGTGTAATGCAATGAAGACGACGTTCAACCTGGGCTGGTACGTACGTATTAAATTATCACATACGTACCTACATGCACGTACGTACATACGTATGTACTATGGGGTATTTTTTTCATATACATTGAACACGGATTTGGGTAAATTTATATATTGGAATCGATAGCTTATTTAATTCTAAGATATACTTCCCACTGACACTTCTGTCGCAAATGTTGCATTTCTGAGATAAATAAATGATAAAATTACTGCATAAAGTAATGCACAAAATGAGGTGGCGAGCGGTCTGTGCGTAAGCGCGACAACAGAGGGCGCTGAGCGAGCGCGTGAATGGTTATCTTGTGTACTAAATGAAGGCAATTTTTGAAGAAGAAATCGTGATTTTTCTACAGAAAAGCAGCATTTGCGACAAAAGTGCAAGTGGGAAGTATATCTTAAAATTACATTATGTGTTGATTCCAGGAGGTAATTTCCTTAAAATCTTTGTTCAATGTATACGAAAAAAATACCTACTATGGTACTATTATCATGATTATTAAAAAAACAAAAAGGTAAAATATTTGAATGTCCCCTCTGGGTCTTCGTAGTTATTTAAGATTCCGAGTTTACAACATAACGTTCAGCATGTTAGGCAGCGTGTTCCCGCTGCCTAAAAATGTTACTTCAATGTCGTTGGGGTTTTCCAAGCTGGGCTGAGCCTAGCCCCGCGAGTAGTGCTTCGGGTGGGAAAACCCACCCGAAGCACTGCTCGCGGGGCTGGGCTGAGCCGGGCGGCGCGTGCGTGGCCGCGCCGCCTGGCCCGCTCACCTGTACCACTGAGTCCCGGCACTTCAAATGAAGCGGCCACAAGTTACCTAATAGCCTGGAAGTCTCCCAAATGCTACTACAGGTCGCACAAATGTTGGGTATTGTCTCGGTGGTTCTTTTACAAACGAAACTGAAGTTGATGTTAAGAAATCGAACGGAATCTGCAGATGGTTTCGTTGATTCAGCTGCTGGGTTGCAAGTTGATGTATTAACATTCCTTTTTTATCCGACGACTGTTGCAAGTACAGGAAATCTTTTGGAGTATGTGAGTCACCCATAGACTGGTTTCCAGTTCCATGCCATGACCTCATGAGGACACTGTTATTTGGTGTACAAGATCTAGTCTATCACACTTTTTACATTTTGTACTCTATAGTAAAACCTGTCTGGGCGAGGGCATTGCTGTGCCTGGAGCACAATGGCGAATGGTTGTTTTACCGCAGGGATGCTTTTAATTGGAGGAAAATTAATTCCTATCACTACTATCAGAACAAGTGGAGTGTGCATGCATGATCATGCAGAAAAAATGGCAGCAAAAATGATTCCATTTAGCTGCACAAATCCCAAATTAAAAGTACATGTACATCAAGTTTGGGGAACATATTGTGTCTAATTTGGCAGTGCAGTATGTCATGTCTGTTACACAAGTATAATCAAATCCCAAACGAATACAAATTGAGAAATGAGAGTTTAAAAAAAACATGTGAAGACTATAGAAATTATAGCATTCAGATCATCAAAATGAGTTGGGACGAATACAGTAGAAAAATCACAATACCACAGTACTTTTGTAACTTTCTTTATTTAAAATATTCTTAAAGACATTTTATCCATAATTTTCATTATGTACAAATCATTTTTTCCAAGTTAATACACAGCAATATACATTGATATACTGCAAAAAACACTTTATTCCATGATGATAAAGCTGAATACCGTTAACATATCGGGATATACTAAAGCTAGTATACATGATTGGTAAACCGTTACAAATAGTTTCATCCTCCTGTGTGATTGAAGATATGCATGAACAACCCGAGTAAAAATCAGCTCTGTACTCCATCTAACTTTTGAGAAAACAGTCAAAAAAATGGTTTACAATCACTTCGTCCCAAAACCACTTCGCCCTGAACCTCGGCCTGTGCACGGCCTTGTGGGGCGAAGTGGCATATTTGGGTGAGGTAGTGTTTGGATGCTTTGGTTTCGGGGTGAAATGGCCTTTGGGTGAAGTGCTTCAAGGCGAAGTGGTCCAGGGCGGGGTGGTTTTGGGGCGAAATGAATTTTCGCGAGACGAAAAATAATTGTTTTGCTTATTTCTCAAAGACTATAGCACTTCAGACAAAACCATTTCAGTGAAGTTTTCTACTGTCATCGTGCTTATATTGTGTAAGTTATGTGTAAAATTGTGAACATTTCTGATTCCTTGAGATACCAATCATGTATTCTACCTTTAATGATATGGTAAGTGACTTTAAACATATCTCACTGTAAGCTAAAACACTTCACTTTAATTGTTTCTTAAAGGCAACATTTCACCCAAAAAGACCCAAATGTTAAACCTCTGAACCACCGGCATGCTAAGATTTTACAGAATCTAATAGGA
This sequence comes from Henricia sp. BOLD:AAB3569, assembly GCA_037783545.1. NCBI lineage: Eukaryota > Metazoa > Echinodermata > Asteroidea > Spinulosida > Echinasteridae > Henricia > Henricia sp. BOLD:AAB3569. The sequence continues at coordinate 609,083 of JBBELK010000244.1, forward strand.
TCCTGCAGGAGGATTAAGCTATGTTAAAACCAAATGTTTTTAAAAATAAAATAAAATCTCCAATAATCAATTTCAATATTTACATTGATTACAATTCTGTATTAAACTCATTTCATTAAACCTTCATATACATAAAAATAATGTGTATCTGAGGAAATATTACTAGAATTCCCAAGAATAGCATTAATAAGCCTTCTTGGTTTTTTGCCCACATCCATTCTGTTTGTGCAATACAAATTCAAGTTTAATCAAGAATTGACAACTCAATTTTGTATGAACACACAAAATGAGCGTGTTTTTCATCTATAGTTAATAAGCATATACTGCACAACTCCATTGCACCCCGCATTAACATGTATTATTATCTTTTAACTAATACTACACACCCAATGAAAACAATATATCGAGTACTACACCACATATAGTCTTGTACAATGTACAATACAGTCATTATATCGGAGGTCAACGTACTACATGTATACAGTCCTTTAACCCCTGATCAATGGGTAAACTCTATAGTTATCCTCCAATAATAATGTACAATACAATTAACACAACAGGTGTAGGTCCACTCAACAACAAAAAACCGTCAATCTGAGAGTGGGAATATTTAGAATACAGAAACTTCATGCAGTCATGCATAATGAAGCTGTTGTGTGAATATTTCGATGTCAACTTAAGTACTAAAGACATTTTCAAATTGTGCGGGTTTTTTTGGTGCTCTGTATATATCTGCCCAAGACCCTTTTATGAACACTTTCCCGACTATACTGCAGGTGAATGTATTGGATAACTCAGCAGTGTTTTATCTTTTGACAGCTTCAATTCCTATGGACAGTGCACAGCCCCAGAGAGGTTAAATAAAACACTCCCCCCACCCCCAAATCCAGAGCCCGAGATATGGATTCCCCAAATGTCTGTGTGTGGGGTTTTCTTCCCAACCTCAAAACTTGATCCCTAAAATACCAATCTTTAAAAGTAGCACCACAGATAATGCTGAACATTTCGTAAAGATAAAAAAGGGCACTCTGGATGTTAAAACTGGTTATAAACATCACACTTTTATCATCATTAGAAATTTGACTTAAAAAAAAAAAAAATTATCATCAGCTGCAGTTACATTCTGAGCCAATGATTTTTGTCAAACTCATATTTAATTGAAAATCCCAGAAATAGCTTTTGTTTAAAGGCCCATTGTATCATTTGCAATGACCCAATTTTGTTTTTCATGAGTTGACAAGAAAAACCTTACTCAGAGTGTTGATAGCAATGGTAACAAACACCACATAGATTTATTTCCATCAAAAATGGTATTTCATGTTGGAAATTGACAACCGAAGGTGGGTTATTAAAAAAGTCCCGTGCACGGGACCTTTACCATTCACTTGTACACAAAATCCATACCGATATATAGATTTTCAAGGCTTTCTGAAGCACTGATGCATCTATGTAGCTAAAATGTCTTCAGGCTAGTTTACCAACATTCTAGTTAAAAGCGAAATGGTTCTGGTGATTCCCTGACGGCAGCGGTAATAATGGCAACAGCGCCAGGAGCACCCCGCAGGGTGGACATGTGCGCTATAAAGGAATCCACTATTATTATTATTCTTCCTTAGATATTTTACACTCTTATTCTACGAATCTGCAAAAAGTTGTATCTTGCAAATGATACCTAGGGCCTTTAACCCTAACTATCTAGGGTGTATGTAAAATCGTATTGATTTTTGAAGATTGAAGAGTGTTAGTGTTAAAACACTATTTGTACATATACAGTCATAGTAATGACACTGCATTAAACAATGCATTAAAGCACCAAATAAAGGCAGCATATCTATTTAAATGATGTTGGAAATCATTGGCTCTAGAATATCGGCTGGAAGTTCTGTTGGCTTGTCAGGCTGGGTGAGGGCGGTGCACGAGGCTTAATTTTTCTATTCTTCATGTACAGCGTAATCTGATCAGGAATTTCAGCTAGGACTTCCTTGGCAAGACGAGCCTGGCTTAGGATACGGTTTCCCTCTCCCTCAAAATCTCGGAATGGAACAAACTGTCAAAATCAAAGACCAAAATCAACGACCAAAAACCTCCAGTTATGTTGCTCTGTCGCATTGAGTTAAATACAGTGAAACCTGCTATTAAGGCCACCTTGATAAAGAGGCCACCTGTTTATAGTGGCCACCCGTCTTTGGTCCCAAATGCCATGTGTATACACCGGGGACCTGTCCTCTGTACGTCTGCCATAACTGGGGGCCATCCAGTGCCATGAACTGTACGTTACATTATGTTGTCATTTTGAACAATTTGCGTGTCCTTTATTGAAAGCTTGTTAAGCCTGTGCACACAAAGGGGATGCATTGTGCACTGTTCCTTTTTAAAAACCTTCACAGAAAGTTAACTTCATGGCACTGGATGGACCCCCAGTTATGGCGGATGCGCAGGGAAGGCGTCCTTAGTTACCGGATTTGTGTATAATGCTAATGCAACCTTTTCAAAGAGGCCACCTGTTTATAGTGGCCAGTTTTTAGGGTCTTTGAGTGTGGCCACTATATACAAGTTTTACTGTATAGAAAATTAGTTAATTAACTCTGCTGTTACAATTTGGCTGCTGCCATTTCGGTCACTAGGGAGCAAAGCATTTAAAGAGCAGTGCCTAAATCGTCATGGTCCCTACATGTCACTGGAACAGTGAATCAGCACTCTAGTTTTATATCTCTATACTCTGTTACCATTTTGTGCAGAATGACCAAATGATAGAACTTGATTGGCCCCTACAAATTCATGCAAAGAAGGGGTTAAAAGTATTATCCTCAATGTCACACACTGGTCGAGTTCGGGCGGTCTGTTTTTGACACGGGTAACTTGTTCTCGATTGATAGGTGGTGTGTGATCCTGTTCCGAGTGCAGTGTTCTCGGGTCGTAGTCCTGTCGTTCAGGCGCGAGAATGAGTTAACACGTTTCAAGAACAGACCGCCCAAACTCGGTCCCCGAGTCACGTCAACACACAATACCGACCTGTACGATATCTCGCTCAGCAGGGCACCCTCTGGAGGATACTCTGATTTCATCTCCGTCCAGCTCTTCCATTTCTGAAGAAAAATGTTAAAAAGAACAATTTAGGAAAATATTGAACAATCTTTTTGGAATTTTTGGCTCTGCAGTTAAAGAACCATTTTTTTAAATTCAGCCTTCTGCATGTTTAACATGAAGAGCGTCCGATTTACATTCACATGCACACAATTAGTAATATTCAGATACTAAATTGTGGTTGCTATGTTATTTGACCGGGCAAAGCAAATTGCATGGTATGTCTCTTGTTTGATTTCAGTTTTAATCTAGTTAAAAATTGTTAATAAAAAAACCTCCACCATTAAATGCTTGGTTGCAAATTTATGATCAAAATGCCACTTTTGACTGGACAAACTTACTGGAGAAATCTTCCTTTCCAACACCAACAATGATGATTGACATGGGAAGCCGCGCAGCCTGACAACAAACAAACAAACACAAATCTTAAAAACTATCTCACTCAAAAATTACTTTTTCATATCAGCTTTTATGGGGGTTGAGTTCAATATCCAAAACGTTTAAATCTTTAATTTTATGTGAAAAAGGCCCAATATATAATATGCAATATGAAACTTTTTTTTACTGATTCCTGGAATAAGGAATAAGGGCAAAAACACATCTAGAACCAATGTTAGTAAACTACCTTGCAGAAATTTCGGCCACATACATGTATCGGTGTATAGGAGTTTTATTTCATCCCATGTTCTCAATAGAGCTTTTGCACCGGCGGTCATGACAGAAAGCAGGTTTTCATATTACGAGCGTATATTGGAAATTTGTACACAGGGTTTTTATAAAGGCATATTGTCACACTATAGACCTTTATAATGGTGCGGCCATCTTCCCTTTTCTCCTATTAAAATGAACGTAACGAAAGCGAGGCTTGCAGAAATAAAATAGTTTGGCCCCGTGTTAAAAATGTTCATTGTGTGCATCACAATGACATGCGCGCGGTGCGATCAAGAAAACGCGCAAAACAACAACGGAAGACTGCACGCGCTATCGCACAGACACACACGCACACACACTGATCATGCCCGACACGTACACGTACTATGCAGTGGGGAACAAGGCAAAGATGGACGCAACGTGATCTCTTCAGAACAACTTAAACTTATTTCTTTTATTTTGAGACCAGACAAAAGTATTTCCTCAAAAATATGGTCTTTACCGTGGAAAGACTCATTTATATGATGTGACAATAGATCCACAAAGTGACTACTCATGCTTGACGTACTGTGACAGTGTGACAGTCCCCTGTCATGGCAGCCGTGCAAATGCTCTATAGCTTTGTTACAGCTGGCCCAACTGTTGGTTAAAGGCCATAACAATAAATTGCACCGTAGGTTGTAGCTATAAGTAAAGAATACTGTGACGTGACTTACACAGACGATGGCCTCCTTGGTATTATCCATATCACAGATACATCCGTCTGTTACGATCAAGAGAACAAAATACTCTGAACCATCTTTCTTGGCTGCTGCAAAACTGAACAGAACGAATCAGGCAAAAGAGTGATTAAAAGTAGGTTTGGCAAGTCTTAAACATCATTTAAAACCGGCTAGGGTCCTGGACGCTGATAATGGCCCGAGCCGCCAGGCTACCATGTTCTATCACTTTCTACCACGTTCAAGTTGTTTTTGTTCGATTGCGCGCGTTACGCGTAATGCAAGCGTGTTGTACGCACACGACCGGTACTTGTCACAGTGCACAATTTGCTTTCGGAGCGTGCAGTTTGTGTGTGCGTGTTCCATACGCGCTGACCAGGGCCCGGGCGCGGCCTCTAGCCAGGCTCAAAAGTGTTTAAGACCGACTGGGCATTTATTGCTTGTTTAAAACTGCCCACTTGATTTGCTTTTAGCCAATAGGGACGCGTAAACTGTCTAAGGTATTTATGAATGCATAATAATTACACTTAACCTATCCCTTTAGAACGTTTGGAGATCATTCGGAAATAATAAACCAGGGGCAGATTTCACAAAGCGCTACGATCCTATGTAACACCAGCTGCAATGGGTAAACCATCGAAACGTGCACCTCGAGTAACGTGCATCTCGAGTTATGAAGGTTCATGAAATAAACCCAGATCATTAGGGGATCATTAGGAGATCATAAGGGGATCATGATCATAAGGGGATCATTAGGGGATCAGTAGGGGATCATTAGGGGATCAGTAGGGGATCATTAGGGGATCATTAAGAAACAAACTTCATTTCTTCACCTTGCAACGTGGTTTATGATTGGTGCAAACAGTGTGGGTCCAAACAGCTGAACGGACGCTAACGCTTTCTGGTACGCTGCTGTAACACCTTCAACTCCAGTACAAAATGGATCTGTGGTACTACCATTCTAGAACAAGAAAATAAACAATTTAATATTGCAATTGCCTAATGAACTCTGCTTTAAGGAGTACATGCATGAATATATATAACTAGGGAAGGGAACTTTTTATCTAAACTCCTAAATAACTCGGCCAATTTTGTCAAATTCTCAGGACAAGCGCGGAATACAGTTTGGTTCCAATTTTGTTATTTGGGAAAAGCTTAGACCATTTTTGGACTATTCCACAGGTTTTGTTAAGAGGGTTTCAGATGGTGTTCAGATATGAGTTCTTTCTATAAATTAGGGGTACTTTGTGTCCCCTTTACATCTGACTTCTTGCTTTTTGTAACTTCAGGACACACTCTTTAAATGCCTTCTATCTCAAGAAGTGATTACATTAAGTACAAAAAAATTGTTTAAAGGCCATTTTAATGACACTTGTATGACAAATGGCACATATCGGATATAGAAGGGGACACCAAAATGTCACACTTTAGAAACTTTGGAAGTCCATGGAACTTTTCCCAAAAATATTAAATCTTTCAGATCACGAAGAAGAAGGGAAAATATAAAGTTTCTCACCAAGAAGAAATCATGCTTGACTTGGTTGGATGGTGGGACTCTGGCACCAAAACCGAGAGCTGGAAAGAGTTTATCGTGATCATAGTCTTGGATGATTTCACCCACAGCCAACAATGCTCTCATATAGGAGTTGGGTTGGTATGGGTTCATGTAGTGTAAGGATGTCGGCTGACGCGGGTCACCTGTGAAACGGTGGATATAAATACATGTCAGGGTTGTAGTCGAGTCCATCACAAATCTATCATGAGTCCAGAGCCGATAAAAATCGGTGACAAGTCCCGCACAAGTCTGTCACAAGTCCAGTAACAAGAAGCAAAGGATGAACACACACAAGTTCATTTGAATAGCTTGTGACTTGAATTAAGACCCAGGGACTTTTGGTGGACTTGTGAAGGCTTGTGAGGTCTTGTGATGGACTCAACTACAACCCCGATACAGGTAGTGAATTTTTACAAATGTTTATTGGCATAATCAATTTTAAACAAAATGAGGCCAGGGACCGATTTCACTAAGCGCTAAGACGTTGATGCACACACTGAACTGAGTTTTGCACTGCGTGCATGACTGTACATTTATGAACATTTATCTTCTAAATCTGCTCTGCGCTCTGCTTCGCTTTTAAATGATTTTCCACCCTTTTACGTTGGCATTTCGAAACAATACAGCATGGAAGAAATTTTGTGTGATTTGACGCAGTGAAAATCACAGAATCACAAAAAACCTAAGTTGGTTTTCAGTGCGTCGTTTTACACCAAATTCTCTCTGTGCCAAGTTATATGAAAGCATGTCAAATTTACGTGCATAACGTGTGAAAAATATTCAATGTGAACCTACCCCGAAGACAAACCTACCATTTGAGGCTGTGAAGTTGATGGCTACGGTAAAGTTAAGTTGACAGCCTCCCCTGATGTAGTCTAGGAACGTGTACTGAGGCTCAATCTTACAGCTCATCAGCGTGATCTGACCCGAGTTACGATACGACTTCTTCTTTTCCTTGATTCAGGGACTAGCCTAAAGCCAAACCTACCATTTGAGGCCGTGAAGTCGATGGCTACAGTAAAGTTAAGTTGACAACCTTCCCTGATGTAGTCAAGGAACGTGTACTAAGGCTCAATCTTACAGCTCATCAGCGTGATCTGACCCGAGTTACGATACGACTTCTTCTTTTCCTTGATTCAGGGACTAGCCTAAAGCCAAACCTACCATTTGAGGCAGTGAAGTCGATGGCTACGGTAAAGTTAAGTTGACAACCTCCCCTGATGTAGTCAAGGAACGTGTACTGAGGCTCAATCTTACAGCTCATCAATGTGATCAAACCCGAGTTACGATACGACTTCTTCTTCTTCTGCTTCTTTGGGTGAATCAACTAAGACGAAAACACAAAAAACCAACATATTAGTAGCTAAGATGGGGTTTTTCAGTACTTGCCCGGCCGTGTCAGACCTTTTGGACAGCAGTTAAATAGCAGTGGCATTGTCAGGGATTTTGGAGTGGGGAAAAGGGCGGTCTTTGAATGTTTAGTTTAGGGTTTAGTTTTGTTTTGGGTATTCAATATCTGTGATAATTTGGGTAATTGTAAAGTTACTGAAATGAGAGTTAGTTCCGAGAAGTATATTTGGTAATATACGTCGGGTAAGGGCAAAACAAACCCTAATTAACATTCATTCTCCCCGACGCAAGCTAAATCAATTACTGAATAAAAAGCACAAAAGTAAATGCATCATCTTTGATGCAGGAGAATCTAACTTGAAAATCACTGAGCTGTTCTTGTTTATGGTGTTCGTCAAGACCCATGACTGCAGATTTCCCCCAAAACAACTTACACAAGCAGGTTTCCAGTGTTTTCCACTAGTCCAAATTTTGTCCAGGCGCGGCGATGTCGCTCAGTGTGGGGGGGGGGGGGGGGGGGGGTAGCTGGCAGCGGCAATCACCCAAACACACAACCACGAACGCACCCGTACGCCGCGGCACAGTGGGCACAGTGGTTGGCATGCAGCGCCCTCAACACATTCGCCTCTTGAGGGCGCTGTTCAACATATGCATACTGTCATGGCCGCTATCGATGCGGATTTAGGTCGCCGATCCGATAGATATGTGTGGTAAATGACCGATAATGACACCAGTGGCTACTGAATCACGTTAGGTGAATTTACACCTCATTTTGGAATGACTTGGTTGTACTTTCATAGTGTTTTGGAGGAGAAATTCTAATTTTTTTGTCCAGGCGGCACAATGTTTTGTCCGGGCGGCAAATTTTTGTCCGGGCGCTAACGGTACCTCTGATGATTTTGTCCGGGCGGCTCGCCCGGACAAAACCGGTAGTGGAGATCACTGGGTTTCAATCTTCAATGATGGAAGGCACATGGGAAAAAGGGGCACGACACTTTTTCGGCGGGCATTCTTATTTTTAGGGGGAAATCTTATTGTCACTTTGTATCATGCATGAGTAGGCACTTTGTGGATCTATTGACACATCATTTAAATATGAAAATCTGGCCCTATCATGGCCGCCGTTGCAAAGGGTCTATATAAATTACAAACTACGTAGAACACTTACAGGGAAGACATTTTTTGGAGATGGGCCCCTGGATAGTGACCTCATGCTGGTTTCAAACACACCAATCAGGTCGTGACTGTGAAAAGAAAAATAATTAAAACTTATAATTAAAAAAACTGACCACTAAGTGATTGAAAGTTCAGTTGATAGTTCAGTGACCTTTACTTCTCAACTCAATCAGCACTGTTATTTCAGTGCACCAAGCTATTCTGTTCATTAACTTACACAATATGGTAGAATATGGGTGGAATTTTTGGTAAATTTGCTCAACATGTCAACTCGATAACTGAAACAGCAACCCACTAAGGTTTGTTCTAGAGGGCATCAATGATTCTGCAGAGGTTATCACGACTTATGGTCTGTACTTTAGTTTCTTGTGAGCAGTGAAACAATCTTTTTTTGTGCAGTCATGGCAAGAGACAGCCATCTTGACTGACGGCCATTGGCGCATGCATAATGTGACCAAAGTGCAGTGTGCACCTATTATCCCGGATTAACAAGAATCGTACACTCGAATGTAGACTCATAGTAACTTACCTGCCATTTCTGTTCCAGTCGTAACACTCCACCTTGATGGTTCGGTCGTAGTCTGCATTACACAGCCCCCTCAACATGACACTGAATGGTTTCCAGTTTGGGTTCAGCGTTTTCTTGATGACCTCCGTCTTGTGGGAAATTGTGAAGCTAAAATAGAACCAAAAAGTGCAAATCCAAAATACTCAATATTTATAATCTTGGAAATTAACAAAACAATATGGCCAGACAAAATACTGAGTATTCATGACCAGTGCCCAATTTCATAAAGTTGCTTAAGCATTAGCGGGAAAAGTCGTTCTTAGCTGTAGCAGACGAGTTAAGCGCTATTTCATGGCCGCAGGGTGCTTAAGCATGCACACGCTTGGAAACCGCATCAAGTTATTTAGCATGTTATGGCCCTTTAAGTATGTCACGGTTGTGAAATAGCAGTAACATTAGCACATTTCTGCTGCAGTTTTTCACAGTGCCAAGAAATTGGACCCTGCTCCAAAGGTTTACGAGTGGGGTACGGTGGCCGAGTGGTTTGGGTCATTGACTCGTAATCATGGGTGAAAACTTGGGGTTGCGGGTTCGAATCCGGCTGCGGTACCTGTGCCCTTGGGCAAGGCACTCAACCACACTTGCTCCATCCTTCGGAAGGGATGAAAAGCCGTTGGTCCAGTGTGTTAGGTAATGGTAACGCACTCTAAAGATCCCAGAGCATTCTTTCGTGAAGAGCAAGGGGATATTCCCCGGTGTCTCTGGTCATTTCTAATTCGAATTCTTCATGGGTTTCCTCACGCTTGCGAGTGACAGTGCAATGAGCACTATTGAGGAATCCTTGGTATGAATAGAAGAAAATAATAATAATAATAATAATAATGCAAATCTTGAGAGTAAATTACTTACCTTCCATCTTCATTGCATCTATAGAAGACAAGAAACGGATCCGATTTACCAATCAAGTCCTTTTTATCCAGCCTTTCTCCCTTGATGTGCATAGTGATCAGATCCTGAAAGAGAACAGAAATCAACTCTCAAGTCAAAGGGTCTTGCCAAGAAGGAGTGACCAACATGTTTCCTTAAGATTTGAACCTAAAACACACTGGGCAGATGCTCTACGAACTAATTATAAGCTAAGACATGCAACGTTTGGTTTCATGTGAGAGCACGTGTGGCCTAGTGGGTACACAACCGTGCTCATAATTGGAGGGTTATGGGTTCGAGCCCCACTTATGCCAACGTGTTTGTGTCCGCGGGCAAGACACTTAATCTCAATTGTCTCGTCAACCCAAGCGATATTTGGGGAGCTGTTAGTGGGAATGCTATACAATCTAAGTGCTGATAGAGTTGTGCGCCTTGGCCAGGCATCAGGCCTAGTTGAAGCGAAATGTTCTGGTAAACCGTTACAAATAGTTTTATCCCCCTGTGTGATTGAAGGCATGCATTATTAAAACCAACCTGAGCAAAAACCAGCTCGATACTTTATCTAACTTTTAAGAAAACAGTCAAAAAATAGTTTGCAGTCATTTCGCCCCCAAAACCACTTCGCTCTAAAACCACTTCGCCCTGAACCACGACCTGTGCACGAAGTTGTTTGGGGGCGAAGTGGCATTTGGGTGAAGTGCTTCAGGGCAAAGTGGTCGAGGGCGAGGTGGTTTTGGGGCGAAATAAATTTTACGTCTCACGAGACTAACAATTATTGTTTTGCTCATTTCTCAAAGACTATAGCACTTCAGACAAAACCATTTCAGGGGAAGTTTTCTACCGTCATCGTGTTTATATTGTGTAAGTTATGTGTAAATCTGTGAACATGTTTCATTCCTCGAGATACCAATCATGTATTCTTATCACCATAAGATGACAAAAAAGCTACTGAGGGATCATAAAATGATTTCTCACCCGGCAATCACTCAATTCTTCTCCTTTGAGGATAATCTTACCACTGTTCTTGGCCGGACCACTGCAAACAAAGTGTAAAACAAAATTTATAGGCTAGGTACTTGCCTCAATAAAAATCAATAGAGTGCTAATGTGAAAACGTCACATTCTGTGTGTTGCCAAGGTTACTTGGTCTACTCAAAAAACCAGTGAACTGTTTCCCTGCAGTGTAGTAACTGACATTTCAGATTACCAGTGAATGTTTAGACCCAGTTACTCTGGCAACTTACATCACACTTCAGTAGTCTATTTTCTGATCAACACAGATAAAACATTAGTTTTTAATCACCCAAAATTCACAATCTCAGGCTCAAAGGAAGGGACAACACTTGCAAGGGCTTGCCTGACTCTGTACGCTTCATATAAATTGCCATATTTTGCAGTTCGGCACTCCGAATTGAGAGGGCGTGAGTCAGGACACAACAGATTTTTACATGCTTCATGGCGTATGAGAGTCAGGAAACAAGGCATCAATCTTGACGTCATCCATGCAATTGTTGCATGGTTGACGTCATCATCCCTTTCAAAATTTCAAATATGGCGCAGCACATAGTTGCAGAGTTTATCATCAAAATTAATTGTGTTGCCGACCTTGAAAACAAGATTCTCTGATTCTCATGAAGGTTTTATGCATCGGGCAATACATTGGTAACATTTTTGATTAAATTCGTCAAACAAGTGTTGTCCCTTCCTTTAACCCTTTGATACACAGATTGTTTTGGAACTCCATTGTTTTGGGTTGGTCTCTAGCGACTGTGCTGTGCACTTAAGGTTTAATGTACATTTAATATGAGTAAACCTCACCTGAGATCTCGAGTCAACTTACAGCCTCGTGATCCCATGACTTCACCTAAAGTGCAAACGGCACGGCCCAAAAAATCCTGAATAAAAACAAACAAAATCACAACACATTAGAGTTTGAAATAAATTTTGCTTTATTTATAAAATTCCATTTTCTAATAAAGATGAAGAAATTATAAGTTTTAGAGGTGGAAGGGAAACCCCACACACAAGCATGTGTAGGAAACCCACAGGAACAAGCAGGGACCGAAATGTTATCCACATATGGATTCGGAGAGGATTCGAACCAGTACCACAAAGATGAAAGGCGAGGAAAGTACCACTACGCCAACCAGATAAGGGGCTGTCCAAAGTCGTTAACATTTTCACAGTTCTAAAAAGAGACACCCCCCCCCCCCCCACCCCCCCCCCCCCCACCCCCCCCCCCCCCCACCCCCCCCCCCCCCCCCCCCACCCCCCCACCCCCCCACCCCCCCAAAAATACTGCTTACCAACTTTTTTTGTCACTACCATGAAATGTCAACGTTTACAGTGTATGTAAAGTTGTACACGGCCCTCGTCGCCCTCCCCCCCCTTCCCCTTCCCCAAGGGTCAGCTTCGAATGTTGACAACTTTAGATGGCCTCTATATAAGCTTTTAAATGCAGTAAAATGTTTCAATTGTTGACTTTAAATTAATTGATCAAGAAATATTTGGTCATGAGCCTGTGCATTACTTCACTAACAAGAATAAAGCGTCCGAGATCGATCCAAAACTTACATGTTTCCTGAGATCAGGACTTTTAGAATCAACGTCGTATCTGTAACAAGGAAGACAAAAAAGAACAAACAGTTGTGAAAATAGAAACAGCCGAACATTTAACCCTTTCAGCCCCACATTGTTTATTCACACAGTGCTCCCCAGTCCCACGTTTTTTCACACACACACAGCAAAAACGTGGCTTGAACTTTTGGCTATTTTCAAACTCGATTTTCAATATGAAATATTTGTTGCATAAATAAACTTTGTGCATGAAAGTTGTAGCCCATGAATGGTCTTTCATTTGGTACCAAAACATAACATAGGCAAGCTAAAGCTTTTACAAAAGAGCTTGATATGTGCATGAAGTCATTTCATGCTACGTGCGTGGCATACTGGCACAAGGTCACCGCGAGTTCATACATGAATACCCATTACACTCCAACTGTATGTATCCGAGTCTGAAAACGAAGAATATTCATCAGATTCGTGGCTATTTTCAGCGGATTCTTCGGATGAACTCACAGAATCCATGTCAGAGTCACTGTCTGCAAACAATTCTTCAAGTATCTCTGCATCGCGATCAGCCATGATGCTGAAATTTAGGCAAGAAGGTTCGATTTTGTTGCAGGTTTTTTCACGAGTCATTTTCTGAAAAAAATCGTAATGGCGACCCATATTGTATAATACACCAAACGAAAGCGGTGGCAACGACCTTTCTGGCAAAACAAAATTCAACAGCAGAGGGCAGCAAACGAAAATAATACAGCCGCTCGAAAAAGCGAACTCCGCTCGGCGACAATAGTCGCCGTTGGGGCTCAAGCGTGGTACAGTGCACGGGCGACTAAAGTCACCATTGGGGCTGAAAGGGTTAATTAGGGTTTATTTATTACTTTCTGGTATTCATACCAAGGATTCCTCAAAAGTGCCCATTGCACTGTCAAACGCAAGCGTGAGGAAACCCATGAAGAGAAATAGAAATGGCCAGAGACACCAGGGAATCCCCTTGCTCTTCACGAAAGAATACTCTGGGATCTTTAAGGTGCGTTACCGTTACCTAACACACTGGACCAACGGCTTTACATCCCTTCCGAAGGATGGAGCAAGTGTGGTCGAGTGCCTTGCTCAAGGGCACAGGTACCGCAGCTGGGGGGAGAGGTTTGAACCTGCAAGCCCAAGTTTTCACCTATGATTGCGAGTCAATGACCCAAACCACTAGACCACCGAGCTGGCCGGTGTAGAGTAGCCGGTTCAAATCATTTTAGCAGCGGGTACCACAAGTGACGAGACAATGTGATTTGCCCCGTGATATAATGCAAGCCAAATCTAGCTGAACATTTAGTGTGAGGGTGATTTTCTCAACGATTACTATCATGGAACCTACAAATAATTTTATGTATCGGAAACTTGGACCCTTTCTTCAAAGATACTCACAGTTCAAATTTAAGATGCTGTGACTCCTCAAAGAAGTAATCCAAGACAAACTTTTTGACAAAGTTTGGATTGAGAGTATTCCAGATGACCTCTGACCTCCCGAACTGCAAAGAAGAAAATAACAGTAACCGATGATGAACACGCTGCTATGCTGTTAACACCCGGTACTATTATAAAGACATTTGAAAGTGTAATTTTTATGGTTGAAACAATTTTGTACTTGTTCGTAAATTCTTATCAGGGGCCTTCATCTTCCAGCAAAATTAAAGAAGAAATGTACCCAAGAAACAAAAGATACTGTGATAAATAAGTAGTATAAAGTACAACATAATGGTAAATTTACCTCTTTAAATGTCTCCATTCCAGGTGATTGAATGTACATAACGCACACTGCAAACGAAAACAAATAGGATTGTCAAAATCGTCATTAAAACAGCTAAAATTATTTCAGTCATGTTAAATTTGTCACTTCAATTTACAATCCCTGGGGTCTATTTCACAAAGACTTGCGACGCGTCGTAAGTGCTCAAATCCATTGCAACTCTCCGAACCCTTCGTAAGTTTATGACGGATTTTGTAGTTACATTTCACAAAACACTTCGTCGCAGATTGTTACTGTTAGCAGCACCGCTATACAATCTGTGAGCAGAACCCTTCACAAAGTTGCGCTGACCTATTTGGTAGTCGTAACTTTGCAACGGGTTCATCAGTTTGTACAACGCGTTGCAAATTATGGTGTTATTAAATCCCGGCCCCTCCCCCAAAAAATTAAAAAAAGGTTTTGGAACATTACACAAATAAAAACTTGAATTAATTCTTACACGGATCAGACTTGGAGAATGTATCCATATCCAGCAAATTCCTAAATGCAAAGAAGTAGAAAAAATAACACGGTTGTTTAGCTGTAGACTATAATAATCTAGTAATAGAATCTTTGAAAGTGCGGCCATGACGGGGGTGCAGTCACATTGTCACTCTGCGTCATGCAGAGTAGGCACTTTGTTGATTTGTTGTCACGTTATTTAAATATGAAAACCTGCCACCTGTCATGGCTACCGGTGCAAAGGGTCTATACTTAAAAGTAATCCATTCACAATTCTCAGACTATTCTTTGTAAAGCATGACGTCAGTATACACAAAACGACAGACCCATGGAATTGTTTCGATTCCTGTTACAGATCACATGGTCTAAAAGTAACAGTGTCTGACCCAAGCCCCACCCACCTGCAAGACACGGTAAGCTCCACCCTCGTTGCTGGTATGTCTTGACCAGGTAGAAGCACGTCGAGATTTGGGTATTCACTTGAAACAGCCATGATCCTGAATCTGCAAAGAAATTTCACAAACATTTTTTTGTTTCATTTCACTTTTTGGTAAGAACTTTGGGAAAAGTGTTAATAATCAATAATAATTAGCTGGGACGTTTTAGGTACAAGTGGAACTAGTCCAAATGCTTCTGATGCTCACAGCTCTCAGAAACAAGTTCGACATTTAACTAGTCACTGTGAACTAGTTAAATGTCAGATTTGTTTCCGAGAGCTATGAGCGTCAGTTCTAAGCATTCGGACTAAAGTGGAACATTTCAACCTAAAAATGACTAATTTAAATTAGTCATCATAGTCCGGGAAAACTCCGAATAAGGAAACGTTTCATTACAAGGCCAGGGGCGGATCCAGGAATTTCCATTGGGGTGGGGGGATGGCATGAAATGTTTAAGCATGAAATGGTGAAGACAATTAAATGGCGAGTGCATACACATAGCGAAGCCCCCTAGCCCTAACGGCGTGGGGCCCAGTGCGAGCTTAAGGGCCCGGGAGAATGTTAGATGTTGTGTAGTGCGATCTCGGTAAATATTTAACCACTTTAGGCAGGCAAAAGTGTGATGTCATATGAGGCAGTAGACGGAATGATTCTGTCTGTACGGGTTACCGTAGGGACAGAACACACCCTTTTCATGTAGTGGCTGGTTGTCATTTTGCCTCGAAAATGGAATCACACACAAAATTTCCGAGCTGGTTATGTCCTCTAGTGGTTTTAGATGTCCATGATTGGAAAAGAATGAAAAGGAATACTAATACAACACAGTTTTTGAAGCAAAGACTTTCTCTCACGTAAAATCCCGTCCACAGATTTTCTGTCCATATCCCGGGTCCGTATGCAGAACGGTGAGGGCGCTATATGTCACAGCCGGAAAGCTAGCGCAACTTCGATCAAGCAACTGTAACAGAAATTATCCATTGATCAAAGGACTCTAGTCAACTATAGTCGCTTGATCGTGTTGCGCTAGCTTGCTGGCTGTGACTATAGCGCCCTCACTGTTCTGCATACGGACAGAGAAAAATCTGCAGAAAAAAAGCTTCATCGGAAATTCACGTGAGAGAAAATCATAGTTTCAAAAAGGTGTTGTAGGTATTCCTTTTAATTATTTTCCAATAAAGGGCATATAAAACCACTAGAGGACACAACCAGCTGGGAATTATTGTGCGTTATTCCAATATCGAGGCAAATTGAGAAACAGCCACTACATTAAAAGGGTGTTCACAGACTAATGAGGCAGATACCCCAACAGTCGGTTGCGCAAATTAATGATATTTTTTGGGGTTTTTTTTAGGAAATTTTTGAGGAATTAGAGGCAAATGTGTTATTATTTATGGTATTTTTTTCGTATAGGCCTACATTGAACAAAGATTTTAAGGAAATTACCTCCTGGAATCAACACATAATATAATTTTAAGATATACTTCCCACTTGCACTTTTGTCGCAAATGTTGCTTTTCTGTAGAAAAATCACGTTTTCTTCCTCAAAAATTGCCTTCAGTTAGTGCACAAGATAACCATTCACGCGCGTGCGCAGCGCCCTCTGTTGTCGCGCTTACGCACAGACCGCTCGCCACGTCATTTTGTGCATTACTTTATGCAGTAATTTTATCATTTATTTATCTCAGAAATGCAACATTTGCGACGGAAGTGTCAGTGGGAAGTATATCTTAGAATTGAATAAGCTATCGATTCCAACATATAAATTTATCCAAATCCGTGTTCAATGTATATGAAAAAAATACCACATTATGTAGTGTGGGTTAGCCCTTGCCAATATTGTGTACTCACGACCGGTGTGTGACCGGTGTGAGGTTGGTTACTTATTCGACGTTCGACGTTCAATATTCAATAAGGAGCTGTTACTTATTCAACATTCAATAAGGAGCTGTTACTTATTTGACATTCAATAAGGAGCTGTTACTTATTCGACATTCAGTAAGGAGCTGTTACTTATGCACCTATCAATTGGTCCCCCCTCCCCCTTCCCCTGCGCTGCCCCATCCCCTAGGTCGGGGTTTGGTCACGTTTTTCATGCCCCAAGGTGGGGCATTTGACCCTTTGAAAAAAAAATTATGTGCATTTGTATGTCGAATAAGTAACAGCTCCTTATTGAATGTTGAATAAGTAACAGCTCCTTATTGAATGTTGAACGTCGAACGTCGAATAAGTAACCAACTTCACACCGGTGTACTCACGTCAGTTTTTGGGGCGAACTCTAGACTTTCAGACTTTAGGCAGTGTACGTGTATGTAGGATAGGACTCGGCTTGTTTTTGTTACTTCAGTCCCTTGCAATGCAGCCACAGACACGTGTACAGTTAAATTTCGGCCAAGTTTAGGCAGCTGAATGACTGTCTGGGCACAAATCTGAGGCGTAAACGTTGACTATCACTCAAAGTTACAGCTTGTTCTGGTCCGAAAGTGTGCAGGAATTAACCAACATGTTTTATACAGGCGGCCATGCTAGTTTTTACGTCATCAACGACTGTTACATGCGCTGTGTGGGGAAAATTCCATGATGCGATATTTCCAAGGCAAACATGACGTCATTTTTATTTTCGTACCTTCAGTTCACTCAGAGAAAAACTTAAAAAAATTTGAATGCATTTTGTTCTAACCTAACAATCCTTTAAAATACCTTCCCAAAATGCCACTCATGAGAAGAATACAGGAAATTTGCAATCCCCAATTTGGATGTGGCGGCAAGAGGTTGGTTTAATCACTACACTGCTTTATGTAACTAGATAAATCAGTTTACTGGAATACTGGGGGAGGGAGGGGGCACGTTCCCCCCCCCCCCCCTGCCCCTGCCCCCCCCCCCCCCCCCCCCACCCCCCCCCCCCCCCCCCCCCACCCACCCCCCACCCCCCCCCCCCCCCCCCCACCACCCCGGCCCCCCACCCGCCCCCTCCCCCCCCCCCCCCCCCCACCGCACCCCTAGTAGTTACGCCACCACTCATGGAAAAAATGGGGGCGGGGTTCAAAAATGTGATCTGGTCCAAAACTTTTGGATTAGAAAATTTAAGGCAATTATTTCTGTCGGACAATGTGGTGCATTCATCAAACTTTATACCCCTGGCTAGCAAACAGCAAACTTGTGTCTCAACATAAAATAATTAGTAAAAAATCTGTAAAAATACATGACTTTTTAACTGATTTACCGACTCACACTTTTGAAAGCACCCCCTCCCTAATTGTTGACCCGCACGTATCAAATCTAGATACTCGGCATCGGGATTCCCGGGGCTTCATTATTAAAGGATCGTGTTAATTAATTTCGTTTTAACCTAACAATATCATATAAAATACCTCCCCGATATACTGTTCAATAACATGGGAATAAAACGGTAAATTTGCAATCTCCAATTTGGATGTGGAAGCAAAAAGATTGGGTGTAATTACAGCACTCATTTATGGAACCAGATAAATTAGTCTACAAAACATCGGTGGTTTTTCGACGATATCCTTAAAAATATAAGGATTGAGAACGTGAACGTAAATGAGAAAAATATGTCAACTAATATGGTATTAAAATCTCAATACCCATGGGGAAAATGGGTGGATCAAAAATGTGATCTGGTCACGTTCCTTTAATTATCCCAGAATGTTTTTTTATTTTTCAATAATTAATATTGCCCCCATTGAACACCATCCCGCCCCGCCCCGCCCCGCCCCGCCACGCCACGCCCATTTTATTTTCGCGCCATATCGTGCATGATTGCGCGAAAGTTGATAGGTTACGCGCAAGCGCAGTGCAGTTTCTTTTCCAAAATCAAGATGGCGACGCAGGAACGTGAAACGTGATTTTGCAAGATTGCCTTTTCGAGTACAAATTACACATAAGAGTGTACAGAAGATGGCGCTATCGAGCTTTGTAAGTACATTGTATAGTGTGATGTTGTAGTATTGATTTTATTTCAGCCATTTGGAGAATTTATTTGTTAAAATGTTTTTAAAATCGCTGAAAGTGCGATACTTCACCGGCCGTGCGCGCGCGTGCGTGCAGATCAGACGTGATGGCGATGGCATGCAATGATGCATTCGGTTCCATATTCATAGTTCATGGCATGGCCGTTAAGATGCATATATGGCTAGGCTTACATGTACTTTGTGTGTGATGGCGTAAACCAGGGTGTTGCGCGTGCGTACGTGCAGTCTGCATTAACAAAACAATCAAAACATGCAAAACGTTGTAGGCCTATTAAATCTGTTTTAAAAATAATCATGAATTCATGTGCAAAAAAGTATTTTCCTCCGAGTTGTTACACAGTAAGTCAGAATTTAGTACTCGGATGTCACTATTTTGTCATAAAAATGGCTTATTAAGCATCAATATTAAGCATTAATAATAACAACCAACTTTGGAGGGGGAAAATATGAAGATTTTACTAGGAAAAACTTATAATTCTTCTGAGTTGTCCCATAGCCTAGGAGGGATTATGTGACGTCCGACTTGTAAATTCCTTCCCTAATTTCAATTTTAGTCATTTAAACACTTGATGGTTGGCTTTGATTTTCTTTTTCGATATTTTTCTTAATACTCCAGTTGATTTTGTTTTTTGATTTTACGAAACAGGGGATATCATTCGGTGATTTCCATGATGTGGAACCAGAGGAGTATGAGAAGTTGTTTGGATGTTTGGCAAATCCTCTGCCCAGCAGTTACCTGGAGGTGAGGAGTTTGGCCTCTTCATCTAGACATTTTAGTGTCCATGATTATGATATTTTTGATTTCACTTTTTTTGTCAAGAATTAAAAGAGCATCTTTTTGTACAAAAGGAAAAATTGACAAAAGTTCCATGTCTGGCCACTACCTGAATCTATCACGGGACAAGACAATGCTTTTTGGTTCCTTTTATCTTGTTTGCCTTTATAAGAAAACCAACTTTCTGTTGCCCTAACATTTTAAGTATCAAGTAGCAACGAATTGTAGGTCACCATAACAATGTATTCAAGAGATTTTGATAAATTGTTTCTCTTCAGTTGCCTTGGAATGAGGATGATTACATAAAGAACACAGCAGCCAATCCAGATGAAGGTAAAAACGGACATCAAAATGTTCCACTTGGGTTTTAAAAACATTCTGGTAGATGTGTTCATTTGCACAGCATACTATGGTAATTAACTTTAATTAACCCTTTGAGAATCATGTGAAATCTGGTTTTGTGTGGTTTTGTAGAATTCGGTCAACTGGAATATAGTCACCTTTTCACAGGATACAACACCTAAATATTCAGGATTTTAGTGAATTCCACAAAAAGAGTAGGTGCCAAATATGGGACGAGAAATTTCAGACAATATTGAATAGATTTGTAGTAAAACGTTCATTATCCATGTGTGTATTATTGTTCAGGCAAACCAGCTGTTGGTGGCATTGATGAAGAACTTCAGAAATCACCACAAATCCAGTCACAGCAACAAAACATGCAGATGCAACAAAGTTCACAACAAGAAGTGCTACAAGTGCAACAGCAGCAACAACAGGATCAACAGGATCAGCAATATTTGCAAGTGCAACAAGTGGAGCAACGGCAATCCATACCGAATGAACAGGAGCAGCAACAGCAACAGCAACAACAGCAAGATCAGCAATACCAGTTGCATGTGCAGCAGCAGCAACAGGTGGAGCAGCAGCAGCAACAACAGCAACAGGTGGAGCAGCAGCAGCAACAACAGCAACAGGTGGAGCAGCAGCAGCAGCAATACCAATTGCATGTGCCTCAACAGCAGCAGCAACAACAACAGGTGAAACAGGTGCACCAGCAGCAGCAGCAGCAACAGGTGCAACATCAGAATCAATTACTGCAGCAACAGTTTATTCAGCAACATCAGTTGCTGCAATTTCAACAAGAACAGCAGCAAAAGCACCAGCCAACCCCACCAGTCTACAGTACTATCGCTCTGCTACCTGCAACAACAAGCCAAATGGTTGCAGCGCACATGATGGCACAGCAGTTAGCGCTACAGCAATTGTATGCAACACAGCAGTTGCATGGACAGCAGCCACTGCAAACAACATCACTGCAACAGCATTCTACTCATGAGCCGACAATTGACGATGACGCGGCGCGTAGCTCCGACGGACAAAACACAGACACGTCAGATGGTTCCAAAAAACGCAGAAACAAAAAGAAGCGTGACCCCAGCTATTATGCAACGTACTACGATGAACAGAAGCAGTCTAATAGAACAGAGACTGCGTATTACGCAGATAATGAAAGCAGCGGCAGCGGCAGCAGCAGCGCGGCTTCTAGTGAGGCAGCGGGGACTAGTGGCAGAAGTGGGATCGAAATTGCTGACTTGAAAATCAATCTGGATCCCACTACGCAAGATTCATGCAAAGACCAAAATCAGGAAAAACTAAACCAGCCATCGTCGTCTTTAAACACACAAAGCAGTAAAATGTCGTCCAAAAGCAGTGAAATGTCGTCCAATCATGTTCCAGAAAGAACTAGTCCCATAACGACCATTACAAGCAATACCCATAATGCCTTGGTTGCTAAACCTTCCAACTCCGATCAAATGGCACACAAGCAAACAACAGCTACAAAACCCAGTGCAATACAGTCAGGCTCTATGCCAAGCGACGTAAAACAAATTAATACAGAGGAGTCAAGAACTAAGACCAACATGGCTGAAACAAACAATAATGAAAATGCGGAATTGAAATCCAGATTGTGTCCAAAAGTCGAGGTACCACAGACTCAATTAACGGAATCTAGTACTGTGAAAGACACACAACCTGCAGAGGCACAATTCCACCAGGTCACTCAACCCAAAGAACCTACTGGAGTACAGAATTCACAACAAACAACTCCTGACGTCCATAAACCTGAAACCAATGTCACCCTGACCGAGCCAGCCAAGATAGCGCAATCTGAGAAAGAATCCAAGATAACTCCAGTTTCTTCACCGACCGTAACTCCAGCTCCAAAACTGACAAGTTGGTCGAGCCTCTTTAAATCGTCCTCATCTAATACATCAGCTCCTCTTGTACAAGTAGCAACCACACCGCAACCAGAATCCCTCCGAATTGAACCTAAAGAGGTCAGGTCAACTCAAAATGATGACAAAACACCCGTGTCTGTTGACAAAGACCCAAGGGCTAAGGAGATAGGAGGTAATGTTGCTAAAGAGCTTATTTTTAAGCTAAAATCTGTAAAAAAGCAATATTTGTTGAAATGTTAGATTCTGTCATATCTGGCAAAGAATAAAAGCCAAAAATATTTTGTTGTATTCTGGCTCTGGTCGCGCACGTCGATTTCAAGCATCCGTGTCATTATTTTTTTTTAAACAGTGCCCTCTATTGCCGCACTGCCTCACATTTTCTAGACTGATCGCCAATCCTGTAGACTACGTAGGGAATGGGAACAAGAGGAGGGGGAAAAAAAACGCATCGCCGCATCAATCCTGGAATACTTTTATTTTTTGGCCTTACAGAACATTTTGTTGGACTGGGTTTCCTTCTAATAATAAGTTGTTTGATTTGTGTAATTCACGCAAAACCTGGCAACTAATGATGTCTAAACCGCAAGCATATGCTACGAACTGTAAGATACAAAGTACATTTCTTTGAAAGAATTCATAATTCAGGTTGTACTTTTTGACGTCAATTTGCTTGTAGGAAATCATATTAAAGTTAAGCTGTTGATACAAAGCCATTCATACAACAGAAGTATTAAAATCCTCTGTTTCTAAAACCAAGGATTTCAAAGAAGTTCCCATGGCACTGTAGCTCATAAGCCTGGAGAAACCTGTGAAGGGAAGATGATGAAGAAATGCTCAGTTTTAGAGGGGAAACCTCTACACACATGAATTGATAGTTTTACGGTGACGTCACGCCGTCCACCATTTTGGGTGTCATTTGACAATCATGACCCACCTGGCCCGAGTGCTAAAAGAGCAAGAAAAGCGCATTGGTTGCACTTACTCTGTTGCTTGACTTTGCTTTATATTGTTGCGCCACGGCTGTTGTATCGAGGAAGATAAAACTGTCTTTCTTCAGGCTAAATCGTGATCAAGTAAAAACACTTTCGTTTTTTACAAGCTGAGTACATGCTCAATAATTTAAACGTATCGCAACGCGTGCGTGCGGCATTTTCGAATGAAAATACGCTGGTGGGTATTTACTACGCATGTTCATGTGCGTTTATCGGTGCGTGCGTGTACGCACGTGGCCGGTGACATCCAAACATTCCCGGATGTTGCACATGGTCGAAAGCTATCAATAGAGGAAACCCAATCAAACTTATGTGGAGTTGTAATTCTTGTTTGTATGTGTGCACTTTTTGCAGGTGCTCTTACTCGTGTTAACCTCAACCATCGTGCCGTGTGCATCTTACCACGAGGACTGAAGAACATTGGCAATTGGTGTTATGTCAACAGCGTATCCTTTTTTGTGTGATAATGTTAACTCTAGCAGTCTGTTCTAAATCCTGCTTTTAAATGATATTTATTATGCAATAATGCAACACTACATCACAAACTGAAAATTGTTACCAGAGCCCAATTTCATAGAGTTGCTTAAGCATTAGCGGGAAAAGGTGTGCTTACTGTAGCGGATGAGTTAAGCGCTATTCATGGCTGCGGTGTGCTTACATGTACATGTAAGCATGCGCATGCTTGGAAACCGCCATTGTTGCGTCACTATCTTAAGCAAAGTTTAGCTCTGTGGTTAAGGCAGGTTTTCAGTTGCTTACCGTTAACGATGTCTATGAAATAGCCTGACGCTCGGTTAACGGGAAATGGGCTGTTAATGGCCCAGATGTAGTACTTCAAATTTTACATTTTTAGTTCCGTCTCCAGATATCATCAGAAACCATTTCAGTACCTATTTTTTGATTTTAATTTTTCGGATTTGACTACCTCTGTAATTGAGCATTCTCTATATTACTTGGAATAAGCTCCAAATTTATTCATAGAAAAGACTATCGTGTCCAAAGGAACGATCTTTTGGTTCTTTTTCTAAACTAGTAACTTATCATTATTCACTTGGGTGGCTGTAGTTATCACAGTTTGTTCTTATTGTCTTTGACCCTTGACCTGTAATATACAGATTTTACAAGCATTGCTAGCCTGTCCTCCATTCTACCATCTTATGAAGTATCTGCCTTTCTTCCCTATGCAAAGAGGGCCTAGCTCAACACCCATGCTGGATGCCATGTAAGTAATGTACTCGCAGGAACTCGGAGATTACTCAAAGAATGTGAACGAAAGTGGCTGTTGAGATTAGTAGGGTTTGCAACAAAACATGTTTTGTTTACAGGGTTGAGTTGGTCAGCATGTTTTCAAAGCAGTCGAGTCGTCCAGGACCTAAGAAGGGATCCTCCGACATCAGGCCTGGTCCTGCCTTTGAGCCTAGCATGGTTTATCAGATGATGACCGTCATTAATACTTCACTCTGTTTGTTTGTTTGTTTACAGGGTTGAGTTGGTCAGCATGTTTTCAAAGCAGTCGAGTCGTCCAGGACCTAAGACGGGATCCTCCGACATCAGGCCTGGTCCTGCCTTTGAGCTTAGCATGGTTTATCAGATGATGACCGTCATTAATACTTCACTCTGTTTGTTTGTTTGTTTACAGGGTTGAGTTGGTCGGCATGTTTTCAGAGCAATCCGGTCGTCCAGGACCTAAGAAGGGATCCTCCGACATCAGGCCTGGTCCTGCCTTTGAGCCTAGCATGGTTTATAAGATGATGACTGTCATTAATACTTCACTCTGTTTGTTTGTTTGTTTACAGGGTTGAGTTGGTCGGCATGTTTTCAGAGCAATCCGGTCGTCCAGGACCTAAGAAGGGATCCTCCGACATCAGGCCTAGTCCTGCCTTTGAGCCCAGCATGGTTTATAAGATGATGACCGTCATTAATACTTCACTCTGTTTGTTTGTTTACAGGGTTGAGTTGGTCGGCATGTTTTCAGAGCATTCCGGTCGTCCAGGACCTAAGAAGGGATCCTCCGACATCAGGCCTGGTCCTGCCTTTGAGCCCAGCATGGTTTATCAGATGATGACCGTCATTAATACTTCACTCTGTTTGTTTGTTTGTTTACAGGGTTGAGTTGGTCGGCATGTTTTCAGAGCAATCCGGTCATCCAGGACCTAAGAAGGGATCCTCCGACATCAGGCCTGGTCCTGCCTTTGAGCCTAGCATGGTTTATAAGATGATGACTGTCATTAATACTTCACTCTGTTTGTTTGTTTGTTTACAGGGTTGAGTTGGTCGGCATTTTTTTCAGAGCAATCCGGTCGTCCAGGACCTAAGAAGGGATCCTCCGACATCAGGCCTGGTCCTGCCTTTGAGCTTAGCATGGTTTATCAGATGATGACCGTCATTAATACTTCACTCTGTTTGTTTGTTTGTTTACAGGGTTGAGTTGGTCGGCATGTTTTCAGAGCAATCCGGTCGTCCAGGACCTAAGAAGGGATCCTCCGACATCAGGTCTGGTCCTGCCTTTGAGCCCAGCATGGTTTATAAGATGATGACCGTCATTAATACTTCACTCTGTTTCAAGGTAAATACAAACTAACACACCTGAAATATATATAGTTTCTTTCGATCCCCTAACAATATCAAGGGCCAATTTTATAGTGCTGCTCAAGTGCTAGCTGAAAATGTGTGCTTAACTGTAGCAGAACAATTGTGGTAACGTTACCACTATTTCATGGCCGTGGCGTGCTTAAAGCCCGGCGCAAACGGGAGGCAAAAAATACGAAACATTGAAACAAAAACGTTTTTCTCATGACTTTGACATTCGTCTGCGTTACCCCAAAACAATTATCGAAACAGAAGTTTCGGTCTACCGTTTGCGATACTTGTTTCGATAATGGGGAAATGATGACTTAGCGATGACCAATCATCGATCAAGATATTATGTGACTGTACTGCCTTATTGTCGTCACTGGTGGCACTGTATCCGTTTCGGTGGCATTTTTGTTTTGTTGTGTGGCATTTCCGTTTGAGGGATGGATACACTAAAACATCGAGCTTAAGCATGCGCGTGTTTAGAAACAGGCATTGTTGCGTCACTAGTGATTTTGAATTTGAAGTAAGCAATCGTTTAGCAGTGTTTAAGGTTACAGTCTCCATGAAATAGCTGGAGCCTCCGTTAGTCCAAAATCAGCTGCTAAACAGCTCCGTGAGATTAGCCGACTTAAGTTGTTGCCCTGTAGCTACCTAGAAGGTTCTTTAGTACGACCACGAAGTGCGAAAGGACAGGAAGAAATTATCAAACTTAGAGATGGAGGAAAACCCACAATTTGTTTTATTTTTAGCAAAGCTCTCAAGAAATAATTGTTTATCTTGCCATTACAGCAAGGACGGCAAGAAGATGCTGAAGAGTTATTGGGTTGTCTGCTTAGCGGCTTACACGATGAAATGCTAGCACTCATGAGATACTATGCACCAGGAAAATACGGTATGATAATTATCGTTTGCAAGATGAGACATGTTTATGGAATCCTTAAAAATGGCATAACATATCTAAAGAGGCATGTTCGTAAACTAGCTGGCAGAAATTTGAGCAACATACAACAACAATGCTTCAGAAAACTTTTAACCTGTTCACCAGGGATTATTTTTGGCCCAAAAAATTAATTAAAAAAAGTTTAATTAAAAGGTTGGCCAAAAGATAGGACCAGGTAAAGCACCACAAATACTGACTCTTGAGAGTCATATCTACATTAAGTTGTATGAACCTTTTCACCAAAAGATCATACTTTGCAACACTCTGTCAATCGCCCCTGTGACTATACATTGCCAGATCGTGTTTACACGTCCACTGGCATCAAGTGGTTAATATCCATGCATTTGTGTTAAAGTGAATGCCAAAAAAGTGTGTGCGCACATAAACTTTTTTCACTCTTTACAGAAGATGCTTCTAGTCCTAGGGGAGCTAAGACTAATGGCGTCCTTGTGCCCAATCACACAACGGCAAATGACGCCGTTTTGGAGGAAAATGAAGAAATGGATGACGAGGAATGGGAACAAGTTGGGCCACGTAACAAGAGTAGTATTACAAGAGCTGTGAGTAGAGATCGTTTATTTAATGGCAGGCACGGATCCAGAGGGGATCAAACCTCCCCTCCACCCTCCCCCCACACAATGACATGTGCGCGGTGCAATCAAGAAAACGTGTAGAGCGGACATTAATTCTCTCAAAAACACAACGGAAGACTGCACGCGCTATCGTGCTATTGCGCAGACACGCACTGATCATGCCCGACACGTACACGTACGTACTATGCATGCAGGGGGAACAAGACAAAGATGGACGCACCGTGATAAAGGTCTATTGCAAATTAACTACGTAAACCCGATTGATCCATTCTAATGCGTGAATCATGTTTGTTAATCTGGGAAGTTTTAATTGCGCAATTAAGAGTTTGATTTCTTAATCAGTAAACAAGAACTGTATTCCCTGTTCAGGCCGTCTTCAATCGCTCACCTTTGTACGACATCTTTGGAGGTCAGATGAGGTCGGCTCTTCATCAACAGGGCTCTAAAGAGTCTGCTACCCTCCAGCCATTCTTTACATTGCAGTTAGACATCCAGGTAGGTGTCTGGGAACTATACATAGCATTTTTAAGTTCTTAAAGAAAAAACATTTTATAATATATTTCTTAAAATTCATCTCCCTAAGAAATATTTAGCCACTTCAGAGTACTAGCTGGCAAACATTAACAAAGGTTCTTGAGACTTTGCAGATTACCTTGTTATAACAGGAACCTTGTATTATCAGGAAGGAAAAAAGAACAAGGAATTGGGATTGAAAATTGTTTTTGTTATAAGCAGAATATTGTATTAACAGTGCTTTTAACTCTTTCAGTGCCAATGTTGTACATGTACGATCTATCGTATGTACTCTTAAAGTGTTATCGCACATGTACGATCTTGAATGTACCATTTTTGTTCCTTTAACACGCCAGTAAACGCTTCAATTTCAAAAAAAATTAAGGTTAAGTGTTAACAAGAATCGGCAAGGAAAGAGTTAATACTTGTACCAAGGTTGGACTGTACGGGTAGTGGCCACATTCGACCAAAATTCAAGCATATTTTGTGTGTTTACTGCATACTTGTGTATCTGTATACAGTACTAAATTAATTTTTAAATACATTTAATACTAAATACTCAGAATTATAACAAAATGTTTCCAAAAACGTCATTTGGCCAGTGTCTATTGAAAGCTCAAACCCTTGCATGCACTCATTTAAACTACAAATCATGACTTTTCCCCCTGTTCGACAGTCTGAGAAGATTTGGTCCGTTCAAGAAGCGATTGAGAATCTTGGAAGTAGAGAAGCGCTGCATGGATTTACCTGCAACAGAACTAAACAGGAGGTGAGGAACTTCAGGATAAAATGACAAAAAGAAAATGTGGCTGAAATGTGAGCCAAACCGAAGCCTCTACTGTGGTTATCATTGAGAATGAAAGTGGTTGTTCTATTATTATCCACATTTACTGGTGCATGCAGTTTTCTTTCTGCTTATAACTCCAACTGATTTGCATTTTAAAGCAGGCCCCAATTTCATGGCGCTGTTTAGCAGCCAATTTTGTGCTTATAGACCTTGTCGAATAGCCGCCATTTTGTGGGGCACCTTTTGTTACTTAAACTGTTCAACAATGGAAGCACAATATGTGCAACCATGCATTTCCTCAGGGAACAAAAAAACTGCCCTATGAAATGGCGGCTATTCGATACGGTCTATAGAGGCTCCGGCTATTTCATGGAGACCGTAACCTTAAGCACTGCTAAACGTTTGCTAGCTTCAGAGGCAAAATTCGCTAAACACAAGTGAGGCAACAATGCCCGTTTCCAAGCATGCGCATGCTTAGCACACCGCGGTCGTCAAATAGCACAACTTTTCTGCTGTAAGCACACGTTTTCAGCTAGCGCTCAAGCAGCGCCATGAAATTGCCCCTAGGTTGGCTGATTTGGGTCGTAACTCAAAAGTAAGTTAATGTAACTTGCCATAGTGACTATAAATGTTTTTTTTGGAAACTAGAGACTATTTAGACTAGGGGTCGATTTTTACAAAGTGACCCGATCCTTCGTAACTCGAGACGCATGTTACTCGAGACTAACGTTACGATGGTTTACCTATCACAACTGGTGTTACGAAGGATCGTAGCGCTTTGTGAAATCCGCGCCTGACCACTTAGTGTTTTTAACAACTCAAATCTATTTCTACACTTTGTCTCTGATAGGTCGAAGCATCACGACGCATTACTCTTGAGGATTTGCCCCCAGTACTAACGCTGCACCTTAAACGATTCGTTTACGACAAGTCCGGTGGTTGTCAGAAAGTTATGAAGAAACTGGACTATGGTGTGGAGTTAGAAATTAGCAGAGGTCAGTATAAAGTGGTCAGATGGTCAAATTTATAAAACATCTGATTGGTGTGTCATTGGTCACATGTCATTAAATTATGCACTATAACCCACGGTCTGGGCTGTACACATTGTGAATTATTCACTCAAACTATGTGCAAAAATTAGGCACGACTGTACTAATGCATGGTTGCCTGCCGAGGGTTATTCTTTAAAATTACGTGTGGAATAGAACATTAACGCCAAAGGCCTGTTCACACTATGAATGTCCGAGCTGTGTCAAAATCTACACGGTTCCAACCCGTGTAGACGTTTTAAAATTCCAACATGGGTCAAATTGGCTACGTTTTCACACTACTAAATGCAACACCGGCCTTTTTTGTACATGTGTAATGTTTTTACACACGGCCCAAATCGGAAAATCCCCCACATTGCATTACTACAGTGTGATGCTACCATGCTCCCAAATCTACACGGGTCCAAACTTAACCCAGAGGCGTTCAGACTGTGGATTTCAACACGTGTTAAACTTCTCTACACAGGTCAGTGCCGTGTTGAAATGTTGTAGTGTAAAAAAGTGTCGAACCCGTGTACAACCCGGAGATATCACAGTGTGAAAAGGCCTGTGTATGAAAAATTGTATTGGCTTTGGCAGTTTGGGGAGTGTTAGAGTTAAATTTGTAACCTCATGAAATGATTTGTACTACATTATTTGTACATAACACTCAATGTTCAGTTTCGGACAAGTATTTAAACAGTAAATAGTCTTGTTCAATTGCTCATGTCAGATCTGCTGTCTCCAAGCATCAGATCCAAATCGCTCATCAACCAGCGAACCTACAAACTGTTTGCAGGTAACAAAATAATTATCTTAGCTAGAGTCGATGTCACAAAGAAATATTTGTGATATGTCATTTGACTGTCAAACAGTAAAATGAGAGAGGAGCATATTGGTTGCACTTACCTCTGTTGCTTAACTTTGCTGTTGGTTGTTGCACCATAGCGGTTGTACTGAATAAGATAACTCTTCATGCTATATTGTGATCAAGTAAAAATACTTTCAATTTTATGAGTTAAGCACATGCTGAATATTTTAAACATATCGCAACACACACGGTATTTTAAACATCTAATGAAGGGCAAATAAATTCCATTTAACCACTTCGCGACAGCTAGGCATTTTCCAATTTATTCCCCTTGAGCGGGAGACTGCACAAGCAGTTTTGGTTATACAGTATACATGTATGTCTCTGGGGCTGGAGACTTGATGACTAGTTTGTATTTCAAGTCGTAAATCAATCTTATTTCCCCAAGTCCAGTCACAAGTCATTTTCTCCAGAGTCAAGTCACAGGTCAAAAGCCAAAAACTGACTTGACCCCAAGCCAACAAGATAAGAGACCAGTTCTGCCCTGGTCTAATTCATGGGCTAATTCTGTATAACCGCCCCCAAGACACTCACACTCAGAACTACATATGCAGTTCCCCTTCGCGAAGTGGTTAAAATACACGATCATTCATTTGAAAATAATGTTATTTGTTTTGTCATTTCCTTGTTGAAAGCTGCGATAGAATTTATAATCTAGTGACAAATTTCAGAATAGCAATGACGGCCTCGTTTCAGTAACTCAGCTATTGTATTATGTCAAACGTCTTTTTATTTGTAAATTTTATCACAAAAGAAAGCACAATTTGATGACAATTTGAATCCGTCTATGGTTTCTTTTCTCTCAGTGGTTTACCACACAGGTAAGGAAGCCTCCGGTGGACATTACATAACTGACGTATTCCACGCTGGAAGCAACGGTTGG
Source organism: Henricia sp. BOLD:AAB3569 (assembly GCA_037783545.1). Lineage (NCBI taxonomy): Eukaryota > Metazoa > Echinodermata > Asteroidea > Spinulosida > Echinasteridae > Henricia > Henricia sp. BOLD:AAB3569. Next base: position 640,491 of record JBBELK010000244.1, read on the forward strand.
ATCCGATTGGACGATAGCATCGTTAAACCCATACGACTCTCACAAGTTATCAAACCAACGCTGGGGCTAACGCCGTACTTGCTGTTCTATAGAAGAAAAGACTTGATCTAAGCAATGATTAATAGACCCTTTGCAACGGTGGCCATGTTGGATTTGATGACAGCATCTTTAAACCTATACGACACTAAGCTTATCAAACCAACACTGGGGCTAACGCCGTACTGGCTGTAATTAAAATTGGAAAGTAATGCGTAAGGGGTAAAAGTGGGCATTTCCTTGACATGTTTCAAAGGCCCATTGTATCATTTGCAATGACCCAATTTTGTTTTTCATGAGTTGACAAGAAAAACCGTACTCAAAGTGTTGATAGCAATGATAACAAACACCACATGATTCAATTTATTTCAGTCCAAAATGGTATTTTATGCTGGAAATTAACAACCGAAGGTGGTTTTCTAAAAAAAAAGTCCTGTACACAAAATCCATATATAGATTTTCAAGGATTTCTGAAGCTTTGATGTATCTAAGTAGCAAAAATTGCTTCATGCTAGTTTACCAACCTTCTTCCTTAGATATGTTACACTCTTATTCCTCGAATCTGTAAAAAGTTGTGTCTTGCGAATGATACATAGGGCCTTTAAGCAGGGGCTCATGTAGATAAAGCAGTTGACTGTTTACAATGGAATTACCACACTCATACATATTCATAAACGAAAGGCCAATTTACCAATACATGAATGTTCAGACGTTTGCTGCGCACACAACATTGTATTCATAAATACCTGAGAGCACGTCACTTGGCCAGTTTTAAACGGGTGATAATGACCGGCCGGCTCGCGTTTCTGCTTGCTTTCTGTACAAACGCCACTAAAAAGGGCTATCCCGTACAGTTTGTGCCTGCGTCCTAGTCAGCACGTAAGGAACACGCACACAGAAACTGCCTGCGATTGAACAAACAACTCGATGAAGGAAAAATGCAAAACGACATGCTAATTTATGAATGGGATTAAAAGTTGGTTTGGCCAGTCTTAAACAATCCGTTTAAAACGGGCCTGGACGCGGATAATGGCTCGAGCCATTCGCGGCGTATGTTTAAAACTGGGGAAGAATATGTATGAGGTATGGTGAAACAAATATAACATGGTTTATTTTGGGCGGCTTGTTGATAAACTGATCCATCAACTTCCAATAACGACTATCCACCCTCGAACCATGTCACTTAGGCCGGGGTCACACGGACAATCTCGTAATTCGTGTGACCCGGCCTTAGAGTATTGGTTGCACGCAGCAAGAGTTTTAGCCAAGAAATACTTAAATCGATAATTAAACATGATTTTTGCCTTCCTTAAAACCTGGTTTTGTGGAGACGATTAGTGACATTTGAAAGGATGATTTGCCAGGAAATATCCTCGGTTGTTGTAATATTTTATAAGATCTGTACAGCCAAATTTTGCATCAAGTGCCTGATAATTACATGCTTTAAGTTGTATAGTAAGCTACTGTATACAAATGTAAAGAAGTTGGCTTTAACCTAGTTTTCCCCATCTTATACTATGGCCATTTTTGGATATAAACTATGTAAATTACAGATTTAGAAACGGCTCATATTAGTGAAACTGGGTCTTTCCACCGTAAAGGGGGCATTTTGGCAACACAGACCATATTTGAGGAAATACCTTTGTCTTGTCTCAAAATAAAAGAAGTTGTTCTGAAGAGATAACTTGGGCCAAAAGGGTTACAAATAGTGTGAAATCATGCCTTTCTAAAAACCCTGTGTACAAATTTCCAATATACGCTCGGGACAGACACTTGCTACATTTTAGGCCGTCCCGGTATTTGTACACAGGGTTTTTAGAAAGGCATGTTGTCACTACATGTATTTGTAACCCTTTTGGGCCTAAGTTATCTCTTCAGAACAACTTAAACTTATTTCTTTTATTTTGAGACCAGACATATGGTGGAAAATATGGTGTGTTGACAAAATGCCACCTGTACATAGAAAAGTCAATTAAGCTGCTTTGTTTTAATGGACTTCAAAAGTACTTCGCTTGTACATTAAAAATAGGTTTAAATCTTCATCAAAGGGTTTTGATACTAAGATCGTTTTTATATGTGGCAGAGAGACTTCCCCCCCCCCCCCCTAAAATAGGGAATTCCGAGACACAATAGGAGAAAGTCCGTTTGCCACATATCATGCTGCATATGATTGTTTTGACTAAAAAAAAAGCACACTTCAAAAAAACTTTGCCGCATAAGCATGCGCCGCTTTCTAATTCACAGTGTGATAAACCGGTACTTGGCTATATGTCACATGTATCTACATGTAAATTTACTTAAAGACAATATACTCATCCGTTTGTGGAAATGTACATGTATTTTGTACTTTCTCTGGAGCACACCAGCTTTTGTGATTGTTCCAGGAACAAATCTTGTTTCTGAACTGTTGAATACTCTTAGTATTCCATCTTTTCGCTTTGACTAAAAGAAAATAGGATTTTGTTATCGTCTAAAAAAGGGAAGATTTTCACAGCAAGTGAACTGTGAAAAGTACATTCATATTTTCCGTTCATGCTATTAATATTGTTCAAGTTTCATCGTCGCATGCATTATAAATATAAGAAACAATTCTGAGTTTTTCCTGGCCATTGTATATGCAGTGAAATAAATCTTAATAAAAAATGCTATAATTTACATCACAGTATATTTGGTCATAATAAATTGCACGTTAATTTTAGTGGATAAACTGGAATATACTTCCAGTTCTCTACTGATCTAGACATGCCTCTAGTCCATACTTGCCAACATTGCCGAGTAAAAAAAATCAGACTGTAGTGCAACGGTCGAGTTGGTACAACGGTCAAGTTGACCTATACTGCAACACATATTTGTGTACTGCACCCGTTTTCATGTACACAACACATGGGGAGTCGGGTCGATTGTTCCGATTTTTAACACTTAAAAATCGGAACAAATACGAAAAAATTGGACTAGTTGGCAGGTATGCTAGTCCCTTTGCACCGGCAGCCATGACGGGGGGCAGGTTTTCATAACTAAATGTGAGTGCTCCCCTGTCATGGGCCATCCGTGCAAAGGGTCTGTACAAGAATATAGCAGGTGTATGTTCATCCCATTTGAATAGGCCGTAGTCTTGAACGTGTGAGGGCGCTGTCAAGTGGCGCGCACGCCTTCCAAACATTTCATGGAAATCTGTGTCCGCGAACACAACTTCCCCCATTTTCCACTGTCAGCCATTTCCCCCCAAATCACCTAGTTCGAGTGCCCTCACACATTCAGGAATACAGGCTATTAATAAGCAAAGTAATTTGATCTTGCCATAAATAATTCTTTCAAAGTCATTTTTGCCTACGACACTTCTAAAATGTTCATCCAGGGATGTGGGTTCGACTCCCACCCATGCAACCTATGAAGTGTATGCGTCTTGGGAGAGCACACACTGATAATACAGTTACATCATAGGGCAAACATTACACCACTTTGGAGTTTCAACAGACATTTATCCCTACTAAAATAGCATGGACAGTGATTCTCTCAAAACGACAGAAGATTATGTGCTGTATTGGGCAGATGCACAGATGACACGTACGTAGTGGAACAAGACAAAGATGGACGCATCGTGGTAAAGGTCAATTGTGCAGGAGAGCCACAAGGCACATTCCATCCGAGATTCCAAAAAAAATACAGTAGTGCCGTGCCGGCTCGATCCCACTAAATTTTTACCGAGTTGGTCTCACCATTAGGGTTAGCAAAAGGTTGAAAACACAGCTAGTACGCGTCCATTGTGTCGGTGGTGAAACAAGACAGTTGGAATCTCATCTCATTGTGAAAAGCTGCTAAGAGGTCCTCAAACAACCTACAAACAGACAACCCCAAACAGGTTGCTGTTAGTAAAGTTGGTCATTCAAACGGGAAAAAACAATCTATGGGGAAATCTGAGCAAATTGAATAAACATATTATCCTGTAACAAAGGAAAGAAACTACATCATTTATCCACAAGAATATAACAGAGTCTAAAGCCAGATAAATAAAAAAAAGTTCCAAATTTGTCTTTAAATGTCAGAACCATTCAGACCTCTTTTATACACTTAAAAAGCTGAATTGGATCCAGACCCAATAAAACACAAAAATATAACAAAGATTCTGGGGAGTACCGACTGGAATTTCCATTGTATTTTAAAGGCAGTATACATGATTGGTATCTCGAAAAATCAGAAATGTTCACAGATTTACGCCTAACTTACACAATATAAACATGATGACCGCAGAAAACTTCCCCTGAAATTGTTTTGTCTCAAGTGCTATAGTCTTTGAGAAATGAGTAAAACAATTATTTTTCGTCTCATGAGACAAAAGATTAATTCGCCCCAAAACAATTTCGCCCGAGTGCCATTTCGCCCAAATGCTACTTCGCTCCAAAACCACTTCATGCACAGGTCGTGGTGCAGGGCAAAATGGTTCAGGGCGAAGTGATTTTGGGGCGAAATGACTGCAAACCCTTTTTTGACTATTTTCTCAAAAGTTAGACGAAGTACGGAGCTGGTTTTTGCATAGGTTGGTTTCAATCATATCTTCAATCACACAGGGGGATAAAACTATTTGTAACAGTTTACCAATCATGTATAATATCTTTAATGAACTGGTCACAAAAACTTGGCCAATACTGGGCAACATTGGACTGATTTTGCCAGAACAGGTAACAAATCTAAATATGAAATGACAACAAAAACCAGGCCTGATTGTTGCAACGTACCTTTTGCTTTCTGGGTTTGATAACTCAGGTACACTGTCCAATGCTTCCTTGAATGAATCACTGGAATTATCAAATAAAATGGAACAAAACAAAACCAGAGTCAGTGCATAAAATATTTAGCTGATTTAATAAGAACAAGAAGTCAGAACGAGAAGTAAATTAAAACATGTCTCAAAGCTGACGAAATGCCTGAAAAATGCAAAACTTTCAATACTACATGTACTACATGTAGAGCGTGATCCAAAACTGGTAAACACTGGATGAAGACTTCAAAATTTCTTAAATTAATCAAAATAATACCTCGATCTGTAAGGAAATGTCCATATTTTACAATCATATTACAAAAATGAACAGAATAAATTTGACTGGGCACACTGTGCCATCACATTTTCAAGAAATAGTTGAAAATGCATGTAAAAAATTGCCTTTTTTGTCAATTTTATTGATTATCTGTCCCTCACGCATAAAAACAACCTCCGCATGAAATTGTAAATTCAATTTCAACATGCAGACAGTGATAGCGGTTAGCTCTAGTCTCGCCTGCAGTGCGCCGTTTGGACTAAACTCCGTCATGCAACCCATCTGAGTCATGTGACTCACTCAAGACTCGTGAGCGACTTGAGCTATGTAACTCACCTAGTACCAGCATTCCTGTATGCAGACAGTGATTCCCCCATAGCGGTTAGCTCTAGTCTGGCCTGCAATGCGCCATTTGGACTAAACTCCGTCATACAACCCATCCGAGTCATGTGACTCACTCAAGACTCGTGAGCGACTTGAGCTATGTAACTCACCTAGTACCAGCATTCCTGTATGCAGACAGTGATTCCCCCATAGCGGTTAGCTCTAGTCTGGCCTGCAATGCGCCATTTGGACTAAACTCCGTCATACAACCCATCGGAGTCATGTGACTCACTCAAGACTCGTGAGCATCTTGAGCTATGTAACTCACCTAGTACCAGCATTCCTGTATGCAGACAGTGATTCCCCCATAGCGGTTAGCTCTGGCCTGCAGTGCGCCGTTTGGACTAAACTCTGTCATGCAACCCATCTGAGTCATGTGACTCACTCGAGACTCGTGAGCGACTTGAGCTATGTAACTCACCTAGTACCAGCATTCCTGTATGCAGACAGTGATTCCCCCATAGCGGTTAGCTCTAGTCTGGCCTGCAATGCGCCATTTGGACTAAACTCCGTCATACAACCCATCCGAGTCATGTGACTCACTCAAGACTCGTGAGCGACTTGAGCTATGTAACTCACCTAGTACCAGCATTCCTGTATGCAGACAGTGATTCCCCCATAGCGGTTAGCTCTAGTCTGGCCTGCAATGCGCCATTTGGACTAAACTCCGTCATACAACCCATCTGAGTCATGTGACTCACTCAAGACTCGTGAGCGTCTTGAGCTATGTAACTCACCTAGTACCAGCATTCCTGTATGCAGACAGTGATTCCCCCATAGCGGTTAGCTCTAGTCTGGCCTGCAGTGCGCCGTTTGGACTAAACTCCGTCATGCAACCCATCAAACGTGCCATTTCTTCCGAGATTGCCTCTAAAACCCGGGCCATGACGCGAGGCATGAATGCCGGTGCTATAGCGTGCACCTCAGCATGAATCCCCACGGCGCTCATAACGGCTTCCTTGATGTACGGTCTCACTCCTGTAAGATGTTAAACATGAAAAAGGAAACATTCTCAAGATTAGATTTTTTCTTTTTTAATCGAACTCTCTTACTAAAGTTAACTTTTTCTATGTGAAGTCTTTTGCCAAGGTTTATTTCTTTACTATGGCGCGCTGCTCACAGAAGCTTGAGAAACTTCAGTGGTGGATCCATTAAAATACAGAAATACAAAGGAATACACCAGGCTGTGGCAAGTTTTTCCATTGTATTTTAATGAACCCGGATCTAGCACTGAACCTGTACTTTCCACAAGAAAGCTACTGTCTGCCAGCAGCTCAGCTGTATACATATCTGGCACTACGCAGTGGGGAACAAGACAAAGATGGACGCACCGTGATAAAGGTCTATTACATCACAGATCTGTAATAATTTCTGTTTTATAAACTGAAGAGGATAGACAAAAGTTAGGACTAAACAAGTCCCTCTATAAATGAGTTAGGTGTTGTTGAAATTTAAAGAATTTAAAGTGTATAACCTTTTGGTTTAGGGCAATCTGTCCAATCAAAGTGCCCTGCATACAGCCCTGGTTCCAATGCTCCAACTAGAGGGTCTGTCTTCTGCTCGCAGTAAGCCTCAAATATCTTCTCATCAAGCTCGATATAAGCCTCCTGAGCATTCTGTTGCAATAAAAACAAGAAAGAATAAGTTTTTACAAATGTGTACTCTCTGGAATTTAGGGCGTGTTTGTTTCAGACGGATCCAGATTGGCGCATATCCAAGGTGAACTCGTTCACTTTGCGCACATCCTGATTAAGATCTGTGATCTGTGGAATCCTTCTCGGGAAATGGTTCAGCGCTAGATCCAAAATGGCGACATAAACATCGCGAAGATTTTTGTGTGAGTAAAACCGTGTCGTTTCAATTTTCAGAGGCAATACATGATACCAAAAAAATTAGGATGCTTGTTTATTTACGATGAATTTCGTGGGGAAAATTTGGAACAGAAATTTGACAAATTTGGTAAATAAATTGCAATTCACTTGATTTGAGATCCGAGTTGAGAGCAGTTTCGTTTGTTTCTGCGCGGTAAAACAACCTGGGATCTGGATTCGGATCTGTCATAAAACAAACACGCCCTTAGTAATTTCACAGATTAAATCTTACACAGCACCACGCCACTCGCAGTGGCTTGACCAAAAAGCTGCTGAAAGCAGTTAACTAGCTAGTAGCTACACAAACAACTGGTCCTTGAAAAATCAATTTATCACAGAGCTTGAACAAAATTCCATAGTAAAAAAGTTATTTTCTCTAACCTTCCTTACAAGTTGGAATCAACTATGTAATTACAATAGAAAGAGGAAAATGCAAACAAATCTCCAACTTTGTGCAGTGATTTTTTTTAAATATTATTTTTAATGGGACAGATGAGGGAACAAAAAAGAGGAAATCAGCTGATCAGCTGAAAAGTTGCATGACTGTGAATTTTGACGCATTACAAATAATTATTTTTCCACAAAATAAAACTAAGCCGTTGGTTTTAAGAATCTCAAACAACTGACAAAGATATTTACCCGTTCCATCTCCAGCATGCAGGTATAACTTTGCTTCTTAAACTGATCCACAAGGTTTGGAACGACAAACTGTGATACGTGGTTGCAGTTGCTCAAGACGATCACCAAACATTGCTCCTATCAGGAAATATTATAGAAAAACGTGAAAAAGATGACAATCCTGGGGAATTCTTTGGCACAGATATAAGGGGTACCGTGGCCGAGTGGTTAGGGTCATTGACTCGCAATCATGGGTGAAAACTTGGGGTTGCGGGTTCGAATCCGGCTGTGGTACCTGTGCCCTTGGGCAAGGCACTCAACCACACTTGCTCCATCCTTCGGAAGGGATGTAAAGCCGTTGGTCCAGTGTGTTAGGTAACGGTAACGCACTCTAAAGATCCCAGAGCATTCTATCGTAAAGAGCAAGGGGATTCCCCAGTGTCTCTGGCCATTTCTAATTCGAATTCTTCATGGGGTTTCCTCACGCTTGCGAGTGACAGTGCAATGAGCACTATTGAGGAATCCTTGGTATGAATACCAGAAAGAAATAATAATAATAATAATAATAATAATAATAATAATAAATGGCATTAGATGTTGTTATGTTGGCTAACTGTGCACAACCTCCATCGAAAGGACTTCTACGTACCATAGAGGGCAGGCTATCCTCAGAAGACTGGAATAAAGATTCCGGTATCCTCATTTGAGCTTCAGAAAGTCTACCGAGAGACAAACGAACCAATCAATAATGATTACAATCCTGATAACCTCAACGGGTACATTGTACATCTGTTACAGATCATCACAAACAAAGGCCCAGTTTGAATAGTGAAAAAAAGTTATCAAATTGCATGTGAATGCTTTAATCTGCATAAGAAAGCAAATTTTTGTTGTGTGATTCAAATTTTTTAAAGGTTTAATTTTGTCATCATAATTTAATATACCCAGCACGATATGTGGCAGAGGGACTCCCCCCTAACGCCCCTATACCTCAACACACTCTTCCTTTTTGTTAACGCACCAACCACCCCCTAAAAACTGAAAGGAATTCCTTTGAAATTCCTTGGATGTTTGAGACACAATAGGGGAACAATGGTAGGGGGGAGTCCGTTTGCCACATATCGTGCTGCATATGTAATTTAAAGTTGGCATAATTCCATCATATGAAAATGTTAAAAATTGATGTTATGGAGGAATAATCCAACACACACAGACAGAAATCTTTATACTTGTGATATGAATTCTTAAAAAAGATAACTTTTGATCCAATTTTTAAACAAACACTTACCAAACAAATGTTTTTGAGAAAACAGTTAATAGTAAAAGCAAAATGCAAATTGTTGCGCTGACCTGAGACGATGTGTGTCAGCTTCCGTGTCCCCCATGAAGGCTAACTGTTCCAGGCAGCCTGCGAAAGCCTGGTGATAAAAATTAAAGACAAAAACAACTAGATAATTACTCCACAAACTGTTGCAAACTGTTTACCAACCAGCAGAACATGTAGAAAAATATCACACTGTAATATTAGTGGCCTCACGTTCCACCCATAGCGGAGTCTTTTTCAAAAGCAAAGAATTATGGGCTTTGAAAAATTACGACACAACGCAAGTCTAAGAAGTGCTAAGAAGCGTCTTAGGAAGGGTCGCTCTTCTTACCTTGGGACATTGGTATGAGAATTAAGATGCATTGAACACGTCTTAACTTTTGTAAAATCGATCCTAGGTCTCAGTGGTTACTTGATTTAAATACATGACCAGCAGCCGATTTCACGAAACAGTGCGTAACTTGCTCCATAAACGGTTATGGCGCAAGACTTACGCCATAAAGTTATGCCGTAGCTGCGCAATTACTTAAAATCGATTTCACGAAACTCTTCTTAGCTGCGCAACGTTTATTTTTTCACTTTAGCACTTGTAACTTCTAGGACGAGGCTAATTTCTAGTTTATCAACGACTATTTGATGCTTGCGCTTGATAAAATAGTCGTACATAAAACATACGTCGTTGTTTTTCACAAATTTTGCACGGTCATGATGGCTGCCGTCGCGAGTCATAATGCGTCGAGTCGCAGATTTCACCGATAAAGGCCGTTTTCTACAAACGGAAGGCTGGGGTTCAGTTCGTTGACGATGCGGTAAATAAGCACGTGTAGCTAGCTGCATTATCGCCATTTTCCACTGTCCTACGACACATTTTTCCAACTTACGCCACCAAAAACCATTGCGCAAGTTACGCCACATTTTATGGCGTAAGTCGGCGAGTTGCGCCACATCCTGATGTGGCGCATCTTTCGTGAAACGCTTATTAACTTATTGCGCAAGTTACGCAATAACTTATGGCATAAGTGGACTTACGCAATTGCGTAAAGTTTCGTGAAATCGGCTGCTGGGGCTTAACTTTTGTGAAATCGACCCTGTGTCATTTACCTTCAACATGTCGGATGTCAATGTGACTGTTTTTCGCTGCACATCATAGTCACTAAAAATCTGTTGGTAGCAAAATGAGCAAAACAAAAGACTTTTTAAATTTTCCCCTTCAGATATTGCCAATTCTAATTCCAACATCCAAAAGAAAAGGACCATAATATTTACGGCATTACATGTACAATCAATCCTCATTAGTAAGAGGTCTTGGGACTTTCTAGATTACCTTGTCCTAGCAGCAACTTTGCATTATTAGGAAAGAAAACATTACAGTGAAGAAAAACTGTCCATGTTATTGGCAAAATGTTTTATTAAAGGCACAGGCTCGTCAGCAATGTGAGCGCCAAATTCGTGCGCTGAAATACGCAGCTCCATAGCAAAGGCATGGAGCTGCGTATTTCGTGGCACGAATTTGGCGCGCGCGCATTGACGACGAGCCTGTGCCTTTAACAGCGTTATCAAGGTTCAGAAGCATTTCTCCCACAAAACAATAGCAATGACATCTCAAAATGCAATACCGGAATGTTACCGTTAATTTAGTAAATATATTTCAACTTAAATTAAACTAAATTAAATATTTTCTTACATCTTTTTCACCCATCTTGGCTATGCTGACCACTTCCTGAAGATGCTGGACAACATCTACCACTATGCTCTCAAATAACATCGGCTGTCAACATTAAAAACATTTTATAAATTGTTATAAAGTATCAATAAGGCTGGAGTTTTATAAAGCACACATATCTACCACCAAGATGCTCAGGGTGCTGATAACATTGTGAATTATAATGATTTATAATAATCATAATCATTTTGTTTTGGAGATGCTGCTGATTATTTCCAGCTTACCAATGACGTGATACCCCCATGGTCGTCCATCTGCAACATCCAAGTTTCTCTTGTGTGGAGACCTCTGATATCTGGGGGGGAAAAATGAACAAAAATTAAATCAACAGAGTGTGCCCTTGAAGAAGGTACTTTGCCACGCATTGCTTCTCTCCACCCAGGAGTAAAAATGGGTACCTGATAGGGTAGTGAATGCTGCTGTGTTTGATTAGCCATGGCATATGCAGCACGATATGTGGCAGAGAGACTCCCCCCTACCATGGTTCCCCCATTGTGTCTCAAACATCCAAGGAATTTCTTTCAGTTGTTAGGGGGTTTTGGTACGTTAACAAAAGGGAAGAGTGTGTTGAGGTATAGGGGCGTTAGGGGGGAGTCCCTCTGCCACATATCATGCTGGGTATAAGCCATTGAGCGCCTGATAGGCAGCTGGGTCTGTATATGTGATGGAGCAGAAAATGTAGTCCTTTAATATGTATAATTTTCCCCTTTTTCTAATAGGAGTTCTTCCCCCTTGTGTACTTTGTTTATGGACCCTCTGTTTGCTCTTGTCTGTGTCCCATCTTTTTGTGTGTAACTTGTCCTTTATGTAGTGTGTCCCCTTTTATGTAAATTAGTATTTGTGGTTTCTGTGAGGTCACTGGCCTGTGACTGTTGTCACATGGTCAGTGTACAGACCTGGCATCAAAGAGTGTGCACCTCTGCTAAGCTATTTTCTGCCAGATAATTTCTTATCTACTCTACTTGTCTGTACCCCCTGCTGGTTTACTTTACACTGTGTTGGTTTTATAGTTGGTTTCTTTTAGTTGGCTATAACACTATGAACATCTAACAATGGAAATTGGGCACACACCATTGTTACTAACAATGGAGTTACAATGAACATGTACATGTTTTTGCTCGTAGTGTAAGTTGGTTGGCTTTAAATTTAAGATTTTAGTTTAGTTACTAATTTTAGTTGATTATTTTGACTGATTAATTGTTGGTGTCGTTATTTCATTAAACCTTTCTTTAAAAACAGTGTTGTTGTATTGAGTTTTATTGTCTTTATTGAGTTGATCCCCAGTTGTACCATTTTTCCACCAGGTTACATATACTCCACAGGGAGCTGAGATGGTTTAAGGAGTAATTTAATGGAGCCCTATAATCAGGGGTAATGATAGTGTAGACACCTCGATCGTGGTTTCCCCCGGATAAGTGCGCAGTGTAAGTTCACATTTTTATTATCACAAAAACCACCGATTTCAATAAAATGCCTCCACAATGTCTTGAAGACGCTTGTTTCTTGAAGACATTTGTTCTCACCCTCCTTAGCTTCCTTGAAGAGTGTCTCCATGCAATGAACTCGAAGGTCGGCTACTAAGGAATGGATGTGATCTAGGGCTGAAGATGGTACATCAAGGGCTTCCATTGATCCTAGCACCGACCTGGAATGGGAACCAACAGACTGAGATCTTAGAATGGATGTGATCTAGGGCTGAAGACCAGTTTGATCTTAGAATGGATGTGATCTAGAGCTGAAGACCACCTTGATCTTAGAGTGGATGTGACCTACAGAGCTGCCAACCCTCCCGGATTTTGCAACAGATTCTGCGGAAAATGACTAATTCTGTCAGTCTTGGCATGGATTGGACCCTCCTGGATTGTCAATTAACAACCTTGGGGATTTTTAGATGTGTTTGGAGTCACGGAATGAACCTGTTTTCCCAGATGTAATCCCCAAAATCTGAGAGGGTTGGTAGATCTGGATCTATATATCACTGGAACTTACCTAACACTCCTAACACATGGCGGAAGCCACGCCCCTGCTGCCCCCTCCTGTTTCGTCTCAGACCACAATCCGTACTTTGCTCTTTCATCCTTCCGTAGTTTGATCAGGGAATCTGGCAGGAACGCAGCGCGGACGAGGTATGCAAAAAGTACCGTCACCTCGGTTACCATTTGCTAGAAATCAACCCAAGATATAGAAACTGAAATTATAAAATGGGATCTAATCTGGGACGATTTTTTGCAAACAGTAGTAATCAGTGGATAATCCAGAATCATTAAAATAAAAAAATACATTGGAAAATTCCAGGTGACTCCTCAAAATTTCAGGCAATAACCCAGATACTGCCTAGAACGTCCATTATATTTGTGCATTTTAATTGACCTGCAGCCGATTTCACGAATCCTTACGCACTGCGTAAGCCCGCTAGCGCAACTTTTTAATGCCTAAGCTGCGCAACATTCCGGTGATACTTACACGCAAGTCTATGGGGCTTATGCCATTTTCAAAAATTGTGCAAGCTGTGCAATTTTTCGTGAAATCGGCTGGCGGATCCGCTGCTGATTTTTGATTATGGTAGCAAGACTGTGCGACTCTTGATTTATTTTGCCAGAATAGGCCACAAATATCAAGGAATAAGAGCACATAATTACTCCAACAAATAGTCATAAATAGGTCGACAATCAACACTGGAAAAACATTTAAAAGAAGTAAAACATTTAATCTTATGGAATACACAAAGTGAACAAATATACATATATTATGGAGTCAGAGAGCCCAGTTCATAAAATTGCATCAACACAAATTCTCTGCGTTTTATCAGATTTCCTTACACAATTCAGAGTTGTACTCACCCGGAAGTTTTTCTCCTTTGCCCTGTCAATGTTCATGTCTTTACCACCGGCCTGCAACACAAATTGTCAAAATTATTAGATTTGTTTCCCCAGATATTAACCCATTAGTCCTCAAAGCGCCCCAAACCGCCCAACAGCTTCAAAGCGCCCCAAACTGCCCTGTATTTCTTCCATGTTCAACTCAGTGAAATTCAAGTTTCTGCAAACACACCCTCAACTGACAGGCATGTACTCATAGCTTGACTCATCCTCTTTCAAATCTTGTGTTCAATAAGGGTGGCTACTATTGGATAACTTTGGTTATTGACCTTGACAAGGAACATCACTTAACATTACCAAGAAGCTCCGAGGAGTAATAAGACACACTACTTGTTACCACTGAGTGTTATTGGGTTAAACAGGTCAACCACTTCAAACTACAATTTTGTGTACATCCACTCCAAATGTCACATTCATCAATTAGGGTGGATTTTTTTTCAGGGACAATCATTGCATAATAATATTTGTTCAAAATAGGGCGCAGCTGATGTGCGTCACAAATATTTACGGTCATGATCCTAACGCACATAGCAATCAGCCATTATTTGAGAGAGGTCCATACCTCTGCAACAATAGAAGCTGAGAAATAGGACTGTCCCAACTTCACCAAGTCTGGCAGGGTGAGTTGTAGCACATCCACTAACTCTTCCAATAGGAGTACACATTGCGGAGGGCTGTACTTCCCCTCTGAAATAAATTGTACAGTCCACAATCAGTCAATTAAGTCACAAACATTTTCAATACGCGGTCAAACTGACCTTTTCTTACTTAAACCGTTCAACAATGGAAGCACAATATGTGGAACCATGCATGTCCTTAAGGAACAAAGAAAATGCCCCATGAAATGGCGGCTATTCGATACGGTCTATATATTATGTGTAAACTGAGTTAATATGAAGATGATTTAAAACATTCCGCTTATAACCAAACAAGCGTATTTAGAGCAAACATATCAACTTGAATAAATGACGACTGGACAAATAATACAGAATTAAAGATAAAAAACAATTTAAAACCATAAAACAAGATGCAGATGATACATGTACATGTCCCTCATCAATCCCACAATGCCATGCTCACCTGCAGAATCAGCAGCGTTGAATTTCATTTGAGTGAAAGAGCCTGATGTGAACAAATCAAAGCCATGAGAAGAACGTAAAGAAACAAAAATAACGGATACGGAATACAAACTTATACAAAGTAGTAGATTAGTGATTGCAAGCAACAAAATGCAAAATAATCATTCTTAGTGATTAGTCAAACAAAAGTAAATGCTTAAAGACGGAGGCTCGTCAATACACCACGAACAAATTAGTGCCATGAACTTCACTGCGCTCCATACATTGCCCGAGTAGGACAGCTGCTCTTACAATCCCAGAGGGTGGAGGCTCATTATTTATGCAAGCTCGGCACACTGTGTTTATGCGTTGCTAGACTAATCGAATCACGCGCATGCGCTAAGTTGTGTGTATGTCGTTTGTACCAAATACACGGTCAATTCAACCATCTATATGACACATTCTTGAAGCAAATGTGACCATATCTGTGATATAATGTGAATATGGCTGAAACTAAATGTCATGAATTTACAAAGGGTGTTTTATGTGATAAATTTGATTTAGAAAAGATACACACCCTATTTGCAGAATGGACGAGGCTATTAGCCTGCACCATGGCCCTACACCCTCTGGGACCGTAAGAGCGGCTGCCAGGGCAAGGTATGGAGCTCTGTAAAATTCATGGCACGAATTTGTCCATCGCCCATTGACGAGCCTCCGTCTTTAATACATTTCAAATGTTTTAGTTTGCATGAGTTGTTAGTTTCCAGAAACCTGCATGTTATATTGTAGACAATATGCATTTACAATACAGCCATGCAGTTTCATGCAGTTTCTTATCAAAACTGAAATCAAATCAAAATGTTTTATCAATGGAGAAGTCCGCTATCCTTGTAATATTTTCCAAAATGAAAAATAAAGTATAAAATTTATGTGTCTCAGATTTGAGTCAGACAATATTTTCCAGAAAATACCTTTGTCTGAACTCAAAATAAAAGAAATAAGTTTCAGTTGTTCTGAAGAGATAACTTAGGCCCAAAATAGGTTACAAATAGTGTGACAACATGCCTTTCTAAAAACCCTGTGTACAAATTTCCAATATATGCTCGTAACCGGGACTGCCTAAAATGCAACATAAGTGTCCGTCCTAGTTGCGCGAGTTATATTGGAAATTACCTTTATTACTGTGGAAAGACCCATATATAATTGTTCACATTTCGAGCACTAAACTGAATATGCAATGGGAGTTTCACTTAGTGCTGCCCTTAAACACTTGCATGGATCCAATGATGTTTGTTACAGTGACCTTTCTTTATTTAAAACGTTTCACAGTAGCATACTCTTACTTATTGTTCATTTAAAGAGAGTATACATGATTGGTAAACTGTTACAAATAGTTTTATCCCCCTGTGTGATTGAAGATATTCATGATAAAAACCAACCTGAGCAAAAACCAGCTCCGTACTTTTGAGAAAACAGTCAAAAAAACGTCTGCAGTAATTTTGCCCCAAAACCACTTCGCCCTGAACCACGGCCTGTGCACGGAGTGGTTTTGGGGCGAAGTAGCATTTGGGCGATGTAGTGTTTGGACGAAGTGATTTGGGGCGAAATGGCACTCGGGCGAAGTGGTTTGGGGGCGAAATGGCACTTAAGCGAAATGGTTTTGGGGCGATTTGAATTTTCGTCTCATGAGATGAAAACTAATTGTTTTACTCATTTCTCAAAGTATATCACTTCAGACAAAACCATTTTAGGGGAGGTTTTCTACGGTCATCATGTTTATACTGTGTAAGTTAGGCGTAAATCTGTGAACATTTCTGATTTTCGAGATACCAATCTTGTATACTGCCTTTAAATGTGACTGTAATTTCAAGGACAACTTGCCCTCTAGATTTTGTAGTCTTTGATTTACTACTGCAAGTGCCCTTTCTAACCTGATCTATTCCTGGTGTGATGTGGCTTGGCTCGTAGAGTCACACTCGTTGGCTCTGGGTTGTTCTGCTTATCTGTATGTCAGACAGAAAATGGTTATGAAAACAACATCTGGTATGGTGCCTAATCACCATTGAAATGAAACAACCAAACTTGGGATGAGATAAAAATCGTAAGGGCCTTATCGGGATTCAAACTCGAGACCTCCGACTCACCGGGCAGATGCTCTACCAGTTGAGTTTAATAGAAGGCACAGTGGTATTTCTGCTGCTGACATACATGTACACGTTGTGCGAGTTTTTTTAAAAGGAAATGTCTTGGTAAGTAGGTCAAGGTTTCAAACCCACACTCATGTTGGTGTCAATTCTTTAGTGGGTTCGAATCCCATCCATGAGGGCCAATGACCTACCCATCTGGAGGTGTCTATCTTTGCATTTCTGGAGCAGTTTAAGCAGCCACTGTTGTTGATTAACGATACACTCCCATGCTGGGTCGCCTGGAGCCTCAAGCTCTACTAAATATCTAACAAAATTAGAGTGTACTGTGTTCGAATCCCATCCATGAGGGCCAATGACCTACCCATCTGTAGGTGTCTATCTTTGCATTTCTGGAGCAGTTTAAGCAGCCACTGTTGTTGATTAACGATACACTCCCATGCTGGGTCGCCTGGGGCCTCAAGCTCTACTAAATATCTGACAGAATCAAAAGTAGGATTTGATCATTTGTTAAAAGGCAGCTTTAATACTAAATACATATTTGTATTGCAAGACCACTGGGCCATTGGTCTCCCAAACATCCCTGGAACTGCAAGAGCTCAGGAAGGCACATCCTGCCTCAGCGGCTGTTACGGTGGCTGGTGTAGTGACCCTTGCTATAGTGTTCATACAGAAATGACCGATAAAATGTTATATCTCTCAGTCTCAATCTTTCGGTCAAAGTATAAGTTGCATTTCTTTTTTTAACCATATATTCCATCTTTAAAGTATCCCATAAAAGCATCTTTTTTTACCTGATCAGTTGCTTTTGCTTGTCAAGAGTCGACGGCAGCTCCATCAGTTTCTCCTTCAGTTGAACTCGAAGATTGATGATTCGCTTTTCAACCTCCTCATAAACTAAGCAACAAAAGATAAATAATATTTAGTATTTTTAGTACATGTACTTTCTTCTTTGAACACGGAATAACACAATGGGTCTACATTTGAAATACCACAAAGCTGGAGTGTAATAATGGACAGACGAATAAAAGGAGCGTGACCAGGTCATATTTTTGAGCGCCCCCATTTTTCCCGTGGGTGTTAAGATCTTGATACCATATCATTTGTCATATTTTTCTCATCACCGATTTCGCATTCTCAACCACTGAAGTTTAGTAAACTAATTTATCTGGTTACATAAAGTAGTGCAGTGATTACACCAACCTTTTTGGCTTCCACATCCAAATTGGGGATTGCAAATTTCCCATTTTCTTCACATGGATATTAGTTTGGGGAGGTATTTTACATAATTGTTAGATTAGAACGAAATCCATTTCTATTTTACACTCATTCGTTCCGGTTCCACTAGAACTAGAGGTAATGTACAAACTAATTGGAGCGTATGCACGTGTGATGCAGTCACTTACGAACTAGATAAACACCGATCATGATCAATGATTCAAATTTGCTTGAAGGTTATTAGGAGTGAAATACAAAAAAAACACAACTTGAACAAAACCTAAACTATTCCTTGCTGTGGGCAGGATGTTATATTATTAGTATTCATCACCGGACTTCGTCTGTATTACCTTTTTTAAAGACCGATACTTCAGTACTTGCAAATAACTGCCGAGCCCTCTCATAATCATTGATTACGACTTCATAGTCACCCTGGTGATAAAGAGAATGGACAAAGAAAATTTAGTTGTTTAAAACGACATATTTGAGAAAGGAAATTTGGTTGTTTTAAGTAAATTATCAATGATTGTGACAAACAGTAAGTATTGTTCAACAATGACTTATTTATTACAGCTCAAGGGTAAACGTTTAACTTTATTGGATGCAATTTTTGGTATGGTACCTGATCACCTTGCTGGCTTGGTTTTATTTACTTATAATAATAGTCTGGCTCATATTACATTTATTTGCACTATTAATTAATTTGGTTAACTTTATAACCTTTTTTTCTGAGGAAGCTCACACTCGATAAGCTTTGCTTTTTGTGAGCTCGCCCCATACTACCTCATTATACTACAGTGTATTAGTAAAATTGTAATTCATCTTGAGTATGGAAATAAAGTGAACTGAACTGAACTGAACTGAACCTTAGAGAAAACTTTAACCAAATTACAGAAACTGAAATTAAAAAGTAAAACTGAACACAGTCAAACTTTGTCTTTGCGTAAGTTTTTGTGCTTAACAAATACTAGGGATGGCATGTAAAATAAGCAAAAATGTCACAACTCATTGTTTACCTTTTTTATGTTACGCTCAATCGTAATCGGCAGATGGAAAAGAAACTTAAATCGATTCAAGACATTGAGAGCGTTGCGTGTCGAGTCTGCGCGATCTTTACGATGAAGGACGCTCTGGAAAATACGCTGGGCATTCTCGTTACACTCTGGACAAAGTTTAACAAAATGAAAAATACAAGTAAAAAAATACGGTACCTTTTCAAATATACGACTCTATACCATCTTTCAACATGGCCTTGAAAAAGAGTTCTTACAATTATTATTATTATTATTATTATTTCTTTCTGGTATTCATACCAAGGATTCCTTAAAAGTGCCCATTGCACCGTCACTCGCAAGCATGAGGAATCCCATGAAGAATTAGTAATGGCCAGATACTCCGGGGAAGCCCCTTGCTCTTCACGATAGAATGCTGTGGGATCTTTAAAGTGCGTTACCGTCACCTAACACACTGGACCAACAGCTTTACACCCCTTCCAAAGGATGGAGCAAGTGTGGTTGAGTGCCTTGCTCAAGGGCACAGGTACCACAGCCGGGGGGAGGTTCTAACCCGCAACCCCAAGTTTTTACCTATGATTGCAAGTCAATGACCCAAACCACTCAGCCACGGTACCCAACATGTTATGCAATAGGCATTTTCTGGATGTACAAAAGATGTCCAATAACTTACGAATCAGAGACTCCTCCAGTTTCTCCAAGGTGTAGCCTCGAGGCGTTTCCTCTTCACCTTCCTCATCCTCCTCAGCAAGCTCTGGTAGAGGTACACCGAGAGGTTCATGCCTCACGAGGCTGTCGTGAATGGCTGAGGAATGGATTGTAAGAGTTTATGCATTCTTGAATCATGTGAGGTACAATTACTATATGAGGGTGTCAAACCCAATATTGGGTATGGTGCCTGATCACCATGGAAATGAAACATCAAAACATGAGTTAAAGGAAAAAGCAAATGTGCCTCATCTCTGGGAAGATTGCTCTAGCAGCTGAGCTACCAGGCATGTACAGGTGTAGGTGTAAGGTTTTCACCAGGGGCCAATTTCATAAAGCCATTTAGCAGAAAAATGTGCTTAATCCAAAATTTGTTTGCTTGATAAAAATGAGTTTGCAGTTAAAACCAATGTGATGTGTATTGCAATCGACTGGTGTTCTGCTATTCTTGCTAAGAACACAAGTTGACATACAATTTTGATTATCAACCCATTTTTACAAAGCAAACAAATTTTGGATTAAGCAAAATTTTCTGCTCAACAGCTTTATGAAATTGGCCGTGGCCATCATAAATGGCTGAGGAATGAAATGTGGGATTCTCAGGATTGTTATATGGCCTAGTAAGAGCTGTAATATGTAAGAATATACTAAGTGGCTTTGGTAAGGTATTGTTCAGATACCACAGTCTGTTTTTAGGACATTCAAGGGAATTGTACTCAACAGTCAAATCGGCCAATTCATTAAAATTGATTAAAATGTGCAATGATATTTGTGTGCCTTATGGGGAATGTGTATTATACACGAATAAAACAAAATCTGCCGATGATGAAGTGTGAAGATGTGTAAAGTGACAAAATCTTGGATGTAATTAAATCATTTCAAAGAAAAACTGTAAAAAAAAAAAAGTGCTTTCAATCTTGAAGTGAAATGTAGATGATTATGTGTTATGAGCATTGAAAAATGCAGATGGGTCGTTCTATAAATTTGGGGTCCAATTTTTCTGTCCCCTGTTACGTCTCACATCTTGTAAAATGTTGTAGTTTGTAAATTCAGGACATATTCCTAAATGCTTTCTATTTCAAGGAGTGATTACATAAAGTACAATTCATAAAAATATGTTTTGAAGGCATTTTTAATAATACTTGTTTGGCAAATGGCAGTATGTCAGGTGTAACAGGGACAGGAAAATGTCACACGTTGGACCCCAAATTTATAGAATGACCCAGCTGAAAGTTAAGGTGTGCATTGGTCTTAACCCAATAGCTAGCTGCAGGTTTAGTTATGTGTATGTAATTCACATTAGAGATTTCAAAATCATTTGTTCACAATAGAGCTGGCTGTTCAAGATCCTAAACCTACATGATCCAGGATGGACTTAATTGATATATGTGTGTATAATGCAAGCCTATTGTAAAGTAAAGCAGGGCTTTGGTGAAAAGTGCTACATATAAAAATGATCATGTGACTTGTGTCAAAGGTCATGGCAAGTTGACATTGATAGACGTGTGTATAATGCAAGCCTATCGTAATGTACGGTAGGGTTTTGGGTGAAATGTGCTATGTAAGAATGGTCATGTGACCTGTGTCAAAGGTAATGGCAAGTTGACATTGCTAGACGTGTGTATAATGCAAGCCTAGTTGTAAAGTACGGTGGAGCTTTGGGTGAAAATGTGCTATATAAGAACAGTTATATATGTGACCTGTGTCAAAGGTCATGGCAAGTTGACATTGAATTGACGTGTATGATGCAGGCCGGCCTATCAAACTATTGTGGGTGCTTTGGTTGAAATGTGCTCTGTAGGAATGGTCATGTGACCTGTGTCAAAGGTCATGGCAAATTGACATTGGATTGACGTGTGTATGATGCAGGCCTATCAAACTATTGTGGGTGCTTTGGGTGAAATGTGCTCTGTAGGAATGGTCATGTGACCTGTGTCAAAGGTCATGGCAAGTTGACATTGGATAGTCTGTCACCCTACCAGCTGTTTCATCAGGGGCCTGTAAGTTATCAATCCACATTGCAGTGTGTGATCTGGGTTTCCAACGACGTACTTGGCGACCGTGGTTTGGTAGGTTGTTAGCAAAGCCTATAGATGGTTTAATACAAGGTGGCATACAAGAGGTGTGGGGTTAATAGGCCACATGCAAACAAACATACTACAGGGTTCATGCACTGGTGCACAATTTAAACACCATAAACCAAAGATCAAGAAAATGAAACTTGTGCCAAGTGTGGCGAGAGAAATTTAACCAATTTAAAAGTTGTCAAGAAAAAGTGAAAAGGAATAGCAGGATTGAAATAGAGGAAGTTAAGTCAATGTGCAAGGAACACATTTTTGTCACGGAATTCACCGCGCTCCATACTTGTTGGGCAGTCAGCTGTTACGATCCCGGACGGTGCAGGCTCATTGGTTTACGTACGTACATACAAACACAAGTATGCGCGCGCTGTTCACTGTCGAGCATGCCTGCACCCTCCGGGATTGTAAGAGCTCGGGCAAGGTATGGAGCATGGTGAATTTCATGGCACGAATTAGCTCATCGTGCATTGACGAGCCTCTGTCTTTAAGATGTCTCAACTGTGACATCATAGGTCATTTTGTATTGCACTAAAAAGTTTGTGTCTTAGTTTGTGTCCTGACACAAAATTTAAGACATTTGTCACAGTATTGTAATCTACACTGGTACTTTTCTTAATATTAACTTTGGTACCTGCTGTAGTTTCAACCGCAAAATGTGACAACAGATTTATGCAAGATTCACATTCGCTTTCACATGAAGTATACTGACACACTTTAGAAACGCAAAACAGAAAATTTAGTGTAATTATTATGTAATGCAGGCAATATGAATGATAAGGCTCAAACAACATTTGTGAGTGGCAAAGACATAATTTTGTCAATAAGGCTGGGTTTGAATCTCATCCATGTTCCCAATATGAAAACAATTGACAAAATGCAGAAATTTCTGTGCAGCTGTCACAGGCATGCACAATCATGTTGAATGCAATGCACGTGCAACATGAGTATCTGGATGCATTAAAAGCAATTAAGACACAATCACGAGATGCCATGCACTCCCATCATGCCACGGTTAACGGAAGGTGAGAGAGAACGAGCTTTGTGTATGGTGCTGGCAGGAACATCAGACAGCGAGGTTGCAAGAACATTTAATGTCCATGTGATATTATTGCATTCAAATTTTAAAGTGTGTCAGTATATAAACCGGGGCCGATTTCACAAGATAAGACGAGTAACCTTTCCTAACACGAATCTTAGCATTTTGTACCTGCAAGAATGTCCTGGCAATTCATAAAGGTTCCCAGGTTAGACTTGATGAAAGTCTGTGGCCCCTCCGTCTTGAGGTTTGAAGATTGCTTCTGGACGTGAACCAGACCTTTCTTCAAATCATCAAAGCTGTTAAGTAATATTGAGACATAAAGCAATAAGAAACAAAACAAAGGAAAATGGCATTCTTGGTTGCTATTCAAATTTATAACTTTCCTAATCCCCATTTTGTGAGGACACTAAATTTACAGTTAATTTTTTTAAATTTCTTTTTCAAAAATGCTGTTGGTGCACAGAGTTAAATGCAACATTAGAAACAGGTTGAGTCAAGAGCTGTCATTGTATCAAGACCTTCCAAAATACCTGCTGTTACAATTTACGTTGCCATGGTAACTGAGTATTTACCTTGTTGAGCTATGGTGCTCAATCAGAAACCATACTGGCTCAAAGTTCTTGTGTGCTAAGTTACTGCTCCCTGTAGAACGACAAGTTAACTCATTATAGTAATATGACACATACTGCACAGGACATCTGACAATTTTCTTCTTGGGGTTTACCAAAAGAGCATTCAAAAGCTGCACAAGTATTACATGTAGTTCTGTATCCACCAATAGACCTTTATTACAGTGACGTCACAACAAACCAAAACATACCTGGCGTTTAGGTTACATAAATTTGGATAAAACGACTGTGTTATTGAATGGCACATTACCGTAACCTGTTTGGGTTGGTTTGGAACGCGTGTGCTGTAACGCATTTTGTGTTCGAACATAAAGGCGGGTTCCCACTGCACTATTTTCATCCGTCAGATGTATGTTACATCCGTTGTCCATCGGTCCGTCGTGTCGCACACGTCAAAACGGATGAGTTTAATTTGTTCCAGAATCTGTCCGTTTACGTACGTCTTCACCAGCGGTTCACACTATCGACGCATCCAACCGCATGCGGAGCTGAACAAAACACACGGGAAGCACGCATCGCGCCATTTTCATAGCTCAGCGATCCAGCCGCCCGAGTTCAGCCATACATTCGAAAACAAAGAATACATCTACCACAGGATGTTTTAAAACACAATCATCCTGTGGTGGATATATTTTAGTCGCACTGTTGTATGTACAACGGACCCGACGGATGAAAAATCGACGGACAAGTAGACCTCGGATCAACTCCTCCGTCATCCGTCATTTTGACGTATGAAATGTTTGGAATACGTTGAAATTTCGACTCGACGTACATAAATGAAGCTGATCTTTGAGACGGTTCATATTGAAAACGCATTAACGGACCAAAAACTGACGGACCGGAGACGACGTACGTCGATTTTATGTACGTCTGACGGATGAAAATAGTGCAGTGGGAACCCGCCTTAACACGCGCGATCGTCACATATGCAAAGTAATGATGCGTGCGCACAACGGCACATCATCTATATATTCAGTGGCATGATCATTTTTTTTACTAGCAGTCCAATGTTCATTTCAACCCGTCTTGTCTCGTGGGAAAAAAATAAAAAAATGAATGCTTTCTTACCCATTGGAAACATTGATGTCAATTCTTCATCAGACAACACACTGGAAACAAAAAGAAAACAAAAAACGAGGGAAAATAGTCTTCTGGATCAGCATTTCAATTTTAAAACAGTAGATATAAAATGAGCTGCAGGAAAGATTTGCATCTACATGTACATGAGACCTCTTTTCACTCTGGGGTGTTATGGCCGAGTGGTCTAGTGCGTCGAACTCAAGTTCCTGTACCAGTACTAGTATGTGGTTTTGATTCCGGGCCGTGACACTTGTGCTCTTGAGCAAGGCACTTAATCACACTTGTTCCATCCTTCGGAAGCGATGTAAAGCCGTAGGCGTTGGTCCAGTGTGTTAGGTTTTGGTGACGCACTTTAAAAGATCCCAGAGCATTCTTTCGCGAAGAGCAAGGGGAGGGATTCCCCGGTGTCTCTGGCCGTTTCTAATTCAACTTAAAAGTTGATAGTTATTCAAATATCTATGTTAATTAATCCCATTCCTGTAATTGGCGGTCCTTCCGCTGTTGGATGTGGTGAATAAATAAATAAAAAAATTAATATAATTAGCCTGTAAGATGACTTACGGTTCACTCTCAACAGCTAATCCCAGGGGGTCCTCCCTGCCCCCCTGCAGTGGTGATGATGCCCTGTGGATGGTCGTCAGTTGACGCTCAAAGATGGATGATTCATCCATCCATACTGGGCACTCCTGTAATGCATCTAAACATCAAAGTGAATAGCAAGATTAATTGTCGAGTAAGAATTGAGATGTCCACCAATACTATTTTCTTCCTAAAATGACTTACCGGTATCAAGCATCAATATTCAATAAGTGCAGATTTGATAGAAAAATCAAAATTTAAGCATAAATGAAATTGACATTTTCTTTAAAAAAAACCATTTGTACACAAGATCTGATGCTAAGGTCAACTTCTTAATTTTTCTCTTTTACTGACTTACTTGGCAGAAACTGCACCCCTCTAAATTTGACAGTACACGTCCCTTCACCTCCTGATTTGGTCGTCACAATGACATCACCCACTCCCTTACAGATTGTGGTACGACAGATGATTTTACTTGGTGATATCCATTCAGCTAGTAGGACGCAGTTTACACCGCAGATTGTCAAACCTGAATAGAATACACATTCTGAATATGTGGGTACAGTGCAAAATATATGAGACCCACAAGGGAAGAGTTGGTCTGTTACGCCCATAACTCACACACAGCTAGCAGTTCACACAAACGCTGTGTAGGAAAGTGAATGCAAAACATGGCAAAACGACAAGCTAATTTTAGTGAGTTTTACCGATTTACACAAAAAGGTATTTATTAATAGTCCTGATTAAAAGTAGGTTTGGCCAGTCTTAAACAATCAGTTTAAAACTGGCTAGGGTCCTGAGCGCTGATAATGGCCCTCGCCTGCGGCTCGAGCATTATCAGTGCCCAGGACCCTAGCTGGTTTTAAACGGATTGTATATGACTGGCCACAAACCTACATGTGTACTTTTAATCCCTAAATAAAAAGATTGAAACAAATATTAAAATGGACAGACGAAACAATCAGTTCCAAGTGAAAACACTGACAACATACCATACACATCCTTGGCATTCACACCCAGATACTCCCCTCTAATGGTCACTTTGATTCCTGGAGTTCCCTCCTTTGGAGAAAGTCCAGTCACTTTAGGGGGTTCTCTGGCTTTCTTCTGGTTCATCTTAAGACTGAGTCACCTTAGCACCGGGCTGACTAGCCAGTGATACCTGGAACAACCATACAAACAAGATTGGAATATCCATTTAGTAAGTCCAAATGTTGTCATTTAACTTTAAGCTTTATGCGGTTATGGTTAAGCCAGTAAACAAATGGTTTCAACCATATTTAGAGGTAGGGGGTACTCTTTGCATCAATAAATATATCATCATACGGATCAATCAATGTGCGATGAAAACAGGGCAGGCATTTCGTCACTGAAAGGGGGCAGTTTGTGAAACTCGGACCCTCCGGATCTTCCGGATCTTTGTTAAAAATTGATATTTAACTAACAGAAAGTACCTAGTTTGACTTCTAAATACGCTTACATACCTTTTACCACCATGTATTGCACCAATTTGTAATCATACACCACATCGACTATCCACAAAGTGAAATTTTCGAAGAAATAGGCGTAGGAAGTGCAGGACACTAAGAAAAAAGAAATAGTTTTTTTTTCACGCTGGATCTTTAAAAATAAGGCCTGTACATGGCGGTAAAAGGTATGAAAGCGTATTAAGAAGTCAAACTAAGCACTTCCTGTTCATTAAATAGCCATTTTTGAAAAAGATCCGGAAGATCCGGAAGATCTGGAAGGATCCGGAGGGTCCCTTTTTCACCCACACCCCTGAAAGGGCACTGCCATTTGTGTTTTATGGAGCAGTTTTTTGGAGTTTAAAAAGGGAACTTTCCATTGAAAGTCTACGGGAGAATTGCAAAAGGGCACCAATTAACTGACCAAGGCCAAGACTATGGACCACAGACATGACAGACTGAGGCAATGTCGGCCTCCGTGAATTTCCAGCCCTGGTCTGTGGCTGTGAAAACAAATTAATCCTCCCAATCTAGCCGAGGTAACCTCAGCTACTCCTAACCTTTAAAAATAGTTGAGATGATACGAATGGCTATAAATTGTCCCCCCCTCCCCTTGCCCCTCCCCTTGCCCCTCCCCTCCCCCCTAGAAAAGTAAACATTGAAACATTTCCTTGAAAATGTTTTTGTCATGTCCCATAGACTTTGCACACAGTTGACAAGTCCAAGAGTGTCCGTTTTCAAGGAAAAATACTCTACTAAAAACGGTGTCCTAAATAAGAGACAAATGCCAAAGTAGAAATGATAAATATCCAAGTCTAACTTAAAAACACGGAGTTAGAATGTCTGCCCTGTTTTGGGTAACTCGTTCAGCCGAAATGCTAAAAAAAAATCCTCAATTCGTGGTATGGTTTCTAAATCAAGCACTAGCACTGCTGTAGCAGAAATGTTTAGGTTGGTGGTGCCCGACTATTTTCCTGAGCTGTCAACGACTGTTTTATGTCTAACTAAATAAAAAAGCAACATTTCAGTCCGATTCCGATTTGGAAGTTCGATTCCAAGGTTGCAAAAGGTCAATAAAAGCAGAGCCCAATAGACCGTATCGAACAGCTGCCATCTTGTAGGGCAAGTTCTTCGTTCAATAAGGATATGCATGATTGCAATTTTATGCTAATATTGTTGACCAATTTAAATAACAAAAGTTGCCCCTCAAGATGGCAGCTAATTGATACACATAGTCTATAACTGGAAAAAAACCACGAATCTTACACAAGTTAATTGAGAAGGAGTATCATTTTATTATTGCTAAACTTTAAACAAATCCAGTTATTTGCTCTATTTTTAATTTGTCAGTACTTTTCCGAACATGTCGGAATTTTGACAAAATATTTCTTTCTTAGACAAGTTCAATATATGTATTTTACTCATAGTAAGATTAAAAAATCCCAAACATGTTAAATGTTCTCAATTACTTGCACAAGGTTCCTATGGTAAGACCCTTTGCATGAGCGGCCATGACAGGGGGTAGTGACATTGTTGTCGTGTATCATGCACGAGTAGGCACTTTGTGGATCTATTGTCACATCATATAAAAACCTGCCCCTTGTCATGGCCGCCGGTGCAAAAGCTCCATTGACAAATTTTAAATTTTAAGCACTGGAAGTTTCGTTTCAGAAGCCGAGCTAATTGAGCCATTGTATTACGTCACACGTCTTTTCATTTGCAAATTTTATCACAAAAGAAAGCACAGAGACCCTCGTTTTCAATTCCTCTCTTTTTCTTCATAAACGCAGTCTTCTCGACAAATGTCAGTCTGCATATCGAGCCAATCACAGCGTTGAAACAGCATTGGTTAGAGTTCAGAATGACATCTTGACTGCCATGGATAATGGAAAGCTCGTTGCACTTGTTCTTCTTGATTTATCATCCGCTTTTGACACTGTTGATCACCACATACTACTACAACGACTTCAGCAACTTGGTATAGATGGTATAGCATTAAAATGGTTCCAGTCCTACCTCACCAACCGTTCGCAACGAGTACAAATTCACGACAAAGTTTCGAGCCCAACGACCCTAACAACAGGTGTCCCCCAAGGATCCGTCCTTGGACCAGTTTTGTTCTCACTCTACACTGGTCCTCTTGGAAACATCATCCGCAAGCACGGCCTCCATTACCACTTTTATGCCGATGACACACAAATCTACGTTTCCTTTGATCCCGACCAAAATAAAGCGGAACTGGCCATTCATCAAGTGGAGCAGTGCATTGAGGAAATCCGCGACTGGATGTCAGCTAACTTTTTGAAGCTGAATGATGATAAATCTGAATTTATCATATTTGGCTCAAAACAACAGCGCAGCAAAATTAACATTGGACATATCCGTATAGGAGTTTCTGATGTCCCCGCATCATCTGAAGTACGGAATCTGGGAGCCATTTTTGACTCCACGATGTCACTCAAAGCACACATATCTTCAATGTGTAGGTTTTCGTCAATGCACTTACGCAACATTGGGCTCATCAGGAAATACCTTACCCAGGACGCAACAGAAATCCTCATCCACGCCTACGTCACCAGCCGCCTTGATATGGGAAACTCACTATTATATTCGCTACCGGAAAATCAGTTGAGTCGTCTGTCTCGTCTTCAGAACATAGCTGCTAGGATTGTCACTAAGACTAAAAGAAGTCAACACATCACTCCGGTCTTAAGGAATCTGCATTGGCTACCTATCAAGGACAGGATATGCTTCAAAATTTTAATGTATGTTTACCGCTCCACTACAGGCAGGCTACCATCATATCTTTCCGAACTAGTCCAACGGCATCATTCAAATCGTGAATCCATGAGATCCAACAACAAACTCCTCCTAGCGAAAGTTTATTCCAAGAGATCTTGGGGTGAAAGGTCCTTTGCCTCAGCAGCTTCATCTTTGTGGAACAAGTTACCAGAACACATCAAGCTATCGCCATCACTTGCAACTTTTAAAACATCACTTAAAACACATTTGATGAAATCTCATTAACTGACTGAACTCCATGATTGTGATATTAGATTTTTAATGTGTCTCGCTGCGCCATGAGCATCTTTTTTGATGGATACCGGCGCATTATAAATTTTCATTATTATTATTATTATTAAGTGCAATTGAAGGCGAAATGACACTTTGCTACAATAACTAGACAATTTCAAAGGCATAATTGTTTTTGTCTCAACAAAATCTACCCTGTATGTGGGTCTTTTCACCGTTAAAGAGGGCATTTTGGCAACACAGACCATATTTTCCAGAAAATACCTTTGTCTAGTCTCAAAATAAAAGAAATAAGTTTAAGTTGTTTTGAAGAGATAACTTGGGCCCAAAAAGGGTTACAAATAGTGTGACAAACATGCCTTTCTAAAAACCCTGTGTATATATTTTCAATATATGCTCATAACCAGGATGGACACTCGTTACATTTTAGGCCGTCCCGGTTACGAGCGTACATGTATATTAGAAATTTGTACACAGGGTTTTTAGAAAGGCATGTTGTCACACCATTTGTAACCCTTTTTGGGCCTAAGTTATCTTTTCAGAACAACTGAAATTTATTTCTTTTATTTTGAGACCAGACAAAGGTATTTTCTGGAAAATATGGTCTGTGTTGCCAAAATGCCCCCTTTTCCGTGGAATAAAATTTGGATAAAAATTGTGCTATTTCAGAATAAAATTGCGATAAAAATTGTGCTATTTCAGACTAAATGTACGAGTTTTCAGATTAGGTTTTGGTAGAAATATTAGAAAAGGTAAAAAATTCATCATGATTTTTAAAAAGTTACAGCAATGAGTAATATATTCATGAGTAATATAAAAACTGCAAAATACATGCAATTGTGACACAATCCACGATTACATGTATGCTAGTACCCAACAATTTACTCAAGTAGAAATCCTGAGAAAATGCATCTAGTCAAGTAAAACTGGGTGTAAAACACTATGACAGGGGGCAGGTTTTAATATTTATGATGTGACAATAGATAAAAAAGTGACTACTCGTGCTTGACGTACTGTGATAATGTGACTGCCCCCTGTCATGGCTGCCATGCAAAGGCTCTATACCTTAATATACTCTTCTTTTTTGTTAACACCCCAACTCTCCCTGAAACTTAAAAAAGAAAATCATTTCAATTCCTTGGACATTTGAAACAAAATGGTGAAACAATGGAAGCGCACTAGCGGAGTACCCTTATACACAAAATGCAATTCCATTATCAGTCCATAAAACCACATTAAAACAGGATTTCAGAAACTTTAAACCAAAACAACCAAGCCAATATTTTCCCACAATTTTTTCAGATACACATTGATGACAAAGATAAGCAAAGACTCTAAGTCACGTCAATAAGATACATTATTCATGTATGCATCAAATCATGTGTGCACAGTATACAAAATATATCTGAGACCGGGGTCACACGAATTATTGTAGTACTAATACGATTACAAGATTTTGTGCGTGTGACCCCAAATTTATTGTAATCGTATCACAATCGGTCAACTAGAATTATCATCGTTTGATTGTAATCGTATTACAATAAATTGGCAAAACACGCGTGTGACCCCACTTTATTATAATACGATTACAATCCGATTATAATAAGTTTGTCGTCTGACTCCAGTCGTTCTTGGAAATATTACAATCGTATTACAATTGAGTAACTACGAGAATTTTTTCGTGTGACCCGGCCGGAGGTAAAACAGGAAAAAAGACCATTATTATTGCCTCATTTCAGTTTCACTACAATTGGATGATAAAACATGATAAATTAAACTCACACCCTGCACACTTTTGTTTAGCTAAAAGTAGAACTGCTACAACTATTAAAATACATTTTTGTTAATATTTCTACATTTAAAAGGAAACACTTGACAAATGCCAGTGTTATTTATTATCTACATGTACTACAGACAACAGTGCTATACACAAGACTTTCACGAAGTCATCACAATGCCCTGCAAGTCCTCCCAACTCCGTGAGACAGGGTCTTTCTCCAGTAAAGGGGGCATTTTGGCAACGCAGACCATATTTTGGAGCAAATACTTTTGTCTGGTCTTAAAACAAAAGAAATAAGTTGAAGTTGTTCTGAAGAGATAACTTAGGCCCAGAAAGGGTTACAAATAGTGTGACAACATGCCTTTCTAAAAACCCTGTGTACAAATTTTCAATATGCTCGTAACTGGGACGGACATTTGTGTTACATTTTAGGCCGTCCCGGTTACGAGCGTATATTGGAAATTACAGGGTTTTTAGAAAGGCATGTTGTCACACTATTTGTAACCCTTTTTGGGCCTAAGTTATCTCTTCAGAACAACTTTTAAAAAATTCTTTTATTTTGAGACCAGACAAAGGTATTTTCTGGAAAATATGGTCTGTGTTGCCAAAATGCCCCCTTTACCGTGGAAAGACTCACTTAGTTATGGCAAATGAATTGCAACAGTGGCTTTCATCTGTGTGAGTTAAGTCACCATAGACTCAAAATGTTATCCCTACTGGCCTTGTGAAAGTGTTGCCTACAATACTGGCGGACACGTCTATCTTTAAGACGTGAAGTAAATTAAAACGAGCACTAAAACGATGAGTAAGACACAGAGAACAGCAACTGCTGGTGATATAGAAGAATCTTCAGGCTTGGTCTTGACAGTAACCTGAGGAAAACGTAATCAAAAAAACAGAATGAGACACCAAGCAAACCGAATATTAACGATTGAACACAGTTTGAAACCACTTAATGCTGTAACCGAACAGACGAACCGAACATTTTGACGGAAATCAATAATCAATAAATCACCGCCGTTAATACTTGCCGAACTTGAACCGAACAAATGTTCGGGAAGAAATTGTTTGCTGAACCAAACCAAACCCGAACTTGCGGACTTCGTTACAACACTACTGCAGGGCTGGAAATTCACGGAGGCCATTGCCTCTGTTGCCCCTGCAATAAGCGATAGGATCGGGAACCAGTCTATTGGTACACCCGACCTTTGACATGCATTGTGCGCAAAAACCCCGATAAGGTCTATTAAAACTTACATGTTGTACTTCCGAGTTAACTTTCTTGGTTGTAACAGTCGTTCTCTTGAAGTGAGGACCATCAGTTAATGTCAACTTGGGCGTGTCTTGAATGGGCAGTTTACTTCTTGAATTAGACCCCTGCAGTGTGTCTTGTACGGCAAGATTACTTCTCAAGGCAGACCTTTGCAGCGAACGGCGACTGTAATCAACCCTTTCTCTAATAGTTAATCCATCGCCACCTGCACCAATACTCTTGGACAAGCTAACATTAGTCTTAGTCACTGATCTTGGTGTGCGTGCAATCACATTGCTGCTACTACGTCTAATGACGGGTGAGGGGCCAGTTTCTACTTGTGGTGTCTTTCTAGACTCAAACACTCGCACCAATTCTTGACACCCTCTGAGGTGACTCAGCGGTTCCCATGTGTCGTCTTTAGGTCCGAAGGTTTTCCAACGAATCTTATAGAAGGTTTTCCCCTTACGCTCCTTGGATGCAAGTATCTGGTCCACCTGTTGAATGAGGTTAATAATTATAAATTAATGATGTAATCAATCAATCAATTAAGTAACTTAGGGCGTATTTGTTTCGGACGGATCCAGATTAAGATCTGTGCAGATCTAAGGGGAACTCGTTCACTCGCACAGATCCTGATCGAGATCTGTGATCTGTGGATTCCTTCTCGACAGATGGTTCAGTGCTAGATCCAAAATGGCGACGTAATTAACATCGCGAAGATTTTTGTTTGAGTTTCAGTTTTCAGAGGCAACACACACGATGTACGCAATACAAATTTAGGCGGCTTGTTTACGCAAATTACGGTATTTACAATGAATGTCGTGGGTGAAATTTGTAACAGCAATTTGACAAATTTGGTAAATAAATTGCAATTCACGTGACTTGAGATGGTATTTTTTTTGTATACAATGTACATTGAATAAAGATTTTAAGGAAATTACCTCCTGGAATCAACACATAATGTAATTTCAAGATATATTTCCCACTTGCACTTTTGTCGCAAATGTTGCTTTTCTGTAGAAAAATCACGTTTTCTTCTTCAAAAATTGCCTTCAGTGCACAAGATAACCATTCACGTGCGCGCGCAGCGCCCTCTGTTGTCGCGCTTTTGCACAGACCGCTCGCTACGTCATTTTGTGCATTACTTTATGCAGTAATTTTATTATTTATTTATATAATGGAACATTTGCGACAGAAGTGTCAGTGGGAAGTAGGCCTATATCTTAGAATTGAATAAGCTATCGATTCCAATATATAAATTCACCCAAATCCGTGTTCAATGTATATGAAAAAAAATCCCTTGAAATCCTAGTTGAGAGCAGTTTCGTTTGTTTCTGCGTGGTAAAACAACCCGGGATCTGGATTCGAATTTGTGATGAAACAAACACAGCTAGCCAGCGCCAGCCAGCAGAATACCAGCTAAATATAATACACATATTATTACATAAGATTTTGGCTGGTAACCCATGATTTTTGCAACGCAAAATTATTTGTGTGCTAAATTAAACTTCTATAAACAGCTCCATGAAATTGGCCTTGATACCGATAATCGTGATAACGTCTAGTTCTGCTCATTTACAATTAATACTCCAGAACTACTACACAGGGTCAACATCTTAACAATATTAAAAATGCTATTTGTCTGGAAAAACTAAAGCAAACCTCAAACTCGTTAGTCATGTTGATTTCGATCTCGCGCGGATTTACTTGCCCCACGTTGGTACCCGACTAGACCACCCCTTTGCTTGCGCGTATCGGTGCCGAATACCAGTGAACAATAGAGGTCGCACTTTAAGTTGATCGGCCGTGTATTGATTGCACAGACATATAGAACTAGCAACATGCCACACATGTGCATCCTCGAGCTCTTGCAACAGTGCCCCTTTAACGCACTCCCTCACTCCTAGCGTACAGTGGCCCTGTTGAAAAAGGCCCCATTTGGCGGTGGGACTAGCGACAGAAATCTTGTCGCCTCTCTAGACCAATCATGAGGATTGTTATATGTGGCGTTCGGTGTTTCCACGATCGACCTTGTTACCAGTGCCACACGTGCGCGCAGTTTGTAAACACGGTCCATGTCCGATCTAACGCGCTGGCCGATTGGTCGCTATTTCTATTGAACAGGACATTACGTTACTCGTTCCGCATCCCTCTGATTAATTTTGTTAAAAAAATGCGTAGTAGACACAAATGTTGCAGGAATTATCGATATGATTAACGTGACAAAGAACAAAAACTCAAACAAATTTCTAGAAAATATGGATATTTGGAATTTTGACCAAAACATGACTAATTTCATTTAATTACATCAAAATGACTGGGGCGTGAGTTAATGGCTCAAGACAACAGCCGGCTCACTCCACAGATTTGCGTGTATTTCCTCAGGGTATTGTTACGTCGCTTTGCAGAGTGGAAATTCCCTGAGATCTCAGGATGCACATGTGAGGCACGCGCAGTATAGTAGAGTCGCGTCCGCGCCCTGGTCAGCGCGTATTGAAACACGCACACGCACACGCACACAGAAACTGCACGCTCGAAAGCAAAATGTGCACTTAAGTATCTGGTCGTGTGCGTGCGCGTGCACGTACTACACGCCTGCATTACGCGTAACGCGCGCGATCGAACAAAAACATCTCGACACAATGTATCTAGAACCCGTGAATGACAACATAGCAAAACGACAAGCTAATTTTTGGCTGTTCCGATTCGGGTCGGAACAGCCTTTGTTTTCGTTACGATTTTTTTTTTTTTGGCTGTTCCGATTCGGGTCGGAACAGCCTTTGTTTTCGTTACGATTTTTGGCTGTTCCAACACGGTTGGGAACAGCCTTTGTTTTCGTTAAGATTTTTTTTTTTTTTTTTTTTATTGGCTGTTCCGATTCGGGTCGGAACAGCCTTTGTTTTCGTTACGATTTTTGGCTGTTCCAACACGGTTGGGAACAGCCTTTGTTTTCGTTAAGATTTTTTTTTTTTTTTTTTTATTTTTATTTTATTTTTTCTTTTCCTTCTTCCACTTTTTTCAGATGCTATTTCGGGCACTTGCACATTCATGATTGACTTCAAACTTCACATGGACATTGGTCACTATGTGAAGTTGTGCACAGTACTAAAGACGTCATGATGACGTCATCACGTGTCAGATTAAAGGGGCATGAAGTTTAATAAATTAAATATTCAAAAATCAATAACAAATCAACCGTTTGACCTACGATCTTGATTCCTTCGGCATATACGATGACTAACAAAGGTCTTTGAGATGCGCACACCCCTTGACCTTTGACCTCGTTTCCTATTGGTCAAACAGATTTTGCCTTGCCATTTGAAAGTGGTGCAAGATATTTGGACAAAGTCACTTGTGTTACACTTCGACTAGGGTGGGGTATCTAAAAAATATGTTGGTGACCTTTGACCTTGCTCACTTCCGGTCGAAACCGGAAGTGGCCCTTAGTTTGAAAGTGGTAGGAGGTATTGAGATGGGGTCAATGGTGTTATTACCAGAGGCCCTTAAGCTTTCCAAAAATATAAGTGATGACGTCATCGTACGAAATAGCGCCCTCTACCGACAAGATTATTACGTAATTAAATATTCAAAAATCAATAAAAAATCAACCGTTTGACCTACGATCTTGATTCCTTCGGCATATACGATGACTAACAAAGGTCTTTGAGATGCGCACACCCCTTGACCTTTGACCTCGTTTCCTAAACAAAGGTCATCCCGAACACCATATATGTTTATAAAAAGGAGGGGAACAGCCATGTGTTCGTTTACAACGAACACATTTCTAGTTTTTTTTTTTTTTATTCTTTTCCTTCTTCCAATTTTTTCAGACGCTATTTCGGGCACTTGCACATTCATGATTGACTTCAAACTTCACATAGACATTGGTCACTATGTGAATTAGTGCACAGTACTAATGACGTAATGATGACGTCATCACGTGTCAGATTAAAGGGGCATGAAGTTTAATAAATTAAATATTCAAAAATCAATATAAAATCAACCGTTTGACATACGAACTTGATTCCTTCGCCATATATGATGACTAACAAATGTCTTTAAGATGCGCACACGCCTTGACCTTTGACCTTGTTTCCTATTGGTCAAACAGATTTTGCCTTGTCATTTGAAAGTGGTACAAGATATTTGGACGGGGTCAATTGTGTTACACTTCGACTAGGGTGGGGTATCCAAAAAATCTGGTGGCGACCTTTGACCTTGCTCAATGTGTTAGATTAAAGGGGTATTTGATAAAATTAAATGTTCAAAAATCAATAACAAATCAACCGTTTGAGCTATGATCTTCATTCCTGCGCCATATACGACCACTAATAAATGTCTTTAAATGATGACGTCAGGACGACGTCATCACATGTCAGATTAAAGGGGCATGAAAACAGATAAATGAAATATAAAAAATCAATAAAAAATCAACCGTTTGAGCTACGATCTTGGTTCCTGCGCCAAATATGATCACTAACAAAGGTCTTTCACTAATGACGTCATAATGACGTCATCACGTGTCATATTAAAGGGGCATCAAATAAAATAAATGGGATATAAAAAATCCGTAAGAAATCAACCATTTTAGCTACTATCTTGATTCCTGCGCCATATACAATAACTAACAAAGGTCTTTAACTGATTACGTTATGATGACGTCATCACGTGTCAGATTAAAGGGGCATGATGTTTAATAAATTAGACATTAAAAAATCAATACAAAATCAACCGTTTGACCTACGATCTTGATTCCTTCGCCATATACGATGACTAACAAAGGTCTTTAAAATGTGCACACGCCTTGACCCTTGACCTCGTTTCCTATTGGTCAAACAGATCTTGCCTTGCCATTTGAAAGTGGTGCAAGATATTTGGACGAGGTCAGTTGTGTTACACTTCAACTAGGGTGGGGTATCTAAAAAATAGGTTGGTGACCTTTGACCTTGCTCACTTCCGGTCGAAACGGGAAGTGGCCTTTAGTGTGAAAATGGTAGAGGGTATAAATACGGGGTCAAGGGTGTTAATGTCAAAGGGCCTCAAGCTTTCCAAAATGTGAGTGATGACGTCATCGTATAAAATAGCGCTCTCTTGGGACAAGATGATTAAATAGTTAAATATAACAACATAGGTGATAATAGGTCGTCTTGAACACCACACATGTTCATAAAAAGGAAGGGAACAGCCATGTGTTCGTTGTCAAGAACGAACACAGGTCTAGTTTTTTTTTCTTTTCCTTCTTCCATTTTTTTCAGACGCTATTTCGGGCACTTGCACATTGATGATTGACTTCAAACTTCACATGGACATTGGTCACTATGTGAAGTTGTGCACAGTACTAATGACGTCATGATGACGTCATCACGTGTCAGATTAAAGGGGTATGAAGTTTAATAAATTAAATATTCAAAAATCAATAAAAAATCAACCGTTTGACCTACGATCTTGATTCCTTCGGCATATACGATGACT
This sequence comes from Henricia sp. BOLD:AAB3569, assembly GCA_037783545.1. Lineage (NCBI taxonomy): Eukaryota > Metazoa > Echinodermata > Asteroidea > Spinulosida > Echinasteridae > Henricia > Henricia sp. BOLD:AAB3569. Next base: position 678,917 of record JBBELK010000244.1, read on the forward strand.
AACAAAGGTCTTTGAGATGCGCACACCCCTTGACCTTTGACCTCGTTTCCTATTGGTCAAACAGATTTTGCCTTTCCATTTGAAAGTGGTGCAAGATATTTGGACAAAGTCACTTGTGTTACACTTCGACTAGGGTGGGGTATCTAAAAAATATTTTTGTGACCTTTGACCTTGCTCACTTCCGGTCGAAACCGGAAGTGGCCCTTAGTTTGAAAGTGGTAGGAGGTATTGAGATGGGGTCAATGGTGTTATTATCAGAGGCCCTTAAGCTTTCCAAAAATATAAGTAATGACGTCATCGTACGAAATAGCGCCCTCTAGCGACAAGATGATTACGTAATTAAATATTCAAAAATCAATATAAAATCTACCGTTTGACCTACGAATTTGATTCCTTCTGCATATACGATCATTAACAAATGTCTTTAAGATGCGCACATGGCTTGACCTTTGACCTCGTTTCCTATTGGTCAAACAGATTTTGCCTTGCCATTTGAAAGGGGTACAATATACCACGATGGGGTCAACTGTGTTACACTTCGACTAGGGTGGGGTATCCAAACATATAGCAACACCTTTGACTTTCCCTACATGTCAGATTAAAGGGGCATGTAATAATATTCAATATTTAAAAATAGATAAAAACTCAACCGTTTGACCTACGATCGTGATTTATTCATATACGATCACTAACAAAGGTCATCCCGAACACCATATATGTTTATAAAAAGGAGGGGAACAGCCATGTGTTCGTTTTCAACGAACACATTTCTAGTTTTTATTTTTTTTTTTCTTTTCCTTCTTCCACTTTTTTCAGATGCTATTTCGGGCACTTGCACATTCATGATTGACTTCAAACTTCACATGGACATTGGTCACTATGTGAAGTTGTGCACAGTACTAAAGACGTCATGATGACGTCATCACGTGTCAGATTAAAGGGGCATGAAGTTTAATAAATTAAATATTCAAAAATCAATAACAAATCAACCGTTTGACCTACGATCTTGATTCCTTCGGCATATACGATGACTAACAAAGGTCTTTGAGATGCGCACACCCCTTGACCTTTGACCTCGTTTCCTATTGGTCAAACAGATTTTGCCTTGCCATTTGAAAGTGGTGCAAGATATTTGGACAAAGTCACTTGTGTTACACTTCGACTAGGGTGGGGTATCTAAAAAATATGTTGGTGACCTTTGACCTTGCTCACTTCCGGTCGAAACCGGAAGTGGCCCTTAGTTTGAAAGTGGTAGGAGGTATTGAGATGGGGTCAATGGTGTTATTACCAGAGGCCCTTAAGCTTTCCAAAAATATAAGTGATGACGTCATCGTACGAAATAGCGCCCTCTAGCGACAAGATGATTACGTAATTAAATATTCAAAAATCAATAAAAAATCAACCGTTTGACCTACAAATTTGATTCCTTCTGCATATACGATCACTAACAAATGTCTTTAAGATGCGCACATGGCTTGACCTTTGACCTCGTTTCCTATTGGTCAAACAGATTTTGCCTTGCCATTTGAAAGGGGTACAATATATCACGATGGGGTCAACTGTGTTACACTTCGACTAGGGTGGGGTATCCAAACATATAGCAACACCTTTGACCTTCCCTACATGTCAGATTAAAGGGGCATGTAATAATATTCAATATTTAAAAATCGATAAAAACTCAACCGTTTGACGTACGATCGTGATTTCTTCATATACGATCACTAACAAAGGTCATCCCGAACACCATATATGTTTATAAAAAGGAGGGGAACAGCCATGTGTTCGTTTACAACGAACACATTTCTAGTTTTTTTTTTTTTTATTCTTTTCCTTCTTCCACTTTTTTCAGACGCTATTTCGGGCACTTGCACATTCATGATTGACTTTAAACTTCACATGGACATTGGTCACTATGTGAAGTTGTGCACAGTACTAATGACGTAATCATGACGTCATCACGTGTCAGATTAAAGGGGCATGAAGTTTAATAAATTAAATATTCAAAAATCATTAAAAAATCAACCGTTTGACCTACGATCTTGATTCCTTCGCCATATACGATGACTAACAAGGGTCTTTGAGATGCGCACACGCCTTGACCTTTGACCTCGTTTCCTATTGGTCAAACAGATTTTGCCTTGCCATTTGAAAGTGGTACAAGATATCTGGATGTGGTCAACTGTATTACACTTCGACCTAGGGTGATGTATCCAAAAAATATGGTCGTGACCTTTGACCTTGCTCACTTCCGGTCGAAACCGGAAGTGGCCCTTAGTTTGAAAGTGGTAGGAGGTATTGAGATGGGGTCAATGGTGTTATTATCAGAGGCCCTTAAGCTTTCCAAAAATATAAGTGATGACGTCATCGTACGAAATAGCGCCCTCTAGCGACAAGATGATTACGTAATGAAATATTGGAAAATCAATACAAAATCAACCGTTTGACCTACGATCTTGATTCCTTCGCCATATACGATGATTAACAAGGGTCTTTGAGATGCGCACACCCCTTGACCTTGGACCTCGTTTCCTATTGGTCAAACAGATTTTGCCTTGCCATTTGAAAGTGGTACAAGATATCTGGATGTGGTCAACTGTATTACACTTCGACCTAGGGTGGTGTATCCAAAAAATATGGCCGTGACCTTTGACCTTGCTCACTTCCGGTCGAAACCGGAAGTGGCCCTCAGTTTGAAAGTGAAAGGAGGTATTGAGATGGGGTCAATGGTGGTATTACCAGAGGCCCTTAAGCTTTCCAAAAATATAAGAGATGACGTCATCGTACGAAATAGCGCCCTCTAGCGACAAGATGATTACGTAATTAAATATTTAAAAATAAATACAAAATCTACCGTTTGACCTACGAAATTGATTCCTTCTGCATATACGATCACTAACAAATGTCTTTAAGATGCGCACATGGCTTGACCTTTGACCTCGTTTCCTATTGGTCAAACAGATTTTGCCTTTCCATTTGAAAGGGGTACAATATATCACGATGGGGTCAACTGTGTTACACTTCGACTAGGGTGGGGTATCCAAACATATAGCAACACCTTTGACCTTCCCTACATGTCAGATTAAAGGGGCATGTAATAATATTCAATATTTAAAAGACGATAAAAACGATCGTGATTTCTTCATATACGATCACTAACAAAGGTCATCCCGAACACCATATATGTTTATAAAAAGGAGGGGAACAGCCATGTGTTCGTTGTCAAGAACGAACACAGGTCTAGTTTTTTATTCTTTTCCTTCTTCCACTTTTTTCAGACGCTATTTCGGACACTTGCACATTGATGATTGACTTCAAACTTCACATGGACATTGGTCACTATGTGAATTAGTGCACAGTACTAATGACGTAATGATGACATCATCACGTGTCAGATTAAAGGCGCATGAAGTTTAATAAATTAAATATTCAAAAATCAATAAAAAATCAACCGTTTGACCTACGATCTTGATTCCTTCGCCATATACGATGACTAACAAAAGTCTTTAAGATGCGCACACGCCTTGACCTTTGACCTCGTTTCCTATTGGTCAAACAGATTTTGCCTTGCCATTTGAAAGTGGTGCAAGATATTTGGACAAAGTCACTTGTGTTACACTTCGACTAGTGTGGGGTATCTAAAAATTATGTTGGTGACCTTTGACCTTGCCCACTTCCGGTCGAAACCGGAAGTGGCCCTTAGTTTGAAAGTGGTAGGAGGTATTGAGATGGGGTCAATGGTGTTATTACCAGAGGCCCTTAAGCTTTCCAAAAATATAAGTGATGACGTCATCGTACAAAATAGCGCCCTCTAGCGACAAGATGATTACGTAATTAAATATTGGAAAATCAATACAAAATCAACCGTTTGACCTACGATCTTGATTCCTTCGCCATATACTACGATTAACAAGGGTCTTTGAGATGCGCACACCCCTTGACCTTGGACCTCGTTTCCTATTGGTCAAACAGATTTTGCCTTTCCATTTGAAAGTGGTACAAGATATCTGGATGTGGTCAACTGTATTACACTTAGACCTAGGGCGGTGTATCCAAAAAATATGGTCGTGACCTTTGACCTTGCCCATTTCCGGTCGAAACCGGAAGTGGCCCTTAGTTTGAAAGTGGTAGGAGGTATTGAGATGGGGTCAATGGTGTTATTACCAGAGGCCCTTAAGCTTTCCAAAAATATAAGTGATGACGTCATCGTACAAAATAGCGCCCTCTAGCGACAAGATGATTACGTAATTAAATATTGGAAAATCAATACAAAATCAACCGTTTGACCTACGATCTTGATTCCTTCGCCATATACTACGATTAACAAGGGTCTTTGAGATGCGCACACCCCTTGACCTTGGACCTCGTTTCCTATTGGTCAAACAGATTTTGCCTTTCCATTTGAAAGTGGTACAAGATATCTGGATGTGGTCAACTGTATTACACTTAGACCTAGGGCGGTGTATCCAAAAAATATGGTCGTGACCTTTGACCTTGCCCATTTCCGGTCGAAACCGGAAGTGGCCCTTAGTTTGAAAGTGGTAGGAGGTATTGAGATAGGGTCAATGGTGTTATTATCAGAGGCCCTTAAGCTTTCCAAAAATATAAGAGATGACGTCATCGTACGAAATAGCGCCCTCTAGCGACAATATGATTACGTAATGAAATATTGGAAAATCAATACAAAATCTACCGTTTGACCTACGAAATTGATTCCTTCTGCATATACGATCACTAACAAATGTCTTTAAGATGCGCACATGGCTTGACCTTTGACCTCGTTTCCTATTGGTCAAACAGATTTTGCCTTGCATTTGAAAGGGGTACAATATATCACGATGGGGTCAACTGTGTTACACTTCGACTAGGGTGGGGGTATCCAAACATATATCAACACCTTTGACCTTTCCTACATGTCAGATTAAAGGGGCATGTAATAAAATTCGATATTTAAAAATCGATAAAAACTCGACCGTTTGACATACGATCGTGATTTCTTCATATATGATCACTAACAAAGGTCATCCCGAACACCACATATGTTTATAAAAAGGAGGGGAACAGCCATGTGTTCGTTGTCAAGAACGAACACAGGTCTAGTTGTTAGTTTTTGTTTTATTAAGCCATTTTTCAATTTTAACAAAAAAACCTACGTACTAACTGTGTTTCATGTAGATTACAAATTGTTCGGTTTCTGTGTGAATATATAATGAAAAATTAAACAGCTAGAATCCCCCCCTCCACATTTTTTTAGTTTTTCTGTTTATCATGGAGGTGTATGAGTCTACAACACCATCACAACTTGTTTCTCACAAAAAATCGACAGGATTTTGCTTAAAACGTAAAGCAGTTCCGACCGTCTTCAGCCGAATTCTGAAACGCTCGAGGTCACTTGGCTTGTTTATCAACATGGTTTTTACGTCATCCTGAGAAACATACAAAACGGCCTGTGCAGTATTGAATGGAAAATACACGAAGTGAATGTTTATCATGCCTGTTTTGTCCTTGTAATTCAAAATACAAACGTGAAAAACACTTCATGTAATATGACAACACTCTATTACCTGTTTTGTGAAAAAACGGTGAAATTGTCGCTCACAATGAAGCTCTTTTGAAGTAAATACTGGTGCATTGCGACGGGTGGTTTTGTCACGGAACGAACGGCATTCACAGCGCGCGGTCTGTCTACAGCATTGGACGGTTCACTGCGGGGGAAGCTTCGACGTGTTTGAACATCGCCCGGTACAAGTTAGAATGAGCGACTCATTTTTCTCTCTCTTGGTAATAGAAAAGAAAATCTTTCTGCTCTTTTTTTTTTCATAGTGTCTGGTAAAACATACAACTACGCAGCTACTGGGCATATCTCTGGGCTTTTTGGACCAACAAAATTCTTCAAAAAACACCATCTAACCATGGTGTGTGTGGTGAAGAACCATGATCTAACAGAGACGGTTTTCCAAGTTTGCTGCGTGTAAACGTATGGAGCTAACAATCGTGTTGACTTCTCTTTCTCAGGATTGCGTCACGGGGTCACGCGCATATCATGAATACCTAATGAGCGTTTCAGAAATCGCAAAAATCTCATTTTCGAAAAGCGCACTTTTAAAAAATAATAAAAATCCACGTCGGCAAGAGGGCCGGATGTTTGGACTATCGAAAAAAGCCTTAATGCTGGATTTTCGTCAAGGGGGATTCTTCCTCTTTAAGCAATTTTCAGACAAAAATTTTTTAAAAATTCCAATCCTTGCGTGCGCTTTCAGTCCGCTTTGCACGCGTCGTGCGTCCATCGCCCATACTTCATGGCTGCGTTCGGGCGTGTACTCGTGTTAACACGAGTTATACTCCTGCGCGCGTGAACGGCAAGAATAACGACACTCGGGTCAGTGAGAGTATGCTCTCACTACTCCCCAACAAATGGGGAGTGTGCTCTTACTCTAGACTGGTCCCCTGTCCATGTGCACTACGCTGCTCTCGCTATACAAGGACAGGCACACGCCGAGCAATAACCACGGGTGATTGGCCGTTGTATTACCACGCGTGATTGGTCGTTGTATTAAATATATGCAAGATCTATTTTTAGAGTTTGCTCAACAACGAGTGAATTTCGCAATCGTTAATTTTGTCGCTGGGTTTTGCATATCCTATTCAATCTTTGCCATCCCTTATAATTATTTAGTAATTTTGGCAGTGGTGTACTCGTCAACGCACAGGTAGGTTTGTACTGATACATTACTTTTTACTTGAAATGGCGCTGTTTGCCGTATTTTTAAGCCGCCAAACATCAATATCACAGTGCGGCCGTTGTTCAAAACAAGTTTTTCATCGCATAAAAAAAATCGACAAAACATGACAGAAACCCCATCGAATGATATGAATGACATGGTTGGATATAGAGCTATTTGTTCAACCTTGATTCACACCGAAACCAGTATGTTTATTTGGTTCTGACAGCAATTTTACAGGCATATCTTCTGCTGTCGATGCAAAAATACCGCTGCTGCCGCCGCTGTTATTTTCCCAGACATTGATTGCGTAGCGCGCGCGATGCCAAATCGAACGAAGGCGCGCAACACATGCACACTGTATTCTGGGCGCCTGCGCCTGCTTGGCGCTTGCGCAAACCGTGACACAGTCCTTTAATTTGCATAAACATCCAGCAGCCGATTTCACGAAACTTTACGCAATTGCGTAAGTCCACTTATGCCATAAGTTATTGCGTAACTTGCGCAATAAGTTAATAAGCGTTTCACGAAAGATGCGCCACATCAGGATGTGGCGCAACTCGCCGACTTACGCCATAAAATGTGGCGTAACTTGCGCAATGGTTTTTGGTGGCGTAAGTTGGAAAAATGTGTCGTAGGACAGTGGAAAATGGCGATAATGCAGCTAGCTACACGTGCTTATTTACCGCATCGTCAACGAACTGAACCCCAGCCTTCCGTTTGTAGAAAACGGCCTTTATCGGTGAAATCTGCGACTCGACGCATTATGACTCGCGACGGAAGCCATGATGACCGTGCAAAATTTGTGAAAAACAACGACGTATGTTTTATGTACGACTATTTTATCAAGCGCAAGCATCAAATAGTCGTTGATAAACTAGAAATTAGCCTCGTCCTAGAAGTTACAAGTGCTAAAGTGAAAAAATAAACGTTGCGCAGCTAAGAAGAGTTTCGTGAAATCGATTTTAAGTAATTGCGCAGCTACGGCATAACTTTATGGCGTAAGTCTTGCGCCATAACCGTTTATGGCGCAAGTTACGCACTGTTTCGTGAAATCGGCTGCAGGAATTCCTGGATATTTATGCCAAACATGGCGGCGTGTACCTGTCCTCATATACGACGGAGGGGAAGTAAATATGTGGACAAGGGAACCAGTCTACTCTTACTCCTGACAAGTGTCATGTGATTTGTACGAAGATGGTGGAATATGGGTAGGATTTTTGGTGAATTTGCTCAACGTGTCAACTCAATAACTTAAACAGCAACTCACTAATGTTTGTTTTAGACGGCATCAAAGGTTCTCACGACTTACGGCCTGTATTTCCTCAGTTTCTTGTGAGCAATGAAACGGCATTTTTTTGTGCAGTGATGGCAAGAGACGGCCATCTTCACTGATTGCCATTCGCGCACGCGGACTGCGGACTTGCCGTTCGCGTGATGTGACCCGAGTGCAATGCGCACGCATTACTCCCGAGTAACGAGAACTGCACGCCCGAACGCAGCCCAAAGGAGCGCGTAGAATACGTACGGCGTACGCGCGTTTTGGAATGGGAGAGGCTATAAGCCAGGCACTCCGTGCATGACGTAAACTTTCCCGTGCACAGCCTGTGTACAAACCATCATGGTATGGAAGGAAATGTACCCAATTGATGTTTACGTCATGCACGGAGTGCCTGGCTTATAGCCTCTCCCCGTTTTGGAATAGCCGCGAGCGCTTTGAACCCGCGCGGTTAGCTCATGCAGCCCATTGTGTCATCATTTGCCAATACTTTTCCAAATCACGATTTTCAATGCAAGATTGTGTCTATAGATGCGTTTATATATCTGTGAGTCGTGCCCCATGCCGCGCCCGGGTTTCAGATATGTCTAGTGATCATGGTGATTGATTGAAAGCGCGTGGTGCACCTGTCATGCCTGTGTGAACTTGTTGATGTTGCGGAAGCGAAGATGACAGTTTGACAAATATCCAAATCAATGTCTGCTCTTGCCGCTCTCCAGGAATATGAAAGTCATGAAAGTAGCTCTGATGAAAATGATCATGATGGTGAAAGTACGTTTGTTCAGAGTTCAATCTCATGTCCACCATTTCCACACCTCTTTCCTTCCTCCATGGTATAACACCGCTGCCTGGCCTGCTGGCCCATTTTGCTAACTATGCCCATGGAGCTATAAAAGGACTTTCATAGCTCCATGCTATGCCTATGGCCATGGCCGGGGCGCGTGGTTACTAAACTGGTCTGAGACGGGTTGTTCTAAAACCCCCTCGACCCCCACGACCCCCTCGACCCACGACCCACGACCCCCTCGACACCCACGACCCCCTCGACTTGCCTTCACGTGCGACTTTTTCACGTGCCCGAACCTGTGTTCACAGCCCGATTACGAATGCGGGCCATAGCCATGCGCCAGCGCCAGCCCGGCCTAGTTCGAATGAGCCGCGTCGCCGTGTGCGAATGCGACGTCATAGTGTTGCTTCCAATACGTTCTTAAAAATGACTAAATTTCCTACCGTCTAAAACCCGATCTTACACTAGTTAAGCTCATTATCTCCCCTATCGAAATATAGCGTTATTTTTTGTCGGGGCTTGATCGCGACACAAGCCGTGCAAAGAAAATTCAGGATTTGACCCCATTAACGCGTGCGCTGCGGATTGACTGATAAGCTGTACCGCTTTCGGGGCCATCCATAAACTACGTACGCACGGAGGGGGAGAGGGAGAGTTGGAGCCAATGCCTACACCCAACGTTAAAGTATGCGGGTGACGTCACGAAATTTGCGTACGGGGGAGCGTAGTCTAAAAAGTCGGCATTCCGTGCTTACGTACTTTATGGATGGCCCCTTCGGTGATACACACATTAAAAACGTATTGGAAGCAATGACACGGCGACGCACGGCTCATTCGAACTAGGCCGCGTTGGCCCGCATTCGTAATCGGGCTGTGAACACAGGTTCGGGCACGTGAAAAAATCGCACGTGAAGGCAAGTCGAGGGAGTCGTGGGTCGTGGGTCGTGGGGGTTTTAGAACAACCCGTCTGAGACTGAGAGGGGTGAGATACTGATACTGATAGGCCTGTAAACAAAGTATTTTTGGTCATCATCGGGAGCTGACTTGACACCCTCACTTAACATGCTTAATGCATTGTTCTGATTATTCTGCGTATGAAAAGGGCCCCTTATTTAGGATTTTTATCAATGAAATCTATTCTTTAAAACCACTTTACTCAGTTAAAGTCACAAAAATCCTATTTGGAGCTTGCTTTGGGGGTTAAAACAAAGGTTTTTAGTTTTTATGCTAATGCAAATATGCATATTCATGACCAAGGTCACGACGTCACAAGAGGCAAACACAGGAAAATCACATTGAACTGTGCACAAAAGATTCCACTTTTTTCTCAATTTTCCTGAAACTTTTGTAATCCATGGCTGTTTGAGTTTGTTTGACATGTTGCCTGCTGTAAGCCATGACAAAACTGGGGGTAGAAACTGCAGCAATTTGCCACAAGTCCAACTTGAAGTCTTATGTTTTTTCTTAACTTTTCCCTCCTGTCTTCCTTATGTGATGCACTCAAAACAGCGCCCTCTGTCTGTGATTTATTGCAATGAATTCTTCAAAGTTGAAAAAGGCCACCTTTTATTGATTTTACATCCAAACGAACAATAGTATGTCTTGCTGAACAAGTAATCCGTCATTATGAAGCAAAGCTTAGGCACAAAGTTGTTTAGGATGTCACAGGCCCTTTAACGTTTAATTTGTCAAGATTACTTAATTAGGCCTATTTTGAAATGAAAACTCAGTCCCGGACAGATTAACAACGTTTTGACAGTGACAGTGCAGTGTGCATGTGGTCAGTGTTGTCATGGTCATGATGGTTGAAGATGGTTGTGTGATAATTGTGTTGCATTTTGGCATCCCTCCATGATTCTGGTTAGGACTGGTACAAAAACTGGGGGGAAAGAGCTGCAACTGAACAATTATTTAAAAGAAGCTTCAAAAGAAAATTTGAAAAAGGAAAATAGTCTTTTTACTTTTAGTGATTCTTAAATTTTGCTATTTTGTTTACTTACCTTGCTACTACTAGTGACACTTCAACAGTTTAACACAATTTTATTTTATTATAAATATGCATTTGTCATTAAAACATTGCTCCCCTTGATATTTTAATTTGCAATATTTCCAGTCAGTGAAAGCTCTAATCTGTTTGTTCTCTTTCAGACTCAACTCAACAAGCAGCTGCAGGCAAACCTCAGACAACAGAAGATGTTAAAAAGTACAGCTACCTACTCTTTTTACAGAGATTTCATAATTTATATAAATTGTCCAGTTTGAAAGAAGACAACATTGTTGCAAAAGCTGCATTTCCAAATTCCATTGGTTATTGAGTAATGAGACTAACATTTATTTCCCCAAAAGTATGCGTTTTACTTTTAGCAACACAAACATTTTTGTTGTGGTGCTCCAGCGGGATGCCCAGATACATGTAGCTCATGTAGAGCAATTGGCCATGTAAGCGAAGGACCTATAGGTTTGAATCCCAGTCGGGGCACTGCAATTTTCTTGTGTTTTTTAATTCATCTTATACAAACATTTTTGCAAAAATTGAGTGAACTTGGACAAAACACAGAACTGCATTGTGGGAAGGTTATTTGAATGACCCTTTTAATGCAGTACTCTTTGTCCGAGTTCATGCTGCAAGCAGTATCTGTGAAGGGATAACATGTCCTTTACCTGTCTGAATCTATCTTATTCTCTTGTCTTTCTACAAGCAGCCCAATCCTTCCATCACTACCATCAGAGATACTCAGAATGTTTGATGACGACTCAGCTAGAAGCCATCCAGTAGAAGGAGGAGAATGTGACACACATCACCAAGAAGGTCGAATTCGATCATTTGAGCATGTGCCTGGTAACTGGGCCACGTATGTGTATATCCCAGGTTGGTACAGTTTGAAACACAATTTTGTAAACCAGCTTGCGTTGTCAAGTGGCAATTAGTGATAGGGATTTTTATCAATGAAATCTATGCTATGAAACTACTCTACTCAGTTACAGTAAAAAAAAATCCTATTTGGAGCTTGTTTGGGGGTTAAAACAAAGGTTTTTAGATTTTATGCTAATATATATGCATATTCATGAGCAAGGTTGTGATGTCAGAAGAGGCAAACACAGGAAAATCGCATTCAACTGTGCACAAAAGATTCCACTTTTTTTCTCAAACTTACTGAAACTTTTGTAATCCGTCGCTGTTTGAGTTTGTTACACGTTTCTTGTAAGCCATGACAAAACTGGGGGTGGAAACTGCAGCAATTTGACACAATTCTAGCTGAAACTCTTGTGTTGCTTTTTTTTCCCTTGTGTCTTCCTGAAGTGATGCACTTCAAACACCGTCCTCTGTCTGTGATTTACTGCAATAAAATCTTCAAAGTTAAAAAAGGCTACCTTTTATTGATTTTACATCCAAACGAACAATAGTAATGTCTTGCTCAACAAGTAATCCATCATATGCAGCAAAGACTAGGCATAAAGTTGTTCAGCATGTCATGGGCCCTTTAATGGGGGATTTTTTAGACACTTGGAGACAAACACATGATCAGTCCACTTTTATTTGCATCATTTTTAGCGTGCACACTTTAGCTCAAGATTTACCCAAGAGTGGACTGGTTACGCGAGACTGTTACGTTTGCTGTCACCAAACGTCTCAAAGACTTCCATTTCTTGCAGTTGCTTTCTTGAGTTAAAATTAGATTTGTGTTAATTACAGTGGAACTGACAGAACAACTCAAGACACTCATGGAGGATGTGCTGAGTACTACGCCCTCTAGTGTTGACATGAAGCCAGTTGATGACCTCCACATTAGCATATATAGGACAGTGACCTTACAATACCAATGGATTGAGCCGTTTGTAGATTCATTGACTCAACGACTTGCTGCTGTGAATAGTTTTACTTATTGCTTCCAAGACGTGGAATTTTATGTCAACGATGAGAAAACTAGGTAAGAAAATATTAAGAAATATCGGAGCTGCCAAGCCTCCCGGATTTTGCAACAGATTCCTCGGAAAATGACTAATTTTATGAGTCCTGCCATGGATAAAAAAACCTCCTGGATTGTCAATGAACAACCTTGGGGATTTTTAGATGTGTTTGGAGTCACGGAATGAACCTGTTTTCCCAGATGTCCTCCCCAAAATCCGGGAGGGTTGGCAGCTCTGAAATATTTATTTTAAAAGGCATTATTACCCCTGCACATCAGGCCCAGTCATTACCTATGGGAAAGGTCAGGGGCCATATTCATGTACAGCTGCTTTAGCGCTAGCTGAAAACGTGTGCTTTGTAGCAGAAAAGTTGTGCTAACGTTAAGGCTATTTCACAGCCGCGGTGTGCTTAAGCATGCGCGCGCTTGGAAACCGCCATTGTTGCATCACTACCTAAAGCAAAATTTGGCTCTGCGGTTAATGCAGGTTTTTAGTTGCTTACCGTTAACGATGTCTATGAAATAGCCTGACGCTCGGTTAACGTAAAATGGGCTGTTAAACAGCTCTATGAAATTGGGCCCTGGTTATGAACGATGCCAAGTTATGATTCTTATAAGCACTTATTTTGTGGTTTTTGAAGTTTCAAGGGTGGTTTGTGGTGTTATGCTTAGAGGTCTCGCTCACTGAACAGGTCCGACTTCCAATAAGGACCATCTCATTTTCTCTTGCCACAGCAAAACACAAGGTATATTGCCAAATTTCAAATGGACACTGGCAGCCTCATTTCAGATGCTGAGCCATTGTGTTACGTCACGCGTCTTTTCATTTGCAAATTTTATCACAAAAGAAAGCACCAAGACTCTTGTTTTCGATGACAATTTAAAATTCCTCTATAGACTATAAACTTGACGCTCGTCTTTTCATGAAGTACAGGTCTTTTATGGGTATTCGTGTTGGCTACGGACATGAAGAGATTCTACAGCTAGTCAAGGTTATTGACATCTGCCTCCAAGAGTTCTCACTACCCGTCTATTACAAGGTACAAACAAAGAATAATTTGGGCTTGGGGAGACACTAACATGATGAATGGCTTAGTTGGTAGAAAGCTGATGCGTTAAATTGGAAGCTTGATTTGACATTCAGCCAGATTGTTTTACTCCGTTTAAATGTTAAATCTTGTTATATGAACACAGTATATGCACATTGCACTGAGTGCTTTTCCCCAAAACACACTATAGGTTCGTAGCGCACTCAGGTGGGACTTGAACCCACAACTTCCTGCATACATGTACTAGGCAGATGCAGGTGGTGGTTTCGAGTCCCATCTGAGCATGTTCCTAGGAAAAGTATTTAGACCGTGTCGTGTATGGTCAAATTACATCCGTTTACCATCGTACAGACCAATGCAGTAATTACCTTTTAAAAACAAATGTTTTTTAAATTTGTTTAAAAATAAATGTTTTTCATGACTACTCTGTCGTTTCTACTGCTGTCTGTTTTCCTACTGTAGGAGCCATCTTTTCATGTCAGTTTTGTTTGGTGTCTCGGTGATTACAACCAATTCTTGGATTCGGATGCTATTGCCCTGATTCAGGTTGGTACTATTTAATTTTTCAATAAATTAGATGAGTACTAATAAATTAGACGAGTACTAATTTTACAATTAATTTTAAACAATCCCAAACTTTGCAAACTATACGTTGTGTCATGGCAAATGGTTCACATCACTGAACTCGCATCTTCCTGGCAGTAGACCACTGCACACTGGCTCAAACCAAATGGCCCGTATTCCTGAATGTGTGAGGGCGCTCGAACTAGGTGATTTGGGGGGAAATGGTCATAGCTGACAGTGGAAAATGAGGGGAATCATTACACGTCTGTACGTGGGGAGATGTCGCGTACGCAGAGCGTGGGCCCGTGGCGCCGGAATGTTGATTTCCTTTAAAAGTATATACGTTTAAAAGGCGTGTGCGCGTAGCGCGTTTTCTGTTCGAACATAAGCTTGATAGGTGCGGGCCACTTGACAGCGCCCTCACGCGTTCAGGAATACGGCATATTGTGGCGTTTACTCTCCTGAATAAAGAAATAGCCACATTTGCTCCATCCTTTGGATGGGATTTAAATCATAATCTTTCTTTTTGGAGGTTAGTTTCTTAACCCTCCACAATTAGTCCTCTTTTTACAGGAAATTGTGGAACTGCTTATTAATTTAAAATGTAAGCAAAATAATACAATAGCCGTTTACCTTGTATCAAATGATTGTAGACCCTCTGCACCAGCGGTCATTTTTGTGACAATGATAACACAAAGTGGTTGCCCCCTCAAGATGGCCGCCATTGTTTTAAAACTTCAAGGGCTCAAAATATTTCTTAAACTTTCTTTTAAACAGGAAAGATTCAGAAAGCTTTGTGACAGCATCCTCCTTCCAATAGAAGTCAATGAAGTTTGGTGTAGAACTGGCTGTAAACGATTTAGGATTCAACTAGGAAGGTGACATTGTGGTGAGATCTTGAATATTTATGAGTATGCAAACGTTTGCCTCCCAGCAGCCAAAGATTTCTTATGCATAATTAATTTTCATCGCTGTAGGACTCGAGTCCTGATTTTCAAGGACTTAGACTCGGAGATTTGGGCCAAGTCCAGTGAAAAAAATTAATATACGATATTTAACAAAAAGTACATTATACAGGCGCTGACAATTATTTGAAGTGTCTATTGTAATTTATTTTGGGGCCGAAAGTATTTTGAACATGTGAAATAAAATTCTGATAATGTAAAATAAATCATTTCTAATGCTTAAACTAATTTTGAGCACTCGAAATGTATCTCACCTCCCAAAGAGAACTTGTTCTCGGCCTAAAGCAAACTTACGAGCTGCCAAAGATCACAGGCACGATCATTGACACTTGAAATAAGGACCCGGACAGTGGGGACTCGACTACAGCCCTGGTTATTTTGAAAGGACCAATCAAATAAATCAAATTTTCAGGATATGAATAACTTTACTTGTGAGTAGGGTTTCTATTATTTACATGTTACATCAAGGCAGACTATGTTTGCCGATCAGAATATAATGGAATGTTTAAAAGAAAAGTCTGTCATTAGCACATCTTCAGCTGCAATTAAAAATGAACACGTTAATTCTGTATCATAAAAAGTTTCAAAACATTCACTCTGGTAACTCTTGAAAACTGGACTTCAAAAAATTACTCTAATTTTTAGAAATAGACCCTATCGAATAGCTGCCATCTTGTAGGACAACTTGTCAACAATGTAAGCACAAAATGTGCAACTATGCATGTCCTCACAGAACAAGGAAACTCCCCTACAAGATGGCAGCTATTCGATACTTCATTAAATGTACAAAAGGATTGTCCTGTCTTTTTTGGAATACATGTAGTTCCTTTGACTAACTTGTAACAGTGTTTTTTTAAATATAAATGTCAAATATCTTTAACATAACACTCACTTAGCTGGTATAGACCGAATAGCCGCAGTTTCTTTGTTCCTTGAGGACATGCATGGTTGCACATATTGTGCTTCCATTGTTGAACGGTTTAAGTAACAAAAGGTGGCTATTCGATACGGTCTATACACTCCTAAAGTGTGACGTCAGTTGCCAGTAACCTTGGCAACACACAAAGGGTGACGTTTCCACTTTAGTAGTCTATGCATAGTTCCTAGTTAACCCCGCCCCCTTGGATATTGTTGCTATGGCTCACACGCTATCGTCAAAATGGCGACGCACAAAGCAATGGGACTTTCAACGGAAAGCACAGATTCATTGGAGAAAACTCGAAGGTATTCATGTTTCAGGGTCGACCGTTATCTTAGAACACACCGAGTAAAGGGCCAGTAATACAGGGATGTCATATCATGACATACGTGCTTTGAACAACGAAACGACCGGCCTTGAAGTCAAAAATTCACCCGGATCATCGCGTACAACACTGTACAAATTGTATGGGGCAGAACATCGCGTGATTGTTGTTGTGAGACAGTGCACTTTGACCTATGTGGGTGATGTCTGCTAGCTCTGTTGTGATTGGTCGGCGGGTTCGGTTGATTGACAGGTCGGAACTATGCATTGTGGCCACATTACTACCTGAAGCTGGTGACCGTGCTGTCGCAATATAAAGGACATATATTTTTCTTTTCTATAATGGTTTCAAATATTAGACAGCATTTGTAAATTTGCATCTGAATAAACTTCCACAAAATAATACCTAACTACACGAATTAGAAGCATTACTGTGTTGCCTACATATAGAGTGTTGCGACTAGCCAGTACACTCATCTTCTGAGAATGTGTGCTTGAGAACAATGTTGTACCAATAATCACAACTTCTTGGATTAGTCTATTTTCTTCTACAAAAGGAGTCAAATCTCAAAAACATAAACCTCAATATTCAAACATTTCATTACAAATATGTCTGTTCCTCTGGCCACATCTCACTAGCCGCTGCGCGTGCGGTCCCTGTGTGTTGCTTTTTACCCTTCTCACTCTTTGACCCTAGACTAGTCTGTACCCCGACATCCTCATAGGATACAGTGTACATAGGAGGAGGCCGTTCATCAGACTCGTCCCCACTCAGCGCTGCGTTATCGTAAGCATTCTTGTTTGTCGCGTCTTTTCCCTTCTTGGGATTACTTGTTATCAGGAACTGGCGTTCTTCATCCTGTTCGTACAAAAGCTGAGCCTTGTTGACTGACGGACCTGCATAATGAGAGGTTCTTTGTTACCCGCTACTTACTTAAGCAATTTTAATTCTCCCCTTCCATTCACACAGCCGTTTTGAGAAAAAGAGGTGTGGAATTAATTTTCAGGGAAAATCTCAGAATCACAAAAAACACCTCTGCCAAAGTTGATTCTGTAATTTTTAGTACTCCGTTTTACTCCACACCGCTTTGACTCAAAGCTATGTGCAAAAAGGCTCAATGTAAACTCCTAACAAACCACAAGAGAGATTTTCAGAATCCACTTACCAAAGTAGCTTAGTAGGACCGGTAGAAACACAATCCCATGAAGGGTTCCCAGTACAGTGATGATTAGAAACATACGGAAGTAGAAAATATCAAATAGTTGTGATTTGGCAAAGACGAGTACTATCGTCCCTGGTAGGTTGGTTAAAGCTACGCCACTCAGTACCTGCATGTAGGAGACACATCAATAATGCACAGTCAGACCTGGTAACAAAATGTCAAATAGTTGTGATTTGGCAAAGACGAGTACTATCGTCCCTGGTAGGTTGGTTAAAGCTACGCCACTCAGCACCTGCATGTAGGAGACACATCAATAATGCACAGTCAGACCTGGTTACAAAATGTCAAATAGTTGTGATTTGGCAAAGACGAGTACCATCGTCCCTGGTAGGTTGGTTAAAGCTACGCCACAAAGCACCTGCATGTAGGAGACACATCAATAATGCACAGTCAGACCTGGTAACAAAATGTCAAATAGTTGTGATTTGGCAAAGACGAGTACTATCGTCCCTGGTAGGTTGGTTAAAGCTACGCCACTCAGCACCTGCATGTAGGAGACACATCAATAATGCACAGTCAGACCTGGTAACAAAATGTCAAATAGTTGTGATTTGGCAAAGACGAGTACTATCGTCCCTGGTAAGTTGGTTAAAGCTACGCCACTCAGCACCTGCATGTAGGAGACACATCAATAATGCAGAGTCAGACCTGGTAACAAAATGTCAAATAGTTGTGATTTGGCAAAGACGAGTACTATCGTCCCTGGTAGGTTGGTTAAAGCTACGCCACTCAGCACCTGCATGTAGGAGACACATCAATAATGCACAGTCAGACCTGGTAACAAAATATCAAATAGTTGTGATTTGGCAAAGACGAGTACTATCGTCCCTGGTAGGTTGGTTAAAGCTACGCCACTCAGCACCTGCATGTAGGAGACACATCAATAATGCAGAGTCAGACCTGGTAACAAAATGTCAAATAGTTGTGATTTGGCAAAGACGAGTACTATCGTCCCTGGTAGGTTGGTTAAAGCTACGCCACTCAGAACCTGCATGTAGGAGACACATCAATAATGCAGAGTCAGACCTGGTAACAAAATGTCAAATAGTTGTGATTTGGCAAAGACGAGTACTATCGTCCCTGGTAGGTTGGTTAAAGCTACGCCACTCAGCACCTGCATGTAGGAGACACATCAATAATGCACAGTCAGACCTGGTTACAAAATGTCAAATAGTTGTGATTTGGCAAAGACGAGTACTATTGTCTCTGGTAGGTTGGTTAAAGCTACGCCACTCAGAACCTGTGTGTAGAATATACAGTCAAACCTAGTAAGGGGACGTCCAAAAAGTATGCATAGGTTTGAAACATTACATTATTTTACTGCCGTGATTTTTTTCTTATGAAAAGATTAAAATAATTAATGTACTAGATAGCATAGTAGGCATGGTTTCTATGGTAATCATGTGACGTTATACTCACAGCACTCCCTGTATGATAGAGGGCGTACTTTGCTCGCTCATTCCTGTTGGGTTTTGTAGACATGCGAAACGTCCGCGTTGTGTGGGAGACAAACTCCACCGACATGCCAATTGACTGTTAAACAAGCAGAGTTATTCAGTCTTAAGTTGTATTATTGTCAGTAACATTACAAACCAGATTGCCGGCTACATCGTAACAATTTGCAAGTCACAGTACTATCTATACTGATCAAAATTCTTGGGGTATCAACAATCATTTTCCTTTAATATTCTTATTACATTTAATAAAATTGTATATGAGTATACATGTATCTGTGATCCTTTGCAAAATGTATCCGAAAAGGCAGGATAGTAAAGTACAGCCAATTCTTTCATGGGCCACAATGGGCTCTTTAGATGGTTGCATTCAAAAAGAGGCTCATTAACGCCATAAAAACCAACATCAAAGCAAGTGTTTTAGCGTTAAATGCAACATAAATATCTATATTCCACTCTCAGCCCAAAGTTAAAAAAGGGTTACGTACAATACAGGGGTCGAAATTAACACTGGTCCGAGACCAGTAAAAAATCAGAATGACCACTAGATCTGTCAAAGACTCTGGTCCGATGGACCAATGGAAACATTACACGATGCCTAATCCACAGTAAACATTTCTTACTCAATGCGAAGAATTCCTGGTTACCACAAACAGTTCCCGATCGCTTTGAACATTTTCAGATAACGTCATTTCTTTCTCCGATCTCTCCAGACATGCCCCATTGTTGGATCAAAAAGCAATCTCATATATCCTATACTCAATGACCTTAAACCAGAAAGTGTTGCAGTATCTTGGTGCCATTCATTTTGAAAAGCACCGGTGGACCACTAAATTTTCAGCAGGACCAGTAGAGGTCTCTAATCTACTGGTCCTGCTGACCAGCATGAAATTCAGGTTAATTTCGACCCCTGCAATACCATATGTACTAACCATGATGAGGTTGACCAATGATATCGCATTGAAGTCCACACCCCATAGATACATGCATCCCAGCGTATCCACAGTGATCATGATGATATTGATAAGAATGAAGAATGCCGACACGAAATCAAACCCCAACATGAAGAAACTGACGACAAAGATCGGCACCATCGCTATGGCGATGTTGACTATAGCCGTGTCAACCAGATCGACGTACTGCTCGTAGTACACGTAGAAAAAGCTGAAATAATGAAGAAAAAAACGTTCACAGTAAGAGGCCGTCTAAAGTTGACAATATTTTCACAGTTCTACAGAGCGAAGGAAGGGGGAGGTGGGAGGTTGAAGGCAGCATTGGAAGCGGAAGAGGTCGAAGGCCGCGGAGGACTTCACATGCACTGTAAATTGTTGACATTTCATGGTCCTGACAGAAAAATGTTAAGTAGTATTTTGGGGGGAGGAAGGGTTGTCTTAAAAAATACGACGCTCTGTAGAACTGTAAAATGTTGACAACCTTGGACGGCCCCTAGAATAAAAGTCAAAGTTGGAGTTCAAGCTGGATTCACCCTAAGCCTTTTTGCGTATAAATTTGAGGCTTGTGGCTTTGAGAAAAAACAATGTGGAGGGAATCTGGAGTAAAATGACGCACTGAAAACCACAGAATCAACCTGGAGCAAGTTTGATTCACGACCATAGTTAACTATAGTTTGACTATTTCCAACCGAATGCAGTCTAGTCAACGATGGTTAGTCATGTCTGGTTGACCTTTTGGAACCTACCTACAGGGCACAGTCGTGCTGGTCACTGGTACCCATCAAGGCATTGAGTTGATGCAGCGTTTTGCACGGAACCAACTGACTAACAAAGGCATTCGGACTTGCACGGTAATGCGCATGTCTGTTGCCATGATGACGTTCAACCAGTGGTTGACTCGAGTTGTGAATCGAACTTGCTCACAGATAGAAAGAGCTTTTGTGTTTTTAGTGCGTTTCACACCAAATTCCCCCTATACTGCTTTTATCTCAAAATCACGCGCGAAAGAGCCGGCTGTGCGAGTCCAGCACATCACATGTGATTTTGGCTGATAACTCATTTTTACAAAGCAAATATTTATTTATAAACAGTTTTATGAAATTGGCCCTAGATTAGATCAAAATTCAAACCCCAACCACCAACCTGTATGGGAAGACATTGAAGTCTGGTCCAAGATCTGGTCGCTTCTTTAAGAGGTCTGTCTTAATCTGCTTAGCGACTGCCCTAGATTCTCTAATGGCGGCTGTAAAGTCATCAGACTTTGTCAGTACGGTGTGGAAGGAGAAGAAATAACTAGCTGGAAGAAATAAAATGTAGACACAAGGCTTGGTTGAGGAAATATTCATTGAAAAAATCGGAATGATTTGAGGTGGTTTAAACCAGTCTTAAAATATAATCTTGCACCACAGTCACTGCTTGATCATTGGTGTCACAAACAGGGGTGGATTGAAATATAACCATCTTGCACCACAGTCACTGCTTGATTATTGTTGTCACAAACAGGGGTGGATTGAAATATAACCATCTTAAGTCTAAGACATATCATATCCTAACTGAATTTGTGTCTCAAGATGCAAGTTATGATACATAAATATTTAATGCAAGACTAAATCAATCTATAGTGTCTTAATTAAGATGTCTTAAGAGATAAAACATCTTAATTTTCTTTTTGCAATCCACCCCAGGCCTCAGAGCTATGAAAATAGGGAGTTTTAGATTGTCACGTAGACTGCGAAATGTGACTGCAGCTTGCCTCAAGTCGTCCCTCTCGTCCACTACCAAACCCACAGTCACCGTGTTTTCGATTGTGACAGTGGACGTGAGAGACTTGGCGCATGCGCAAAGCCTCAACACCAATGTTAATGTCAAGGCTTGGTTATCGTAACCTGACCCAACTATTTTTGGTGGTACCCTGGAGGTGCCAGCCAGAAGCCATAAGCCCAAGATTGCATTTAGAATAATGTAAATACAAGCTATTTTACCATCTACTTCTGTTTTGGTATCATCTTTGAAGTGCAGTGCATCATGGTAGGCAGAGCGCCCTCTGAAGACAAAAAACACAACAAGAAAATTACTACTTTGGCCAAGTTCGATTCACAACTATAGTTAACTATAGTTTGGCGAAAGTCCCTCGAACAATGGGATTACCCGTCATTCGAGGGACTCTAATCAACTATAGTTAACTATAGTTTGGCGAAAGTCCCTCGAACAATGGGATTACCCGTCGTTCGAGGGACTTTATTCAACTATAGTTAACTATAGTCGCTCAATTGAACTTGACCTTTATTGTAATCATCTGGAATCAAATGTTATTTGAACCTGTAACTAAAAGCTTACCCACCCTTTTGGACAGCTAATTCCAGGGTTATGGTTGATGAAGAATGGTAGATATGTAGCAGAGGTTTCATTGACGGGTCGAATTCCCATTTGGTCCAGTGGAACACACAAACGACACGGCTCACCAAGCGGCGGAGCTGTGGAGGAACACAGTGTAATTCTTTTAGAACTGGAAAACAAAACTCATTTGTAATCCTTCAAATAGGTGGAATTCCTGAACATTGTCAAAAATCAACAGACCTAGGTTCAGTGGTCTGGGGTCCATTTGAAAGAAATAATTGTGGTGTGACATAACAACTGATGAACCAGTTAAAGTTACGACTACCAATTAGGTTATTGCAACTTTGCAAAGGGTTATGCCCAAAGATTTATATAATATTCGATGGCTTTTAGGGTGATATGAGAATATACCGCACGAGTCATGAAAATACCAAACGAGCTGAAGGCGAGTTCGGTATTGTTTTGAAAATTTTCCGCAAGATTTGTGTCTGTTTTGTGTTGAAAACTGCATGTGCTTTTGTTATTGTTGTACAGTATTTTTTGTTACTGTACTGTTGCGCGCGTAGCACACATGCGCAATCCATTCACTTGATGCACGACCCGCGCGTACGCATGTGTTTGGGTGCGCCCAACGTGCATGCGCATCAGATTGGGGCTCTGTGCTGCACAGTATCAGAAACGCACGGTGTCCGCAAAAGCTTCATTTTATATAATAATGTATAGTTCTGTGTAGCAGCTCTACCAACAACTTGAGACGTGTATCCATAGCAAGAGTTTTGCGAAATGCAACTATGAAAATCCATCGTACACTTACGAAGGATTCAGCGAGATGCCAGGAGTGGTCAGGCTGACTGAGCAGCAAGCCAGAGATCTAAGAGTGTACACCATGTTTTATTTTTTCTTTAAGCATCTTCTCAGATCAGCTGATTTCTTAATATTCTACTTCAGATGTACTCCATTTAATTCAGTAAAGCATTGCAAAAAATCACAAGCAGCTTAGAATGTCCTTGATTGTTGTAATGTTAAAGTTGTAGTAATCAGATTTGATAAAACAGACATTCTTACGTAAAACAAAGTCACAGAAGTCCTGTGGATGGTCCTGATACACCTTACAGCAGGAGTTTTGTATTGTGCTTGGATTCAACCAGTCAAAGTAATCGTCAATCCACGATGTTGGGGGTGTGGCTATCCGGGTACTGAGGGAAAATGAAAAATACAAATCATGTAGTGGAGCCTATTAAAATTCCAACAACAATATATCTTTGTTATGTTAGAACCAACCCCCCCCCCCCGATAACTTGAATGTGGCCACATTGGGGCTAGAGGGAAAAAATAGTTTGCCCCTTTGTTGGAATTGCTGGGTGTAAGCCGGCCAGCTGTCCTCAACCCATTGATGCACAGATTGTTTTGGAACTCTATTGTTTTGGGTGGTCGCTAGCGACTGCCCTGTGCACTAAAGGGTTAATTTAGAGTGGATTTACACAGAGCATTTTTGCGTGTAATTTCGACGCGTGTCGCTTTGAGAAAAATTGGCGTGGTGGAAAATTGGAGTGAAACAACGCACTGAAAATTATACAAATCAACTTGACGGAAGGTGCTTTAGTCATTCTGTAATTTTTGTGCATCTTTTCACTCCAAATTCTTTCCACGCTGCTTTTTCTCAAAGCGATGCATGTCAAAATTACGAGTGAAAAAGGCTGAGTATAAATTCACCTATTTCCATTCCTTGAGTTGAAGCAAACACCATCTTAAGTTCTTGTAATTAATAAATTCAGCCTTTAATCGATAATTTTATAAAATTGCTCATGGTAGCCACAGACCTTTGTGGAAATTTTTTACACCAAAAACATCCACAAAGGTCGGTGGCTACCATGAGCAATTTCATCAAATCATCTTAAGTTCCAAACTTACTATTCCTTGATTTGAGCAGCATAGAAGACTTGCTGCGTTAGAGACATCGGGTCACATCCTGAGCTCCCACATAACAAATTCTGGTCCTCTTTCTTCCTTGGATCTAGATTACCATTCTTAACCACAAAGTAAACTGGCGGGCCCACGGAGAGGTACTTATCCACGTAGTCAAAATAATCAAGGAGATAGTGATTCTATGGAACAAAACAAAGAAAATAATAAATTTTGGGCTGTAACACTTAATTAATTAATACATGAAGAGCTTCATCACAAAATGCTGTATTTTTGGCATTTTGAGAAAACTGTCATTTTGTATTACAACTAAGCACTACACCGAATGGCAAATTCCAAAAAGTAAAACAGTTTTATTTGTGGGATTGCCAATGATCTATCAAGAATGTACTGACACCATTATCTCAGTTTTTCTGAATATGGCATTCACGGTGTTTTGCAATGTAACACTTCACATGGAAATTACAGTTGAAGTCAGAAGTATAAATACAACTATATGCAACCAAGTGTTAAAACTGGTGTGCTTACACCATTTTTGTAACAGTCTTTACTAAAGTCGTGATTTTGTGGAATTCCTGACGTGCTTGCAGTACTTAAAACATAGCTTTTACACCTTGCAATGGTTCAGGTAGTCCTGTTTACCATTTTGGATAATGATGGTAGTGGTGTACATGCATTTATACTTCTGACTTCAACTGTAGCTTGTACACCTTGCAATGGTTCAGGTAGTCCTGTTTACCATTTTGGGTGATGATGGTAGTGGTGTACATGTATTTATACTTCTGACTTCAACTGTAGCTTGTACACCTTGCAATGGTTCAGGTAGTCCTGTTTACCATTTTGGGTGATGATGGTAGTGGTGTACATGTATTTATACTTCTGACTTCAACTGTAGCTTGTACACCTTGCAATGGTTCAGGTAGTCCTGTTTACCATTATGGGTGATGATGGTAGTGGTGTACATGTATTTATACTTCTGACTTCAACTGTAGCTTGTACACCTTGCAATGGTTCGGATAGTCCTGTTTACCATTTTGGGTGATGATGGTAGTGGTGTACATGTATTTATACTTCTGACTTCAACTGTAGCTTGTACACCTTGCAATGGTTCGGATAGTCCTGTTTACCATTTTGGGTGATGATGGTAGTGGTGTACATGTATTTATACTTCTGACTTCAACTGTAGCTTGTACACCTTGCAATGGTTCAGGTAGTCCTGTTTACCATTATGGGTGATGATGGTAGTGGTGTACATGTATTTATACTTCTGACTACAACTGTAGCTTGTACACCTTGCAATGGTTCAGGTAGTCCTGTTTACCATTATGGGTGATGATGGTAGTGGTGTGCATGTATTTATACTTCTGACTTCAACTGTATGTCTTGGAGTGATTTACCAACAAAGTTTATTTTACTTCTCACAAGTGTTCCAACTTGTCAAAAACAAACAAAAAACTTACATCAGGTACAGGAATTTGTTGCTCCAATCCGACCGGTAGTTTCAGCGTCAGAAGACCACAGATGAGAAAGAAGGCAATGAATCCTAGAAACTGTCAGACAAAAAAAACTACCTAGTATCAGCACTTCCCATTTTCTTCAACAAAATGTTTCACTTATCATTAAATAAGTAAAAGATGGCCAAGCGGTGTAGCATGTTGAATTAAAATCTACAGATTGCGGGTTTGAATCCCATCCCGGCTTGTCCATGGTGCGTGTGCTCTTGGGCAAGGCACTTTGCTATGAATTGCCTCTCTCCACCCAGGAGGAAATGGGTACCTGTGAGGGTAGTGAAAGCTGATGTGTTTGATTAGTCCCTGTGCGCATAAGCTGCACGGGACTGTATACTCCCTAGGGAGCTGAGAAGGATTAGGAATGATACTACTGAGCCCAATGACCAGGGGTAATAATACAGAAAGCGCACTGGGAGTTCCGTCGGTTCTGAAATGAACTATATAAGAACTGCCTATTATTATTATTATAAGAACAGCTAAGTATTTGGCTTTTACTTCTCCCAGGCCTACTGAAATCATAAAGAGACTACTATAATTGTCTTGTTTCATGCGAGGGTCGCTCAGCTTTGTAATGAGTTAAATGCTTAAAAACCTCCCACCTCTCAAGGACATGGATTTTATCAGTATATTTATCTTATATTTTTTTCATGGTGCACGTACAGCTCATTACATACATTCTACCCCCTCACACCCCTCCCTATTCCCCATATCTTCCTCCAAAAATCTTTAATTCATAAATATCTTAGACAGTTTATGCATCCTTAGACAGTTTACGCGTTTCTGCCTGCGCCCTAGTAAGCGTATGGAACTCGCACAGCAAAATTTGCAAAGTGCATGCGACATCTACCGGGTCTTACAAGCCGTTTAAAACCGGCTAGGGGCCTGGATGCTGATAATGGCCCGCGGCTTCGGCTTGGGCCATTATCAGCGTCCAGGCCCCTATCCGGTTTTAAACGTATGTTTAAGACCATTCAAACCCACTTTTAATCCCTAGATAGCGACCACCTGCATAGATAGACCACCTGTCCATAAAGACCACTTTTCTCATCTCCCTTGAATGGTCTTTATTTACATTTGTCCGAGTTCAGTGATCCATAAAAAAACTGATACTGATCACTTGCCAAATACAGTTAAAATACAATCATGATTTTTGTAAACTGTTTTCTTTTATACATACCACGATTGGCTTGATGAACTTATTCAACAAGAAGTGACAGTAGAACTTCTTGAAGAAAACCTGAATAAATCCAGGATTTCTAACGATTTGTCCTTTACTGCAAGGTGGCAAGCAGCAGAGCATATCGATACGACCACTCTGTGTAATAAAACAAGAAACGATGTGGGAACAATGTGGTTACAATGCCACCTTTACTGCAAGGTGGCAAGCAGCAGAGCATATCGATACGACCACTCTGTGTAATGAAACAAGAAACGATGTGGGAACAATGTGGTTACAATGCCACCTTTACTGCAAGGTGGCAAGCAGCAGAGCATATCGATACGACCACTCTGTGTAATGAAACAAGAAACGATGTGGTAACAATGTGGTAACAATGCCACCTTTACTGCAAGGTGGCAAGCAGCAGAGCATATCGATACGACCACTCTGTGTAATAAAACAAGAAACGAACCTTTCAACCAAAATGTACTGTCACAATTTTTTCCCTTTTTTTCCTTTGTGACTTCATTTTAATAAGAAAGTCTGGCAACCAACATGGCCACTCATGCAAAGGGTCTATAGACCATATCGAATATAGTTGCCATCTTGTGGGGCACCTTTTGTTACTTAAACTGTTCAACAATATATGCACAATATGTGCAACCATGCATGTCCCAATGAACAAAGAAACTGCCCCACAAGATGGCGACTATTCGATACGATCTATACTGAAGCTGAACTCCAATGACTGTACTGTGTGACCATTTAAGGTGCTGAGTCATTTTGTTGATATTTTGTTTTCATCTAAACCGTTTCCTCACCTCTTGTCTTCTTATATCCAGTGAGAGAAGAGCCACGAATGCCGTAATCTGAAGCAAGAAGTCAATGAGAACAGCCAAGCCAGCATACAATGCAAATGTCTGGACTGCGGGAACGTCAGTGAGTGCCCCTTTAAGTACAAGATGAACATTGCATAATGAACAAATGCTGTAATAGAAGGAACGTCAGTGAGTGCCTCTTTAAAGACAAGATGAACATTGCATAATGAACAAATGCTGTAATAGAAGGAACACTGGTGAGTGCCCCTTTAAAGACAATTAGGTAAAGGATCTACTGTGATCAGTTGTTTAAGAATAATTTGTGAAATGGACCTTCATGGCCCAACCCCATGTCTGTTTACATTTTGATAAATTTAACCAGGTGCGGTATATTTAGCCAAGAGATTTCATCTGTCAAAACTGTTTAAAGGTCAAGACAGGTCAGTGTTCAAACCCTGGGTTCAGACCTCATAGCCACAATCACACATGCTTTATAATTATGATAAATCTAAATTTAAATATCTTTGTACAATGTAAGTTGCTTCTTACCAATGAGAAAGAAATACAATACAAGTCAAGAAATGGTATTCTTTAGATTTTTCTTGAAATTCTAAAATGTGTCTGAGATGACCTGATGTTACACCAAGTAGTGTACAGTTGAACATTGAGAGTAAGAACACTATTAATGCTTGTTGGTTTGCCCATGCAACATCAAGAGAAAACTGTCTCATTTGTGAAATCCGAGAGAATATACCACTGTGGAGCATCCGTCTTGTGTGTCAGAGGTCTTAGGTCAAATCCCAGTGTGGACAAGGCTGCCATAGTTACTTACCAAGGAAGAATGAGATGGATTCCGACAAACCACACATGAGCATGCCAGGAGCGACTTTGCCTAAGACTCGTCCAATCTGCTGCTCTCGAGTCTCCTTGGGAAGTCTAATGTCCCTCTGCAAGAAAGCAAAGAAACGTCTTGAAGAATAAAACATCTCATCTAAATCAGCAGCCGATTTCACGAAAGAGTACATAGCTTGCACAACTTTTGTAAATGGTATAACGGCACAACTTGCGTGGAATTATCGCTTCATTGTAAAGCAACTTACACAATAACATATTGCATAAGGTTTCGTTAAATTCGCCGCAGGACTCGACAAAGTTAATCATCTTCCTAAAGGCACAGGCTCGTCAGCAATGCGTGTGCGCCAAATTCGTGCCACGAAATACACAGCTCCATGCCTTTGCTATGGAGCTGCGTATTTCGTGGCATGAATTTGGCGTGCGCGCATTGCTGACTAGCCTGTGCCTTTAAAGATCATCAGCACCATTTTAGTTTAGAAGCTTTGTCATATATTCAAAAATATAAATAGACTGATCGGATAGCTGCCATTTTGTAGGGCAACTTTTGTGATTTAAATTGGTCAACAATGTAATCACAAAATGTGCCACCATGCATGTCCTCAAGGACAAGATGGCAGCTATTCAATACGGTCTATTCAATCATAATAGAATCACAGTTTTACTCAACAAAACCTCATGGAAGCTTTAAACACGTTTGGAAACTTTCTGTGCTTAACATCCTCACACATAGCTGAATAACTAGAGGTTTTGTTAGCAGAAAATTGCAGTCTAAGCACTTTGCCACCTCTGCTTGTTTACGCTTACCTGATATTCCAGCACTAAGATGAACACATTATCAGCACCCACAGCTAAGAGTAGAAACGGCACCACCTCGATAATGATCAGCGATGTCGCAATGCCGAGATAGCCATAGATGCCAAGAGACATTACGACAGACAATAAGATGACACAAATACCGCCAATTCCTAGTGTTATCTTGGAATCAGTCTGTAAGGGAAACAAGGAAAGAATTCACTGAAATTGTCAAATAATTTGCTCAAATTGGCACATATGAATGTCTTGTTTTCTCAATGAGTGGTAAACCCCGCCCCACCCCCTTTACTTTAGAATGTTGATAGCGTAGATATGCTATATGAGGATCTAGTTTTAAATCCAAACTTAAGATGAGAGAAAAACCATTCAGGGCTTCATCTGGATTTGAACATGAGACCTCTGACACAAACCGGGCAGATGCTCTACCAGCTGAGCAATGAGGCACAGTGGTATACTCCCTCAGGTTTACCCCAAGACCTCTGACACATCAGGCAGATGCTCTACCAGCTGATCTATAAGGCACAGTAGTGCACTTCCCTAAGTTTTTCCTCCAAACCCAATTTTTCTCTCGTTGTTGCATGGGTGTGCAATTGAGCAAATTTAGTAATGAACACAATACTTGGTACAGTGTCCATAATCAGTAGCTTGTGAGTTTCAAACTGAGAATTATTATTTTACAAAGCAAAGCTACATCTTGACTCAGTTTCGGACCTACCAAGATACGTTTGAATGAGCTGAATTCACCCAGGGCAACAGCGATGTAAACAAAGATAACGAGGTAGCTAATGATGATCGTTGTAATGTCAGTTTGGCTGCTTTCAATCAGAGCATCTTCAACAGAACGCTGCCAAAGAAAAACAAAATGTCAGCCATTTATAGATCAAGTTTATTGTCCATAGGCAGCTCCCATCCACTGTGTGTAAAGTATCTGTTACCCCATACGTTTTTGTACTGGCATGGCCTTTTAGACAGCAGACAAGTGCAACATTTTAGGCATGTGGCCAAATTCACGGCACTGTTTAGCAGCCGATTTTGTGCTAACAGAGGCTCTGGCTATTTCATGGAGACCGTTACCTTATAAGCACTTGCAAACGTTTAATAGCTTCAGAGGTAAAATTTGTTAACACTAGTTATGCAACAATGCCCGTTTCCATGCATGCGCATGCTTTAGCACGCTGCAGCCGTGAAATAGCCTTAATGTTAGCACAAGTTTTCTGCTACAGTAAGCACACGTTTTTAGCTAACGTTTAACCAGCGCCATGAAATTGGCCCCTGATGGCCTGGGACAGGTTGGGCTTTTCACTGGCTTGTCCTTAAACCTTTTGGACAGCAAACAATTGCATGATGGCACAGGCCAGGTTGGAACTTTAACTGACTTGTTCATACCTGCATCATGTACGTTATGATAAGATCATCATTTTCAGCCATGTATTCCTCGATGTACTTCATGGCTGCCTCTTCCCATGCCATAGACCGCTGGTACTGGATATCGCCGTCGTCACGGAAATTATTGACTGCAAATGTGACCATAACTGCTTCTGCCGTGTGGTATAGTGGTTCACCTAGAGCACAACATGGTCACAAGGTGTGCTATGTTAGCCATTACCAGTCTAGGGGCCGATTTCACGAAACACAACGATCCTTCCCAACACCAGTTGCGATGGGTAAACCACCGTAACGTGCGTCTCAAGTAACGTGCATGTGAGTAACGAAGGATAGTAGCACTTCGTGTAATCAACCGCAGTTCTTACCAAAAGTAATCATGCAGGAGGAATGGTTAAAAGTGCTAGTCTTTAACTGTCTTGCTGAGCATGTAAATGTCTGTGAAAGGGCACAGTATACAACCCACTCATCCAGGCTTCAGGCAAACTAAATTTCATATTCTAACCATACACGGACTGAGGTTTGTGTGGAGCCGACTCGTACAACTATGGATCACGTTCACAGACGCCATCTTCGTAGGAAAAAATGCTTCTGCGTATTAAACGCCATAAAGTACGCGCACGCATGTGTTGCTCAAAATTTGTTCAAAATACGGCGCAACCGATGCGCGTCACAAATAAATACGCTCAAAATCATGATGCACGTGGCAATTTGTAGGAAGTGACGTCATTTGAATGTGATCAATTGAGCTTGTGCGAACCACCGCACATGTGTGCAGACTGCCATTTTGGGAGTCAAAATTAAGGCATCTCATGGCATTCCTCTGTGCGTCTGCGTTTGAAAAGGCGAAACACGTGCTTAATGCATTGTGACATGGTTCATTTGACTCCCAAAACAACACAGAATACGCATGTGTGTGGTCTGCCCAAGGGCAATCCACTAGTTTTACACATTTACACAAGACCAGCAGAATCTTGAGCAATATGAACCTTACCCAAGTCGCTTGTCTCATACCCTCCCAGTACAATATATGGATAGCTGGGACCAAGGAACTCTGATATGCAACCAAAGAAGATGTTAAGATTCGTGCCGTCAGATAACGCCAAAGGGTTCCTGAGGACAAATAAACGACAGTTGGTTTTATTTTCAATGTAAAGTTTGTAAACTCTCTCTCTTTTAGAAGATATGTGGTTCTGAAAAAGAACAAGAGAGTATGAACCTGACATTTTGAACAGTGTGCTCTATTCATCTTCTGGGGGACAAACAGAGGGGCAATTCCATAAATTAAGATTTACATTTTAGAGACTTTGAGGGCTTGTAATGCTTCACGTATTCACGTTCTTCAAGCATCCTTGCTGATGGAAGTGTAATTGCGAAAAAACCTATTGTAATGCCATTCTCAATAAGCGAGGTACGTTAAAACAAACTTCGGTTTTTGAACTTACATGTATTATGCGTGTTGAGAATGGGATCACAATGGGATTTTCAGGAATTACACTTCCATCAAGGATGCTTGAAGAACATGTGTAAATAATACAAATCTGAATTTATGGAATTGCCCTCAGCACACTGCTCAAAGCGTAAGTTCAGAACCACACATCTTCTCAAGAGATAGTTTACATGCATAGCCTCAATTCTAACTTATGCCAGTGTCATCACCATTCTTTTAGAAACTTTTACTTCACAAATGTTGCCCATAATCACCTTATAATTTAAACAACCAAACTTAAAGGATGAGAGACAAATCATTTGGACCTTATCGGGATTCAAACCCAAGACCTTTGACTCACCAGGCAGTCAGAATTAGTAAGTCAGAGGTTTCCGGTTCGAATCCTGATAGGACCCGGCCATATGATGTTTCCCTCATCCCGAGTTTGTTTGTTTTAGAAATTTGTGTTGATAGAGGGCTTACCGAACGCAGTATAAGAAGTGATCACGCCAATCCTGTGGTTGCCCATCGTCCGAGGCTGCCGTTTTACGCATGGTGTTGTAGTTATTTTGAAACCACTGCATTGGTGAGGTGACGGCGCAGGTAGCCGGTGGTTTAAAGAGGGGTATAGTGACTGGAATCCAACAGATATCAGAGAGCGACGTTTCCTCAACGATTCCATCATCGCGAGTCATGGTCACCTTCATCTTTTGCAGGTGTTTCTGAACGTCTAGAATCTACAGTGGAATAGATTTGAAGAGGGAAATAGTGAGGTTTGAATAGGCGGTTTGAAGAGGGGATAGTGACTGGGATCCAACAGTTATCAGAGAGGGACGTTTCCTCAACGATTCCATCGTAGCATGTCATGATCACTTTCGTTGTTCGCAGGTGTTTCTGAACATCCAGAATCTACCATGGAAACAGATGTAATCTTATGTAACCTCTTCGCAGCAGAGCACTTGATATAAAGTCCTAGCTGTGTAGGTCTTGGGGGCGGTTATGAATTAGCTGGGTCAGTAGTACCAGGGCAGAGCTGTGGTCGATTTCACAAAGACTTGCGATGCGTCGCAACTACCCAAATCCATTTCAACTCGCCGATCCTGTGGCAAACTTTCAATGGGTTCGGCGAGTTGTGATGGATTCGGATACTTGCAAGCGTCGCAAGTCTTTGTGAAATCGATCCCTGGTCTCTCAACTTACTGGCTTGGGCTAAAGTCAGTGTTTTTTATTTTTGTCCTGAGATTTGACTCTGGAGAAATTTACTTGCGTCAACTTGGGAAATCGATTTACAACTTGAAATACCGGTAAACACTTGTCATCAAGTCTCCTGTCCCTGAGATATACAAAGCCAAGAATTTATATCAAGTCTCCTGCTCCTTCTGAATAAATAGGAAAATGGTTAGCGGCCATGAAGGGATTAAATGAGCTAAGTGTCGAGTATGGAACCCGAGACTTCTAGTTTAAAAAACATTCAAGAAAATGAAAAAGAAAAACTCAAACATACCTTTTCCAGAACTTCAAGATTTAGCACAGAGCCAAACGTGAGTGTTTCATCCGAGTTCCACGGCTTGTACTGCGTCTTATTGTACTTATTGGGATTTGCTGTTATAATGAGCTGCTCGGTACGCTGAAACGGCACAAACGACTTTTCATAGAAATCTTTCTCTGTGCGAGCGCGACTTTCAGCACCGGACCATAGCTCTACAGGGTCGGTGGTTATGTCGGAAAATGCAAACCCGATGCATAGGGGAAGGCCAATGGCAACAGTTATCATTAGGATGGAGAGAGGATACGTGGCGACAAAGGTGCCAAGTTTGGTGAAGAGTCGACGTAGAGCGTTGTCGTACATCTGTCCAAAACGCTCAAAGCAGCTGACGTCAGCTTTGGTGATCCGAGGCAGTTGATTCTTACTCTTGCCCGATTCCTCAGTTTCAAAGTCTTGTGGTGATGATCTTAGGGAGTGGTACAAGACAAGCCCGGCTAGAAATGCTACCACAAATGTGCAGAAGGAGACGATTACGATGAACATAATACCATCGATGTTAGCTATGGTGAATGGTTCCGGATCTGCTGGTATGGTTGGTTTAATACCAGGGGGACACGCACTCGGACAATCCTGGCAGCTACAGGGTGACCCTCCAGTAGACGCTCGCTCCGCACAGGAGAACGCCGGAGGGCCCAACGGTTTCATTCCTGTTATGTTAACGCGATCAGTCAACACCACGTCCATGGTAAACTTAGCTATTTTATTGGCCGGGTCTCCCATGGCATCTAACCATACTTCAGGTCTGCACTGCTCCGCCGTAAACCCATTACAGTTAATATCAATCACTGGTCGGTTAGCGGATGGGAAGAACACATTACGACAGGACTGTAGAGTATCATTGGCCCACTGCTCCGTGGCATAGAATCTGATCTTTTCAACTGACTTGCTCGTAGGTTTGTCCGGGTTTGGCACAACTTCAACAAACACACTCTGGTTGCTGCTACACGCCAAATCACACTGATACCGGCGTAGATTGGCTTCGCATGAAGGGCACCGGTTAAAGACCCCTATACTCTGTGCAAGGAAACCATTCAGGCTGTTTAGTTGGCCTACATCGCAGCAGGCACGTGTGCTTCCTTTAAGGTGTGGACAAACTTGCCCCAGAAGCGTTGAATGTGCATTATCAGTGATTTCTGGTGCCGGGATGTTGTTTACACAGTTGTAATTGGTCGTGCATTTCTTGTACATTACGCAGTAGCCCTCTTGGTGAATGTCTTGCGAATTAGTCATCTAAATGGGAAAAAAATGAATGGAATGAGGATTGAAATGGAAAGGAATTAATGAAATAGTGATATTTATTACAATCATTAAGTCATTGCCAGAATATTTGGGTATGGTTTCTAACTAAAAAATACAACTAAATAAGGGATGAGAGAAAACCATAATGGGCCTCATTGGGATTTGAACCCGAGACCTCCGACTCTCTGCGCAATAATTAGGTACATTTGTTTAGCTTTCATGGGGCAACATGCCAGTGACCCTCAATCCCATATTCTCTCTGAATGGTCATACCCCCCTCTCCCCCCCCCCCTCTCCCCCCCCCCTCTCCCCCCCCCCCCCCCCCCCTCTCCCCCCCCCCTCTCCCCCCCCCCCCCCTCCCCCCCCCCCTCCTCCCCCCCCCCCTCTCCCCCCCCCTCTCCCCCCCCCCCCTCTCCCCCCCCCCCTCTCCCCCCCCTCCCCCCCCCCCTCTCCCCCCCCTCTCTCCCCCCCCTCTCTCTCCCCCCCCCTCTCCCTTCCCCCCTCTCCCTCCCTCCCCCCCTCCCCCCCCCCTCTTGCGAGTGACAGTGCGGTGGGCACTTTGGAGGAATCCTTGGTATGAATGCCAGAAATAAATGTAGTTTGCACCATCATATCCCTAGGCAAGGACCGACTCGAGGAAACAGATTGAACACACCAATTATGAACCAAATAAACATCGAGATACACGAAGCTGAATCACATAAACTGGGTATACATTTTTAAATGTATTATATGCCTGTAACTGAATAATTTTAAATTCTAAGAAATTCTTGACACTAATCAAGTTCTCCTACAGTAACAGTAATACCAAAATTATCCACCAAAAAGATCCTATAAAAATAAACTTACCTGTATCAGGAATGTACTTAACATCACCCAAATCAGACGTCTGGCCAGCTGGCCCTGTACCTCAGGAACACAAGACAGTGCCGACATTTTCTTCAAAGATAATTCAGTGTGCTTAGACATAGAAAAACATCGGTATTCATCAAAAGTTCCTAAAAACAAAAAAAATTGGACAGAAGAAAAGAACTATTAGACGACCGTCTCTCGTGATGAGCACACTATGCAGTAACAACCAGATGCCAAAACACCTCAAAACATAGTAACAAGAATCGTACGATAGTGTTAAGAAACTCACCCCAGCTTTGACGGACCAAAGTTCAGTTCAAGTCTCAAACCTGCGAGACAAAGACACATATTGACCCTTGTGGCCGATAGCTTTGTTTAATTGTGGTTCGATAAATTGATGTAAGCCAATATAATTTGCTGTTTGCTGCACAAGGCTAAAGTCAACCATTATCCAGGTTACATTTGTTTAATTATTAAAAGCAAACAATTCCACAGATATCGGCATATGAGGATTTTAACATAAATTTGCAAATTGTACCAGTGAGTCACAATGAACATTATTTATCTCAGTAACTGTTTCTCTAATAATAGCAGAATTTCTCTTAAAATAGTTCATGATTACTTTTTAATTATTTGCAGAGTTAGATTTGCCCCATGTTATATTGTGCCTTAAAATTTACCCAACAATCAAGTATACAAATGAAGTTAAATATGACGACGATTATCATCAAGTGATAATATTCCTACCTCCACTGCAGATGGTCCGACACTTGTTCAACTATTTTAAGACGAAAATCCAACGGTCGCTCTTAATTTAGCCTTTAAATGTCTATTTTTAAGCTAGTGCAAAGTGCTAGCCATTGTCACAAAGTAACGAGAACAGGGGTAGATTTCTCAAAGGTTAATTAGAGTTCGATGCATCCCAATTTCCATATCAACGTCCCAAGATAAGAAGAGTGAGGTGGCCCTTCCTAAAATGCATCCTAGCACTTTTTGAAATCGGCCCCTGGTCATATATTTACATGAAGTATCCAGTCTCGCCACTGAGACCTGGGATTGATTTCACTAAAGTTAAGATGAGTTCAATGCATCCTAATTCCCATCATACCAACGTCCCAAGAACAAAACGAGTGACCCTTTCAAAGACACGTCTTAGCGCTTTGTAATATCAGCCCATGCTTTATTAGCGATTAGCGATTAGTGACCATGGTACAATGTATTACAGAAATGTGCATGGTTAAGGAATTCTTGGTGGAGGACAATAATGTACAAGTTGCTCTTGTTTAACACAAATCTTTTGTACATTTTCCTGGGTATTGAGCTCGTGCCAATGACGTCATTTTGGGAGTAAAACAATGCCTCGTCGTTGTGGAAGCAATGTGCGTGCGCGTTGTGTGTGTCCATAGCGCGCGTAACGCGCTATGCTGAGGCTCCCATTGGTGAATTAAACCGCGTTACGCCCACCAGAGACACACACAACGCGCACCCACATTACTTCCACAATGACTCAGCATTATTTGACTCCCAAAATGACATATTCGCACGTGTTCGAAAGGGGTCAATACGTCACAGAAAAAAATGTAGTCTAGGCAGTAGTCTAGGCCCTAGACGTTGCTATTGTTTTTGTTTGAATATACATTTGTTGTCCCGAAAACCGATCGCCCCGCGCTATATGTCTGGTGACAGGACTAGGAACGAGTCTATCGAGTCTAGCGGTTAGTCGCGAATACGCCCTCTCGCGGCAGCTGGGTTTGGGAAATCCAAACAAATATTGACCATCTAGAGCCTAGACTAGTAGTAAAACAGCAGAATGGTGTATTTCCTCTGTAGTGCTACAAAGTACTTTCAATCATTTTCAATCGCATCGTTCGTACCGTATTTTATTTTCCTTTGCTAAGTATTCTCCATACACTGTGCCAAAATGTAAGCATTAATCTGAGATGTTTATAAACAAATGCTCTCTGCTTTTAACTTAAAATAACGACGTATTAATGCTCTACATCTGATAAGAATACTAGAAAAATGCAAAAGCACAAAAGATTCCTTAAATTAAAGAAATAATTCCTAAACACTTTTATCTTAAAATCAAATCTTTGTAGAAATGTGTCTACAAAAT
Source organism: Henricia sp. BOLD:AAB3569 (assembly GCA_037783545.1). NCBI lineage: Eukaryota > Metazoa > Echinodermata > Asteroidea > Spinulosida > Echinasteridae > Henricia > Henricia sp. BOLD:AAB3569. The sequence goes on from JBBELK010000244.1 coordinate 717,042, forward strand.
CACAATCCTACAAATGTTGATTGGGGGCGAGTTTGTTTCGGACGAATCCAGATCTGCGCAGATCCAATTCACGTGACTTGAATTCCTAGTTGAGAGCAGTTTCGTTTGTTTCTGCGCGGTATTAAACTCGGGATCTGGATTCGGATCCGTCTTGAAACAAACACGCCCTAAATTCAACACCTAAATCAAATGGGGGTTGTCCATAAAGTTATGTGCCCACGAAATGAACTTTTTAGACACGGATGAAAAGTGAGTAAGTCAAACTGAAACCAACCAGTTTATTCTGCAGTCATCTATCATAGGCAATGGGTGAAGACTAGGTCAAATCTACTGTTATCTTATACAAGCAACTCGTATGTATATACACTGTACATCATACTAGTAAATGTACACTGTACAAAAGAATTATGTGCTCAAACATTGAACCTTTTAATGATAACTAATGATTAGGCTTGGGCGACTCCAGCATTTTCGGAGTCGACTCCGATTCCAAAAAAGAATCACGATTCCATTCGGAATCGCTTAAATTTTTTGCGGAAAAACATTCAATATACTAAGCGTGTTTATGTACATGTACATCGACGATACTACTTATTGTGCAGACGACAACCCAACTATTGGCACCGAGTGGCACTAAACGTCCCCGAAATGATGCTGGCCTGTACCACACACATGTTCTTAATAATATGGAAATGATCAGAGGCTAAATATTCTTGCAAAAGTTGGAGTTTTGCCTTCGGAATTGCTAGGTAATTTCTGGAATCGGCAAGCTATCACTGGGAATCGAATCTGAATGAAAGGAATCGATTCCTCAAGAATCTGGTATCACGATTCCGATTCCTAAAGTGGAATCGATTCAACTCGATTCCGGCGTTGAATCGCCCAAGCCTACTGATGATCGCACCTTGCATTGCATTATGGGAAACCAGTTTACTAGAATCAGTGCTCAGGGGACCGCGCCATCAAATGAAGTCATACGTACTTAAATATGATGTATATCTACAGATTTCTATCATAAGCCAGATAGACCGTATCGAATAGCTGCCATCTTGTAGGTCAGCTTTTGTTGTTTGTCAACAATATAAGCACAACATTGTGCCATGCATGTCCTAAACGAACAGAGAAACTGCCCTACAAGATGGCAGCTATTGGATATGGTCTATAAGCATCAGCTTTTACCGAATGGCACAGCACTATAACTGGTTTACCAGTTCGCATGCGCAGGTAGCGCATTTTGCGTTTTAATATAACATGCATGATCATGAAGAAAACCAGCACCTCAATGTATTGACTTTTCTTTCTCACATTTTTTGCTATGGTACTATTCTCAACCGGTGGCCAAAACAATGCTTATCTGGAACTAATTTGCATATACTGTTCCCGTCTCTGTATCCCCCTCCTTCCCTTCCCCCTCCCCTAACTATCACTGTGACTCCTTGACAGGGTCTCGCCAACACAACAGCATCGTCATTCAGTGGTCTTAGCAACGAGTCTTCATCTTCCACAGTGAATGCAGTGTCTGATTACCCCCTTCCCCTTCCCCTTCCCCTCCCCCTCCCCCTCCCCCTCCCCCTCCCCCTCCCCCTCCCCCTCCCCCTCCCCCTCCCCCTCCCCCTAACCATCACTGTTTCTTCAGTAAACTCGTGGACGGTGCAACACCCTGACAGGGTCTCGCCAACGCAGCGGCGTCGTCATTCAGTGATCTTAGCAATGAATCTTCATCTTCCACAGTGAATGGCGCACCCAAGGGACCCACGTACTGCACCACTTCATTGCCTGAAACAAAGTTAAAGGCCTATTGTATCATTTGCAATGACCCCAAATTTTACGGCACTTGAAAAGCAAAAAACTTACTCAAAGTGTTAATAAGAACAGTGACAATCACAGCATTCATTTATTTCTGTCTAAGATGGTACTTTTTGTAAGCAATGCATAGTTCCGACCTGTCAATCAAGCCGAACCCCCGACCAATCACAACAGAGCTGGCAGACGGCCCCCACATAGGTCAAAGTGATGCAATTATCACAAACAATGATATCACGCGATTTTCTGCCCACAGTTCGTATGTTGTATGCGCCAGTGACCGGGTGAATTTTGGTTTGAATGTCAGGCGATTCGCTGTTCAGGTAGGAAAGCGCATTTTTATGAAATATATGTCATCCCTGCATTACTAGCCGGTAACTGTCGACCTCAAAACATAAATACCTTTGGGTTTTCTCCAATGAATCGGTGCTTTCTATGCCGAGTCCCGTTGCGTTGTACGTAGTCTCGCCATTTTTTTGCGATGGCTTGTGAGCAACAATATCTAAGGGGCGGGGTTTTTTTTTAACTGGGCAATCTCGGAACTATGCATTAACAGATGAAGGTGGGTTTTTTAAAAATGTGTGCGCACATACATTTTTTCCAATTCACTTTAACACAAAAACCATGCATGGATTTTCAAGGTTTTCTGAAGCATTGCTGCATCTATGTAGCTGAAATTTACCAAGGCTAGTTTACCAACATTTTTCTTTAGATATGTTATGGCCTTATTCCAGGAATCGTAAAACGTTTTATCTTGCAAATGATATATAGGGCCTTTACGACGCATAATTAAATTAGACCACTAGTCATGGTACTCTGGGGGCGGATTGCAATATGCGGTCTAAGACCGGTCTATGGGCTTAGCCGGCTAACGCGGCGTCCACTATGACTGGACTATAATTATAGCCCACTTGCAAAATCGTTGTCTTAAAGTTAGACCAGTCTTAAAATTTAAGCCCGCGGCGAGCAGGCTATAATTTTTGGACACTGCGCTACATCTCGTAATTTTGCAGGAAAAAAGACAAACAAAACGCACATTGTGCCCATTAGAACCTTTTTAGTGTTATTTGATGACTTTCGCAGTCATTTTCTCTGCAAAAATGGCACCACACACGCGTCATCAAGTGACTTTGTGAGGACATTTGTTTGGCTTGAAATCACGCAAGGATAGCCGGCTGCGTCACTTTCCGTTGGGTTGTGTTTTTCGGCTGGCGCAGCCATACTTCAGTTAGACTGGTTTATTGCAATGGGCTAAACCAGCGACTAAGCCGAGACTGGCTTAGTTGGATAGCCGGCTATTAAAGAGCGGTCTTAGAACAGTGGCTAAGTCAATTTTATTGCAATCCTCCCCATGTGCAATGCCGTTAAAAGGTCCCATAGCAATCAGATTGAGTAAAGATTTCAACCAATCAGATTGTGTACTTCATCTCTTTACCTTTGATGTTTTCTTGATCAGCATCTGGTTTCTCATCATTCCCATTTTGAGAATTAGCAAAAACTGGAAACAGGTCCTGCAGAGAGAAATTACAGGAATTGAGTATGGTCACCTTGTGTTGATTAAAGTAGCTGTGATCAGAACTCCAATAAACCCCTTTGGAAAAAAATCCAATGGGCGAGGGCGGAGTGACGTCCGCTAGTGAAAAGATCCATTGTTTTTCACCAGGCGTGCGAAATGCGCGCATAGCAACCAATAAAATAGAACGGCGCGCTAAGTCTGCACTCTAAACTTGTCACCTATTTACTTTTAAGTGAATGATGCTGGGAACAAGATGAGGGTATACTGAGAGTATCTGGATGTACGCCCTCACCCATAACTCAATTTGTCCACTTTGCAATCTGGTAAGGCTTGGCCAGTGAAAGGCCGTGCAATGCTTTGGGGTGCCCTCTTTTAGTATGGCACATTTAATCTCTACAAATAAAGTTAAAAGCACAAATAAACATCTTGTACAAGATCAGATCCTTATAATTCTTCATTTTCGTTTAATATACAGAATTCAACTGAATGAAATGAAGGACAATCACGATATAGACCCTAATCGAGCAGAAGGACATGTCAATCATGTCCCCTGACTCGGTTCAATAGAATGCAAACTGCTGAGTAGAAAGGTGCCAGCTACGTATGGACTGCGACGTGATGACGTCGATGTTGAGGCTTTGCACATGGGTCATTCTATAAATTTGGGGTCCAACGTGTGACATTTTTCTGTCCCCGTTACACCTGACATACTGCTATTTGCCATACAAGTATCATTAAAAATGCCTTCAAAACATGTTTTTATGAATTGTACTTTAATAAGTAATCACTCTTTGAAATAGAGAGCATTTAAAGAATATGTCCTGAATTTACAAACTACAACATTTTACAAGATGTCAGATGTAATGGGGACAGAAAAATTGGACCCCAAATTTATAGAATGACCCACATGCGTCAAGTCGTCTCTTACGTCCACTGTCACAATCAAGAATGCTAAAACCACAGTTGCCGTGTTCTGGATTATGGCAGTGGATGAGAGAGACGACTTGATACATGCGCAAAGCCTCAACATCGATGTCATCATGTTGCAGTCTACATAGTTGATGTGACAGTCTAAAACTCCTCATTGTCAAGATAAGGATTGAACACATAGTCTTTATAATCAGCAGTTTAGACTTTATAGGACTGGTTTAGGGAACACGATTGCACCGTCCTTCTGCGTCAATAGACCAATATCACGGTGCGGCCATCTTCCCTTTTCCCCTATTAAAATGATCGTAACCAAAGCGAGGCTTTCCGAAATAAAATAGTTTGGCCCCGTGTTGAAAATGTTCATTGTGTGCATCACAATGACATGCGCGCGGTGCTATCAAGAAAATGCGCAGCGCGGACAGTGATTCTCTCAAAACAACAATGGACTGCACTCGCTATCGCGCAGACACGCACACGCACTGATCATGCCCGACACGTACACGTACTATGCAGTGGGGAACAAGACAAAGATGGACGCACCGTGATAAAGGTCTATAGAGTATATTGGCAGAAACAAACCGTTATATTTGAATTGTCAGTGTCCTCGGTGTTGAATATCTGTTGAAATAAAGAACCAAATCCACCATGAGTCACACAATTTGTGTATTTCTGCTCTATGACATTTAAAAACCTCAAAGATTTCCTTAGCACAGAATTTACTTTCTTTAATTTGCAAAAATGGGTTGCCAGCCAAAATCATATTTAAAGGTATTCTGCTACTCCAAACCGCCATGCACTAAAACATGGAAACACTAGACTTACTATCAGTCCCATAGTTATTAAAACAAAGAAGTCAAGCTTACATCCATGAGTGACTCCATATCCAGATTGTAAGCGACGCTTGGTGAGTTGAACGATGTTAGCAGATTCTGTATGATTTCAAGATTGTCATGAACTGTGTCCACATGCTCTCCTATCTCGCCCCTGTAACATGCAAGAGTAAAGGTTTCTTGAACACACAATATGAATTGTTCTTAAAGGTCTTTAAAGGTAGGTAAGACTTAAAGGCCCTGTAGAGGGTCTGTTTTTGAGTGATTTTGCAAATAAAACCATTATAAATCAAAAGAAAGACATCAACAAACTCATCCGAAGAAATTTCAGCTTTGTTAAATGTACATGTACCACGTTTAAAAAAAATATGAAAATCCATATGCGATTTCCTGGTCTTGGCGGGGTGTTTTAAATATTCGTTCTCAGTTGATCGGGTACTATGTGGCCTGCGTCATGCACTCTGTGGTGCACATCATATACTGCGTGTGCGCGCGATCCATAAAAATGCATCGCGTTGGAACACGCACACGCAGTACACAGCGCCCATGCATTTTGGATCGCGTAGACGCGAACCAAAAATAAGTAAATCGTTTGCAAACGATCTAAATAATTTCATCTTTACGGATTATTTCCTGGTAAAATTATATTAATGTGACAAATTGTTAGTATGTTTTGTTAAAACTGTGAATGTTTGACTGTGTGGTTTTATTGGTATTTTGTATTTTGTGCATTTTAGGTAATATTAGTAATTTGTATTTCATCATGTACACTAGGAAGTTGAATTTCATGTGTCTGTATCGTGATAATGAATTGAATTGAATTGAATCCAACAAATTCAGTATAATAAAATGAGTTGTTTATGACACTATGCTCACTTAACCTTATTAGGTATTACATATGAATATTGTATCCGTCGTTTAACGAGTTAGTGTAGACAATAGCAAGGCCTGATGGGCTAAGCTTTCCATTGGCTTGGCTGGACCTTTTAGACCGACCACCTACCTCTTTTCTTCATGCGACATCGATCTCTTCATGACGGCTCTGGACATCGGGAGAGAGGATGAATTGACCGTTTGCATCCCTGGATAAACCATCTGACCACCCATACCAAACTGACCACTGTCATCCTTAGCTAGGATGTTATGCATGTCATCGTTATTCTCAACACCAGACTCGGGGAGCGACCATCCACCGTCGGCAAACATCGCAGGCGATGCGACAGCGCTCGGTGGCGTCAAGGGAGCGCTAGCGGCCTCAACGCTTGCTGGGGACGTGATGACCGGCGACGTAGTGTCCGGAGCCATGGGAGGTATGTCCAGCTCAAACAGTGAAGGGTCAAGCATGGCCGGAATCTGGTCGAGTACCGAGTCTGATGATTGTGGGTTGGATGTTTCCACACAAGGAGTGGATAACGGTTGCGTAGTATCGGCAGCAGCGGTATGGGTGACATCTGACAAAACGGCTGGGGACGCTACACTGATGTGTGGCATGGTGTCGAGATTCATGTCATATGGTGTCTACAGGAAGATAACGAGAAACAGTGGACACATGTTATATACAGACCTCGACATTAACCAAGGCCAATGGGCATAACCAGGACTGCCAAATATGGTTAAAAATCGCTAGGGGTCATTTTCACATTTTTACAGCCAGTACAATTTGTTTCTGTCAGTACAATGAAGTGTCAACATTTTATAGTGCATGTAAAGTCCAACGCAGCCCTCAACCCCCCTTCCCCTTCCTACGCTTAGAACCCTGGAAATGTGAAAACTTTGGAAGGCCCTTAATAAGAAAGGCTTTGCCAGATTTCTTTTTCCAAAATAAGAAAAAGTCGGAATTCCGGCTATAGCCGGAAGACTGGCATCCCTGACTAACTGCTTGTCATTGGGTTTATACATGATAAGAACTTACTGTTTGTACTGGCTGCAAGTCGTCACTTGTGCAGGCAAATTTGGCACATTTTGGTTTGGTCTGATCTGATGAGGGTTCAAGCATCAGTTGCCTGGAGGAGAAAAAACAAAGACCATTTCAAAACGAAATAACAGAAACCCTAACCTGAACTACACTACTCATAATAAGTTAGGGATATTGTGGGGTGAACGCAGATATTTTATTGAGGGTATGCATCCCGCTTGAATGATTGTGTATATGACTAGACATTAGGGTCATTCTATAAATTTGGGGTCCACTTTTTCTGTCCCCGTTAGATCTGACATCTTGTAAAATGTTGTATTTTGTAAATTCAGGACATATTCTTTAAATGCCTTCTATTTCAAAGAGTGATTACATAAAATACAATTCATAAAAATATGGTTTGAAGGCATTCTTAATGATACTTGTATGGCAAATAGCAGTATGTCAGGTGTAACGGGGACAGAAAAATGTCACATGTTGGACCCCAAATTTATAGAATGACCCATTAGTGTATCTGCATGACAGACACACCTTGTCACAGGAATAGGTGAAAACAGCATTTGCCAAAACAAAATCTAAAATTGACAACATACCAACATCCCTAACTTATTGTGAGTAATATATTATCCATAATGCAAATTGTGAATAAGTTGACTTACAATCTTCCTGCGTCGATACTTTACGCTTAGGAAATGCTTTAATAACTTACTGTTTTCTCTTAAGTCCAACAGGATTAACCATTGTCAGAAGAAACTGAATAAGCCGATTTACAATCTTCTGTTGTTTATCATGTCGCTGGCGGAGAAATACCACCTCACGCCACAATACTTCATTCTCCCTGGCAAAAAAATGGTAACAGTTTGTTTATAGTCACAATTGAGTCATTGTTAGAGTACTCTCTTGGGTGGGACTCGAACCCAAAACTTACTGCATACAAGGCAGACGTCTTAATAATAATAATAATAATAATACAGCATTTATAAAGCGCACTTGATCTGTAAAAACATTCAAAGGCGCTGGTCTAGTTGAACAATGGTTTAAATTCTCAATTCTTTGTAAATGCATTTGTGAACATGTGTGTCTTTAGTTGTTGCTGAAAGACAGTGATATTATCTATTTCTCTGAGAGACTAAGGAAGAGAATTCCATAACCTTGGCGCAATACTCTGAAAACCTCTGTCTCCATAAGAGGACAGTCTGGTACGTGGCACAAAGAGTGGGGAAACGCTAGTTGACCTTAAACCTGGTCTTGTGGTTCGACGTATCAGTAAACCCTGGATATTTGCAGGAGCTAAACCGCGTAGGGCCTTGAAAGTAAGGAGGATTATGTTGTAGTGGATTCTTTCTTTGATTGGTAGCCAATGTAGCTTCTGTAGGATAGGAGTAATGTGATCAGATGATTTGCTGTGCGTTAGGAGGCGTGCTGCAGCATTTTGTACACGCTGAAGACGATTTAATGTCTTGGTCGTGGGTTTGAGTCCACCCCAAGCAAGTTGTGACGTTTTTCTCTTAGTGTCTTGGGGAAGGACCAAGTATACAGTGCCTACCAAGTTATGTTGAACAAGGGCAAAACAAACCCCAATTGATATTCATTCTCCCTGTCACAGCCATTCCTTGGCTAACCTCTGTATTTCCTGCAGTGTCCCTGTAATATTCTCCTGTTTGCCCTTCATCTCCTGTACATCACTCAGTATCTGGTGCTTGTCCTCAATTTTTAGTTTGGGTTCATATTTCATATTCTTTACAACCTGAATCCATAAAGTGATTTCTTAGTCACATTTTCTCGGTGTTTTATTTCTAGCTAACCTCTATTTCCTGCAGTGTCCCTGTAATATTCTCCTGTTTGCCCTTCTTCTCCTGTACATCACTCAATATCTGGTGCTTGTCCTCAATTTTTAGTTTGGGTTCATATTTCATATTTCACCAACTTTAATCCATAAAGTGACTTTCTAATCATATTTGTTTTTATTTGTAGCTAACCTCTGTATTTCCTGCAGTGTCCCTGTGATATTCTCCTGTTTGCCCTTCATTTCCTGTACATCACTCAGTATCTGGTGCATATCTTCCATTTTCAGTTTAGGGTCATCTCGTGAAGAAATCTGCTGAAACAAATTATTCCCATCTCAATCAAATGACTCATGTTTTGCCATTAGATGCAAATTATGTATGGTTGTAACGAGTCTCCCTCTTCTCGAGTCCCAAGTCAAGTCAAGTTAATTATGTTTTTTCGATTTTGTAGTACCAACTATTTATTCGTAGAAATATTTTTAAAAATTAAGGAAGATTAGAACCTTGCAGCCGAGTATCGCAGCCGAGTACCGCAGCCGAGTATCGCAGCCGAGTACCGCAGCCGAGTACCACAGTCGAGTACCGCAGCCGAGTATCGCAGCCGAGTACCGCAGCCGAGTACCACAGCCGAGTACCACAGCCGAGTATCGCAGCCGAGTATCGCAGCCGAGTACCGCAGCCGAGTATCACAGCCGAGTACCACAGCCGAGTACCGCAGCCGAGTATCACAGCCGAGTACCACAGCCGAGTACCGCAGCCGAGTATCGCAGCCGAGTACCGCAGCCGAGTACCGCAGCCGAGTATCACAGCCGAGTACCACAGCCGAGTACCGCAGCCGAGTATCACAGCCGAGTACTACAGCCGAGTACCGCAGCCGAGTATCGCAGCCGATTACCGCAGCCGAGTACCACAGCCGAGTATCGCAGCCGAGTATCGCAGCTGAGTATCGCAGCCGAGTATCGCAGCCGAGTATCGCAGCCGGGTATCGCAGCCGAGTATCGCAGCCGAGTATCGCAGCCGAGTACCGCAGCCGAGCACCGCAGCCGAGCACCGCAGCCGAGCACCGCAGCCGAGCACCGCAACCGAGCACCGCAGCCGAGCACCACAACCGAGTACCGCAACTAAAACCAGTAATCTTCACTGCATACCTTCCTCTTGATATTCTCCAGTAAGTTCCGTTTTCCTTTGAGGAAGTTTGGATGTTGAAACTCGATGTCATCATGATCTCCCAACAGACTTCCATGTTCCGGGTTTGTTCTCTTCCGGAACCCATCTGCAAATAGGAAGATGTTTTAAACATGTAGTCAGTGTTTAGGAGTTTTAAGAAAAATGTAGCCCAAGCACCTTGTAGCTCACCAGGGCAGTGTTTTCAACGGATACAAATTTAGCAGGATTTCACTGCTTGAGTGCGCTTTGTAAAAAAGTTGCTAAATATGTGGATTACGTTGCACATTCCTGGTCAATTGATTGCTTTCCATGACGTAGAACATCCGGGAATGTTTGGTGGTCAACGGTCACGCGCGTACATGTGCGCGCCACTAGATGCACATAGACACGCGTAAAAAAAATACTCACCAGCGTAATTTCATTCGAAGATGCCGCACGCGCGCATTGCGATACGTTCAAATTATTGAGCATGCACTCAGCTTGTAAAAACAAAAGTGCTTTTACTTGATCACGATTTTTAGCCTGAAGAAATACATTTTTATCTTCATCGATACAGCAGCCATGGCGCAACAACATACAGCAAGGTTAAGTAATGGAGGTAAGTGCAACCAATGCGCTTTTATGGCCGGTAATCACTCGAGCCACGTGGATCATGAAAAATGACACCCAAAATGGTGGATGGAAGGCGTGACGTCACCGAGCGGTTTAGGTCATTGACTCGCAATCATAGGTGAAAACTTGGGGTTACAGGTTCGAACCTCCCCACGGCTACGGTACCTGTGCCCTCGGGCAAGGCACTCAACCACACTTGCTTTATCCTTCGGAAGGGATGTAAAGCCGTTGGTCCAGTGTGTTAGGTAATGGAAACGCACTCTAAAGATCCCAGAGCATTCTTTCGTGAAGAGCAAGGGGGATCATCCCCGGTGTCTCTGGCCATTTCTAATTCTAATTCTTCATGGGTTTCCTCACGCTTGCGAGTGACAGTGCAATGAGCACTATTGAGGAATCCTTGGTATGAATACCAGAAAGAAATAATAATAATAATAATAATAATAATAACATCAATCAACACAATAGTGATGTTTGGTAATAAAGCAAAATTTGGCAATGAAGCAAGGCCAAATGATATATTTGTAATAAAATTATGAAAATCATGAGTCAAAAGCAAAATTTAACATGGAAGCATATAATTTTGGCAGTGGCTGATCAGGGTCCTAAACATTCACACCTATTAAAAACAAAGGAATTGTTGCAAAGTACCTTGCTTAAGGACACATGTACCAACAAGTACAGTGTGTAGATCTACATATTTTCACAAATGTCCAACATTTAATGCATGTGACCATTTTGTTAAGTTGTTGTTACATTATTGTTAAATTATTATTAAATTGTTAAATTATTTTTTTGGTTTTTTTGGTACTTTTTAATGTGCTGTATTTTAATGTGCTTTTACTGTATACACCAATCCGGTAACGAAGATCTCCTTCCTGCATATCCGCCATAGCTGGGGGGCGTCCAGTGCATGGGCTGTGCGTTTTGTGTTGCTGTTAGAACGAAAAGCGCTCATCCATTACATGCACGAACGAGCCTCCTTCGCGTATACGCGACGCGCCCGCCTTTGCGTACACGCGACGCGCCCGCCTTCGCGCGCGCACATACAAAGACGCGCAACTTGTTCGAAGTAAACAAATGCAGCTTCAGCAACAACAAAAACATACAGTTCATTCAGTGGAAGCCCCCCAGCTATGGCGGATGTACAGGGAAGGAGACCTTATTACCGGATTGGTGTATATGTAAAGCGCCCTATATTTTATGGAGGGCGCTCTATAAGAATTGATTATTATTATTATTATTATTATATCCCTCTTGTGTATGCGTGAATACTTACACATATTGAGTTGTCGAACAAAACTTGCCATGTTTTTGTGCTTGAAATACATCGGTAGAACGTCCTTTGCAAAACGAGTCTGGTTCTGTACAATGAAACTGTCTCCAAACTGGAGCAGGAAAAGAAAGTCACATTCTTCATGCAGTGATTAGACCTTATGCACGGCGGCCATGCCAGAGGGCAGTCACATTGTCACAGTGCGTCATGCACGAGTAGGCACATTGTGGATCTATTGTTACATCATTTAAATATGAAAACCTGTCCTTTGTCATGGCTGCCGTGCATAAGGTCTATAAAGTAGTGAGTGTCGGCTTACTCATGGTGTCTGCGGGTTTTGGCAAGTCAAATTTAAGACTTTTTAAGACCTTTGTAAATTTATGCATTCCTTTAAAGTTTATGGAATTTAGGACCAATTAACCCCCCAAAACAAAAAAAAGAATTCCATACCCGTCACCACAGGCCCAAAATCTAGCTAAATTTACTTCCTATTAATGATTTATAATGCTTTTTAAGGCCTTAAATTTAGACAAATGAATTTTATTTATTTTGTCCAACCACGGACATCCTGAATTCCATTTACTGACTTATAATGACTCAATAACCACGAAAACATGTTAATGTTTTAAAGGGAAGTGAATTTAGGAGTGAAAAACATTCAACAATTTCCTTGAAAATACTTAAAGGAGCGTGACCAGAGTTTCTGGAAAATAGTTTTTGATGTAACTTACCAATATTATCAAGTAACTCCATACACACCTCCCATGTCCCAAAAACCCGAAAACATTCGCAATTTCCAGTAAAAAATTGAACAAAACTATCGAGTATGCTTTCAGCGGATAAACGTTGATACTGGAAAATTAGTTTACAAATAATCGGTGGATTTTCGACGATATCCTCGGAAATATGCGGCCTAGAAGCGCGGGAGTTTCAGTTTCGTAATCAGAAAAATATAACGGATGTTATGATATAAATATTTCATGACCCATAAGGTAGGTCCCGGGGAGTTATGGGTAAAAAAAAGTGATCTGGTCACACTCCTTTAATGGGCCCTTGAAATTATATTTTTATCAATGAAATCTATGCTACTCCATTCATTTACAGTCATAAAACCCCACTTGAAAGTTGTTTTAGGGGTTAAAATCAAGGATTTTGATTTTTATGCTAAAAACGTGAAGATATTCATGAGCAAAGTTGTGATGTCACATTAGGCAAACACAGAGAAATCTCATTTTTAAGACCTGTGCAGAAAAGATTTCAGTATTTTGTCCAACTTGCTGAAACTTTTGTAACCCATGATTGTTTGGGTTTGTTTTACATGTTGCCGGTTATATGCCATGAAAAAAACTAAGGCCAAGAACTGCAGCAATTTTCCACAATTCCAGTTTGAAGTCTTATGTTTTTTCTTTGCTTTTTCTGCTGTGTGTTCCTCAAGTGACATGTCCCAAACAGCGCCCTCTTTCTGTGAGTTTCTAGTTTTCAAAGTTTAATACTGCCACTTTTTATTTATGGGGCATCAAAATGAACAGTAGTATCATCTTTCTAAACAAGTAACTCTTCATATGCAGCAAAAACTGTGCATTAAGTTTTTTAGCATTTTAGGTGCCCTTTAAACTTTTCTGCCCTGTTCCATAGACTTAACACACGGCGTCTCAGTGGCGACCAGTGAACGGAATTCATACCTTACTCAATTTTAAAGATTTTTCATTGGTAGGCTAGTCTACTTCCATTGGAAATTCCAAATTGCACAAAGTAGACAAACCTAAAAATTACACAATGGAAACATGACACAAATGAAAATGTAATAAACAACTTTTGTTTATTACTTTTGGAAGGATTTCTATTTACTGGTCGCCACACACCATTCTTCGTATAAACCACCAAAACATGTTAATATTTTGAAGGAATGTGATTTTGTTTTTTAGGAGTGAAAAACATTCGGAAAGAATTTACAAGTCGGACGTCACATAAATGTATGAATTCCGTTTACTGGCCGCCACTGAGACACCGTGTGTTAAGTCTATGGAACAGGGCAGAAAAAAAAGTATTTTCAAGGAAATTGTTGAATGTTTTTCACGCCTAAAATTACTTCCCTTCAAAATATTTCCACATTGGCAGTTATTAATTTAAGTCATCATAAGGAGAATAAGTGGCGACCAGTATTCCAGTAAACATAATTCTTTCCCACATATTAAAGCCCTCCTGCAGTAATATAAACCTGTCCTATGGTAGGGACTTGGAAAAAAAATTCAGAATTTGTTTTTCTAGTTAAAACCACTTTTTCACAACAGGCAAGTTGCAACAGATTCCGAAAATTCTGTTGTTGCAAAAATTCATCAAGCGGTTGCTGTTTTATGCTTGTAAGATTGCATCTATTAACGTGTGGAATCGTCAATGAAAATGAATAGACAGCAACTTCAAAAATTGTGATCTGATGCAAAGCGCCCCCTTTGGCACAAAGCATGTTATTTTTTCTTGGCTAGTCTTAAATTCAAGCGTTATATATATATCTTGTCCTTCAAGAGCAGGACTGCAAATAGGGCGCCCTCAACTACATGTAACATTAAAATCACGGACAACAAAACAATGTCCATTAGCCTTTTAGAAGTATGGCGGAACAAAAGGAGAGGGCGCAATTTCATTTCGGTATGAATTTTTTTATAAATTGTATTTCTTTCCAAAAACTTGATTTACATGTTGTAATTATAATACATAGACAGAATTATCAATAAAATTAATAAGTGTAAAGTGAAAAACTTAGTTATTTTGCATTTTAGTCGATTTTATACCCACTGCAAAGTGGGCCCTCCTATTGTGTCCGCCATACTTCAAAAAGGCTAATCTCACTGTGCACAATCACCGTGCACCGAATTATCTCATCTTGGCTTTTAAAATATTTGCATATATTTTCGTCGGTAAAGTAAATGTCAGGAATACCTGTTGGTCTATAACATATTGAACGTTGGTTTTTAATATACTGTTTCGATCGACCACTCACACATTTTACAAAATTGTGCCTGAAATATTAATATAGCAGGTATTCTTAAACTTAAAGCAGGATTTCCGGACGAGAGATACCAATAATACTATTAGTGTAAGGGCGGGAGGATCGCCATCAGTCTTCCATACAAGATGTACCCGGCCAGTGTCCTGCCAAGCCGGACCGTTGCAGTTTAAAGCATGCAGTCCGCAATGCGCGCGCGCCAAATTCGTGCCACGATCGAGATACGCAGCTCCATAGCAAAGGCATGGAGCTGCGTATTTCGTGTCATCTTTTTGGCGCGCGCGCGCGCATTGCTGACGAGCCTGTGCCTTTAACCTCCAAAAATATATTGTTTTAGTCATACCCTCAAAGGCGATTTGTGTACTGTACTGACCCAATAGCTCACACAATAAAACCAAATGAGTTTGAAACATGAAATAAAAAAGCGTCGTGTTTTAACGTGATCACCTTGTGGGATCCAGTAAGAATTATGCTACTTTGTGGCGTCAGTTTGGATGTCTTTTGGATGGAATGGTGGTTTTTAATGAATTTTTTTTTTTTTGCATGCTGCTGATTTGACCAGAAAGAAATCGCTGGTCGAAAATGCCATCTTGTGTTTAAACAATGGGTAGTCGTATAACACATCATTATTTAATTTCACTGCTTTGATATTTTGAGTTCTTTTCCGAGACGTGTGTGTGTGTGTGTTTGTTTGTATGTATGGCCTAACAAGTGTCCTTTCCTCAATTCCCGCACTTGAACGCCAGAAAAGGGACACAGTCACAGGATTTCCGACTCCACAAGAAAGACAAAGCTAATTTATCATTCAATACTCTCCAACTTTTACTACTGCACAGCTAACATACCGCAACGCAACAACGAGGTCCTGTGTGCATCATAAGCACACCGCACAGCAAGCAAGACTAATACAAAGATTTAGTATAATAATACAATGTTATACAATGTAATACATAACCCCAGGCGGCACGTGGCCAGACTCTTCTGGCGCGTGCCAGACCCTTCTGGCGCGTGCTAGCTCTTTACGCAAACTACGTGAGTGCATGCTTGGCAGAAGTGTCCCTCACACTTTCAAATGTCTGCATGGCGACGCCGCTGGCCTACGCCTATAGAACTTTATGGCAATGGGTACAGTGACAAGAACTATCAGCAATATCGATAAATTTTTGGCTTGGCGGTCGATTATTTTATATAACAATTTCGACTATAGTGGAAGTTTTAGAAGTGTAAAATTACAAAAGAAAAGTCTATGTTTGTTAATGGTCTAAAAGAAAAATACACGTACGCCATGCGCCTTGATCGAATACTCAAACAGCAGTTTGATAAAATTATGTGTTATTCGACTAACCATTGTTTCAAACCAGGACAGTATTATTGGCCAGCAATTTTGTACTGGTCAACTCTGTAGCATACACAAAGACACGAGGTTCATTACAAATTACCACTCCACCCGACAGACGTTCAAACTGACGTCACAAAGTAGCTCGTATTTCTTATTGGACCCCATAAGGCAACAATGTTAAATGACGAAGCTACTTTATTTCATGTTTTAGACTCATTTTATTTTGATTGCTTAGGGTATATTGAATCATTGACCATATCGCCATCGAGGGTTTAACTTAAACAAAATATTAAACATAATAAATACGACTAAAAAGTGGTTTTTATTATATTTATTACATTTTTAATTCATACTGGTCGAATTCCCCTACCGGTCGAATATACCAGCGTTTACTCTACTTCAAATGTTTCTAGGTTTTAATTACTCCTCACCTATTGAAAATTATAGTATAATCAGAGTGGGGATTGAACTGAGGTCGTTCGCTTCATAGTCCTGCGCTTTACCACTAGACCACAAAGCGACTCGCCAAAACCCGCCAATTACGTTCCTTTATTCCTTTATTTAAGCAACTCATTGAGGGCGCTATTAAGAGAGTAATGAGCATTCATTTACAATGCACCAATCAGAAGGCACAGAATCCTCTGCCTGTGCTATGTCGTTCGAAAATAAAAATTTCGCTGCCCGGCACAGCATGAAGGAGCTATTGGCATGGGCTTTGTTAGGCACATGGTCATGCCCTTATAGGTGTCTTGAATCAAGACTAGGTAATTGACGGCGCTCGCCAACTGCCGATTTTGGTGATATTATGGGGTGGGAAAATCTCACCACAGCACAGGTGGATTTGCGTGATATTTGGCACAAATATAAAAAAAACCAGCCCCAATAGGCCTGCACTAAAAAGAAATTAACCTGACAGATTAAATGACAGAAACAAAAGATGGCATGATTTACAGTGCAATTTCACATAGCGGTCCATCAAGCTTGCGAACTTCGGTTACAGATTTGACCAATAATAGTGTCACGACTGCGCGGCTGATGACGTCACGGATTTCCAAGTCCCTACCTATGGGACAACTCAAGAATTATAAGTTTTTCATTTTTGCAATTTTCTTCCACGGCACTGTTTCAGCTGTAGGCTAAATAAGTTTTTAAAAAATCTTAAAAACTTGAGTACAGCTAGGATTCCCTAGCTCCCTCCATGGTGCACTGCAGCAAAAATTCCCCTTCATTGCTCAATCAAGAACATGACATCACCCGGCACCGTGAGCCAGCGCCATGGCCAGGCGAGCCACACGCACGGTACGCGGGTCGCTGGCGGGGTTCACGTGCATGGTTCACGCACGTAGGCCTACATAGTACGTACCGGTCCCCATCGGATGAGTTCGTTAGTATCTTCATCTTCAACAAGCAGCCAAAGTTTCGTCAGAAATCCAGGAACGTTGTACATTGGAACATCTTGCCCCGAATCCTTGTCGGGCTTTACGTCCATGTTTAATTAAGCTCTTTTGCTATATTTGCACGTTAAAAACGGTACTTTTTCTCGAGAAATTGTGATCCATGACAGACCTCACGGCGCCATGTTGAAATTTGTGTCTTGCAAGTCACGAAAATAAGGTCATTCACCATTATTTCGATAGGGGGATTTGTACGAGTTACATGCGGCCTTTCACAAAAATGTCACAACGAAACTAAATAAACCAAGCATAAACAAATATGTAAAATTCATAATATGTTAAAAATTGACATATTATGTTGTTGTTTATAGCAGAGTACAATTATAACACAAGATTTTAATGGAATTTTAGTTAGTTGTATATTACTTCTCCCCCATATTGAATGAATAGTTTCTTCCTAGTGTTTGGCTGATAGCGTTCGTGTGTACATGTGTTCGTTGTTCGGGTTCGTTCGTAATAGTTTCCGCATTGGCCTATTTTCTTGAGTCTAGCTGAGTGTGTTTTGGGCCGGAAGAGCTCAGAGGGGGCAGAGGCGGCACTACATAGTAGTACATCATACATGACATAGAAAGTTCACAACTGTGTGTCACGCGTGTGCGCACGGCATCCCCCTCACCCCCGCTCCGCCACCCTCACTTACACCCCTTCCGGCCTAAACTCTCTCCCCTTTCCCGTCCCCTTTCCCCCTCCCCTTTTCCCCTCCCCTTTCCCCCTCCCCTGTGCCTTGGTTGTAGACCGGAAATTATGCATATCGCCCTCTGTTGTTGATGATACGCAAAATGTCAAAATGGCTGCCAATGTTTCGGTAAGTTTTCGTTTCTCTAACTTCAGACCTGTCATAAAACACGGAAAACGCATCTGCTAGTTATTGAAAATATGCTCTATTTTGTTTGAGTCAGCAATGCTATCAATCACTTGCGTGGGTTCACCCTTGCGTGGATGATTAAGAATCTGCCACAAAACGACGTGATGTCTTTTGATGTTGTTGTTGTTGTTGTTGTTGTTGTAGGTAGGGACGTTGGTAAAACGCGGAACGGTGGAACGGAACGGTGGAACAGAAGGGTGGAGGGGTGGAACAGAATGCGGAACATGGTACAGTGGAACGGAACGGTTCCGCGTTCCGTTCCGCGTTTTACCAACATCCTTGTCATACTTGTTGTGTTGTAGGACTAGGAGTTGATGGTTTTGATGTTTTTTTTGGTATTTTTTTCATATACATTGAACACGGATTTGGGTAAATGTATATATTGGAATCGATAGCTTATTCAATTCTAAGATATACTTCCCACTGACACTTCCGTCGCAAATGTTGCATTTCTGAGATAAATAAATGATAAAATTACTGCATAAAAGTAATGCACAAAATGACGTGGCGAGCGGTCTGTGCGTAAGCGCATCAACAGAGGGCGCTGCGCGCGCGCGTGAATGGTTATCTTGTGCACTAACTGAAGGCAATTTTTGAAGAAGAAAACGTGATTTTTCTACAGAAAAGCAACATTTGCGACAAAAGTGCAAGTGGGAAGTATATCTTAAAATTACATTATGTGTTGATTCCAGGAGGTAATTTCCTTAAAATCTTTGTTCAATGTATACGAAAAAAATACCTTTTTTTAAATTTGTTTAAAACGAATCCGGTTGCTAAGGACTGCTTCCCTGCACGTCCGCAATTACTGGGGGCCATCCACTGCCATGAAATGGGCGCTTTGTCTTGTTGTTAAATCGAACAGCGCACAACGCGTACATGGCGTACGCGTACACAGGCTTCGCAAGCAAGTAAACGCGCAAAATTGTTCGAAGTGACAACATAATGTAACTAACAGCATATCATCAACACAAAACCCACACTTCATGGCACTGGATGGCCCCCAGCTATGGCGGACGTACACGGACCATGACTTTGCAGCTCGGATTGGTGTATAGTGCATGTAGATATAGCGCCATCAAGCGTTTCTGTCGGAGAGGGCAGAGCGGTAGACTGGTTCCCGCTCCACATATTCCACATACAACGAATTAATATGAGGACCGGCTGCCAGCGTGTTTAAATAGCACTAATATTATGTCATGCAATGATGCATTTATTTTTAGGAGCGCATACGCCATATTAACCAGTAATTTTTAAAGTGCGCTGTGCTACGGCCCGAGTGTTTGTAACCGCAGCCAGTAGGCCCTATAGTATATAAACAATTTGAAAGGGGTTATTCGGTACGGTATTACATATCTGGCCAATAAATATTTAATCTAAGCTTTAACATTTCCACATGCCCATTATTTATAGGAACAAAAATCAAAGTCAAACCTTGTCTGCATCATCATAAATAAACTTGCGGCGGCGTGCGGCAGATTAAAATTCTCAAAACGATGACGAATCGTACCTGACGATTAACTATGACCGCTGCCTGACATTAAGATCAACCAGACTAGCAGAGCGGTCTACATATCACAAGTTTATTTGTTTATTGCACAAACAATAAACCCTTTCACGGTTATCGACGCCATGTTGTTCACGGGGCAGTTCGAACACACGTTGCCGTGTGCGTGTGCGGATCGTATACGAATGCATTGTTAGGTCACTGTGCATTAGCTACGATCCACGCACGCACACGGCAACGCGTGTTCGAACTGCCCCGTGAACAAGATGGCGTCGATAACCGTTAAAGGGTTTATTCAGAAAGTTTGATTTAAGAACAAATACCCGATTAGAGGTAAAAGTTTATTTAGGAATCCTAGATTTAATATAAACAGAATTGTGTCTTTTCTCGAGAAAAGACGGTATAATAATATACTTTACCACACGTTTAGCAATGCTCGTGGCGACTTTTTTCCCCATGCATGACATCAAATTTATTTGGCCTTTGTACCTCAAACTGTTGGTGGTGCCTGTATTAAGAAATGCCCGAATTCATCACTGATCATCGATCTTATACTTATAGGGCGGTTTCACAGCTGTCATGGGTCACTAAACCCTCCTGTGTTTATCTTCAAGATCAAGGAGAGAACAATAGAGCCACATGGGGAAATACATGTGGCTGCTAGCAGAAAAGCGTGAGGCTCTATTGTTCTCTTCCCCTCTGAAGGACAAACACGGAGATGTTTAGTGACCCATGACGGCTGTTAAACCGCTCCATAGCAAGAACCAAGGGAAATCAGGGAAAGAATTAAGAGGGAAAGAATTGATATTTTTCTTTGACATAAAATCACTTATCATAATCAAGCATCTTCAGTAAATGTAGAATTGATATAAAAACCCAAATTTAAAGGAGCTTGTTAAGATATTTCCAGAAAATGGAATGGATTTTGTTTTAACCTAACAATCGTAAAATTCCTCTCCAAAATACTATCCCTGGTAAGAAAATGGGAAGAAAATTGCAATTTCCAATTTGGATGTGGAAGGAAACAGGTTGGTGTGATCACTGCACTGCTTTATGGAATGGATAAATTAGTTTACAAAACATTGGTGGTTTTTGACGATATCCTTGAAATAAATATATGGATTGAGATTATGAAATTTCAGAATGGTTAATGAGAAAAGTGTATGACAAATGATATGGTAAACAGGTATCAACATTTCAACACCCGTGGGGAAAAATGGGGGCTTAAAAAGTTGATCTGGACATGCTCCTTTAAGAGTGGAAAAAAATGTAGGATTTTCTTAGAAAACACTTAAATTTTTTAACCTGTCAGTCTCATATTTTGTGTGCACAACATCACAAGCCATGATCAACTACTCAATTCTTTCTGTAAAGCACATACCACGTCTTGATATCATAATTCATGAAGTGCAACCAGTCTGCTGTGTTAAATTGCATGTATAATTCACTCGTTTTCCTCTGATAGGAATCCCCTGGACAGCCACCAGGAAATGTTAATGATGTTGCACATTCGCCGCCATCGAGTCAACCAGCTGCATCTGAGCACCGTAAGACAAACACAGTTACAGGTGCAGCTCCAGAACAACATGCCAGAGGTGAGAAAATTAGCTCACTTTTGCCCTGTCTATTCAAAAGGTCCACTAGCATGCAAAGGAGAAATGTATACTTGTATATATCTCTTTTTTCCGACACTAGAGTAGTACTCAGGCATGTGAATGCTGTTCTTTTCATTTTTTTTTTTTTTTTTTGCATTTTATCTTCCAGTATCTTTCGTCTTTTTTTCTTTATTTACATCTCACACCCTTTAGTATTTTAGTATTGTACCTCAAAACCCTTCCTGCATTTTTAATCATTATTGATAATTTTCTTGCCTACACTTAGCTGGGTATTTTCACAATAAAGGGGGCATTTTGGCAACACAGACTATATTTTCGAGGAAATACCTTTGTCTGGTCTCAAAATAAAATAAATAAGTTTCAGTTGTTTTGAAGAGATAACTTAGGCCCAAAAAGCGTTACAAATAGTGTGACAACATGACTTTCTAAAAACCTGTGTACAAATTTCCAATATACGCTCGTAACCGGGACGGACACTTGTGTTACATTTTAGGGTTACACTATTTGTAACCCTTTTTGGGCCCAAGTTATCTCCTCAGAACAACTGAAACTTGTTTCTTTTATTTTTAGACCAGACAAAGGTATTTTCTGGAAAATATGGTCTGTGTTGCCAAAATGTCCCCTTTTCTGTGGAAAGACTCGGCTGTTTTTTTTTTTTGCAATTTGATGTGGCAATCTGTCACTATACAAACAAAATAACGAAATATGAGGCTAGAGAAAAAGAAATTTGATTTTTTTTATTTTAATATTTGAAATAAATTAAAATGTAAAAGATTGAAATGCAAATGTAAATCCTTTTCTTTCAGATAAACAATTATCGGCCATATGCAGTCCAACCAAGTCAAAGCGACGGTTTAATCCACTAGAAGGACATGACGACAGCGCTTGTGACTCTCACATTGAAGACCTATGCCGCAAGAAGTTTAAACCCATTGCTCCCAGGCCAACGATCAAGAAGGACAAACATCAGTCCGTTGTCACAGCAACCATGCCTCTTAAGGACGTCTCCCATTCAGATCTTGGGTCGCCATTTTGCTCAGCCACAGGTGACGGGAGAAACGGAACTATGATGTTTGTAAGTCCTCAGGTCCAGCTGATTCCTAGTATGCCCATCATTGCCCACCCACCTACTGCTAATGGTGAGATAGTCTCGTCGAACAAATCTCCGATTTCTATAACAGTTCCTGTGCTTCCATATGGTAAATACTTGAACATCATGAACCCACCTGCGAGAGTTTCAATGACTGATGTCGCGGGACACTTCAAAACGGTCGTCCAGTTGCTTCCGAATTGTACCAGTAATTGTGTCCACCTAGCAAATCGCGTGTCAGTCAATGACAGCTCTAGAAAAATGAAAGAAGATAACGGTGCTTCCAAAATAACTTCACCAACAAACGAAAAAACAAACTGCCGAAGTAGTGAATTAGCAAATAAAACATCTAAAAACAAAACTCTGTCCAAACCTAAGTCAAGTAAATACAAATACAGTCTTCTTATGAATGGAAACTTGTACGATGGAAATCATCAGATTACAACCTCCAATCCAAAGCCACTGTCTCGCATTACTCCTCCGGTTCCGTTAAACGGAGGTGTTCGTCTCAACTTGCCAGCCGTGTTGACAAGTTCTGGGGTACTGCAGATAAGCATCCCAAGCGTGGGCATTGCTAACGGGCAGGTGCAATTTTGTGACATCCCTCCACCTGTTGTACCACACACACAAACAAGTGCTGCAACACATACTGTGTCTTTATCATCATCAGTGCAGCCAGTGTCCACTACAGTAGGTATCTCTAACACTAGAACATCATCAGGAGTAACTCCAAATAAAAATGACTCCTGTAGCCATGAAAACGGTGTTTCGACAAGTGTTTCTGAAAGCACTGTGACTCCCAACACAAATGGATTATCCTTAGATGAGACACTTAGAATAATGCTTTGGAGTCCCAGGAAAACTAGCACCCAGGAAAAACAAAAAGTGAACCGCAAACAATCTCGACAAACAAAGAACAAACATAAGACCAATGCATCGACTGCTAACAGTCAGAACAAGGAACATTCCAGCCAGCTGAGTTCAACACTGGCTTCTGGAGTGAATGCAAGCGCTACTCTGTCTCTGAGTAACAGGTGTGCGAGTGGAGTAGATAATATCTTGATTCAGGATGCTCAAGACAGACCATCACCAACTTCCGAAAGTGAGCTTGGAGCCCTGCCTAATGAATTGGCCTCAGATCATGTAACTGCAGCTGGAATACCTGAAATAAATACCACGACTGTTAATAGTGCAGTGAATAACCAAAGAAAACCTGACGCCAGACCTCCAGCCTGTGTAGTCAGTGACGATGCAATTAGTACAAGACATTTAGTAACAGGTGCGAATCAATCAAGAACAGACAATCCAGATAAAGCACTAAGAGTCCAAAATCCACCCGCCTCTTCCTCTGTGACTTCCACTGCGCAAACACCAACTTGCAACACCCTAGCACATATGCCTTCTCAAGTTCGCACAAATCTTGTTAATGAGGTAACAACAAGCATAAATGTTCAAAATTCTGGTCTTGTGGAGAATTGTCAAGAAATGGGAACAGACTCCGTGCCACAAAGAGCATCCAGTCTGCCTAACTTAGCAATAAGGCCTCAGAGCTACTCAATCACCACTACAGCTCCACTGATTTCATTTAACTTCCTACAAGGTACAAATCAACTCACTCGGCACAGGCTTCAAGAAATGACATCAATACCCTCATCGGCGAGCATCAGTCTATGCACTGCTCTACCAGTAACTGGATTGTGTACAACTGTCAGTGCGCCATCTTCACAATCCATTCAGACTCCGCAAACTGTTGGCATTACAGCTACCAGCACAAACATTGCTTCACACTGTCAGACTGTGTCATCTACATTTGGACTTCCTTCAAGAACAGGATTCATAGCTTCAACAACATGTATTGGTAGAAATAACAGCAACCACCAACAGAGGAACTCTTCATCTCTAAGTTCTTCATATCAAGTTCCTAGACACCTACGACAACAAACTTCTTCTCACACTGCTGTTACATACTCCCACAACGCTGTTTCATCATCACACAGAACAGATCAAAACCTCTCTGTGCCTTTGAGCAGGCCTTGTAACAACATTCAACCCAACCCTCTCCTGTCACATGGCACATACTTGCCAGGAGCCAATCGGCCAAGAATCGTAGCTGCCCCACTTGACAGTGTGCCATCACAGAGAGAGGACCATGGGGCCATTTCTGCTCGTCGACAGCTCCATTTACAAGATGAAAATCCTGGGACTCTGCATCCAGGGATAAATGGCAGCATATGTAGTCTTGGTAACAATCGGGCTAACGTCTTGCCGAGACAGGGCCACCAAGACCCGTTGCAAAGACAGAATGTAGCTCCATCGGTATCAAGTCCAAATGGCCCAGACACGTTCCTAGTTTCTACTGATCAACCTCTACAGAACTTCTTTATGCCGCCATTGCCAGTCATCCCCCATCATGCAGGCATACTGGCCACTGCTATACTTAGATCCAGAGCTTTAGAGAGGAACCCATGGGGGATTCCTGGACTAGGCATAAACACTCCGATGTCAAATGGTGCCTTACCCATGTCACTTGCAACTTCTGTTACCCCAGGCAATGTAGCAGTTACTCAAACTGCCAGTATAACAAATGGCAACATGAACCATATACACCATCCAGACCACAGGATTCATTTAAGATCAGGACCTGCAGTACCTACAACTCTTAGTAGAGTTAATAACCTCTCAAATGAAGCAGAGAGCACACCTATGTTGACTCCCGACAGACAGGGTATATTGACAGCATCACATCCCGGCTTCACTTGTGTCGGAAGTGCTACTCATTCTGATTCTACTGCAACAACATCCAGAGAGCAAAATGAGATCATGCATGGTCACGTTCAGTCAGTTCCTCTTCACAGTAATCTCCCAGAGAATGCTCGAAGTGCTATGAACGAGGCATTGCAACGAAGAACCAGTACACTCTGTATTCAGCCACCAAGAACTGATGCTACTAGCTTAGTGCAAGCTGCTCATACTAGCAATAGTGTGGCTGCACCGTCAGTTCAGGACAACCGGAATTTAGCCAACTCTCAACAAGGTCAGCTTGGAAACCAGCAGGAAATGTCTTCAACGGAATCGATGAGAGATGATGTGTTGGCCCATCAGCAGCATTCTCACCACATTCACACTATGCATGGTACTCGAATACCTACAGACTCTATGTCCCATCTACCAATGCCACTGATGCCACCGCCACCTGTTTTATACGGCAGCTCAACACCTGTTCCTAATCTCTCCATGACCCCACTCCACGGGGTTCCCCTCCCAGGATCGCTGTCTGCACATTCAGTGCAAGGACACGGCATGGCTCATCAACTTCATGCCGCAACCCCTCCCACTCCACATTATGTTCAGTCCACCGGGGGGCATAACCCACAGGGATCTGTTAATCACATGTTTGTACCTACCCCCTACGGCCCCATCCACCGATCTTTATGCATACCCCCACCAAGCCCACACCCACCAGATCTAACTCTAATGTCTCCACGATCATTTGGACAAGTCCACATGCATGACAGCATGTTGTACAGCCCCCGTTTCTCATCTCCTCTAAGGAACCTTGGTACAGGTTCCAGTCTGGCTGATGGAATGCTTGTATCATCATTATCAAGGAGTTATTCAGATGACCGTTTAGACACCTGTTGCTCCGTCCCTTACACCCACTCCCCACCGATTCACGACAACGGCAATCATATGATCCCACCTGGATTCATGTCTCCCTCCATAAACAGGAATCAGGCACCATTACAGACAAGCTTCTGCAACTCACTGCAGCGGTCATTCAGTCATCAAACCATTCCAGAGAGACTTCCAGGATCTTACGTCCATGACAACGTGACCCACTTAACTCTTAATCATCAAGTGCCACCTGTCACAAACAGTAGCATCTTCACCTGCACTCGGAGCACACCAACAGTGACAGGTGTATGTAACTCTGTGGGCAGTAGTGTCCCAGTCACTTCTGTATCCTCGTGCAATCCTGTACAGCCAAATCAGTCATCAAATCTCGGAACTTCTGCGCTTGTCAATGCATTAAGTCCAACTTTATCATCTGCTGCTAATACTCCTGGAAGCACATCATCCACTAACAGTAACGAGACTACAGGTGCTTTGCCCTCCACACCTACTAGCTCCTCCAGTAATGGCTCTGTTAGAGGAGTGACTTTAGGCAGCACCAGTGACAAATACTTGCCTCTTGAGCAAGTGGTAACATCATCACCAACAGCAGTCACCACTTCAACCTCGGTAGCCACCCTCCCTTCTCAGCTCGGTAGCGAACAGATCGTCAAATTTGGAGACATTATTCTGCAGTGCAGTCGACAGATCTTACGAGAATCTGGCCGAACGGTTCTCTGCTGCTGGAGTTGTGATTATCACACCGCCGAACCAAAGAAGATGTACAGGCATCAACGGCAGGATGAACAGCCAATGAAATGCCAGCTTTGCAGTCACATGGGTTTATCCCGCTGTCAGCTGAATCAACATTTCAAGGAGGTACATATGGACAAAGACGAAGACCCATTCAGGACACCTGCTGTAACCTGAGGAATCATTCAATGGGTGTCTAAACATCGGGCAATTGCAAACAAAAATTTATATTTCCTGTTAAAAGTGTCATTGGCCCTTGCCCCCGAGGGGGTCGCTCTCCACTGAACTATAACTTATGTGCATTCTCACTAAAAAAAAGGTCCCCTATAGACCGTATCGGTTAGCCGCCATTTCTTGGGGCACCTTTTGTTACTTAAACTGTTCAACAATGGAAGCACAATATGTGCAACCATGCATGTCCTCAAGGAACAAAGAAACTGCCCCATGAAATGGCGGTTATTCGATACAGTCTATTTGCGGGAGCGCGGCTCTGCTTTTGAAGCCAAAACACACCACTTAACCTGCAAAATTTGAATGCGCTTACAAAAACGGTGCAAATAAAAGAAAACAGAAGAGGGTCTATTGCTGGAGTGTGCATTGTGAAGGGGGCATATTTGCTCCTTTGTGGGCCCGCGCTGTCCTATGCCTCCCGCTTTCGAAGGCAAAAAGATCTCCCAAAATTTGAAACGCACATGGGTTCTACTGGCGTACAGAGTGACTCCCTCGGGCCCTTACCTTGTCTCCTTGATAAGGAGACATTTTGATTTGCTTTAAAAGTCAAATGGTATAGCAAATTTTCAAAAGTTGTTCTCAAATTGTGCATTTTATCCTGACCAATAATGTTCATGTTATCTAGGCAAACCAATTTGTGCTCTGCTGTTTTGTACTAAACAGTATTCCTATTTTGAATGCATTTTGTAGCATTTTTTTTGGGCCTAGTACACTCACAGGAAAGGAACATATAGAATAGACCTCTGACTCACCAGGCAGATGCTTTACCAGCTGAGCTATGAGGCACAGTGGTATACTCCCTTAGGTTTTCCCCAAGACCTCCGACACATTGGGCAGATGCTCTATCAGCTGAGCTATGAGGCACAGTGGTATACTCCTTCAGGTTATCCCTAGACTTCTGACACACACCGGGCAGATGCTCTACCAGCTGAGCTATGAGGCACAGTGGTATACTCCCTTGGGTTCCCCCAAGACTTCTGACACACACCGGGCAGATGCTCTACCAGCTGAGCTATGAGGCACAGTGGTATACTCCCTTGGATTTCCCCAAAGACATCTGACACACACCGGGCAGCTGATCTACCAGTTGAGCTATGAGGCACAGTGGTGTACTCCCTCAGGTTTTCCCCTAAGACCTCTGTCACACCGGGCAGATGCTCTACCGCTGCTGAGCTATGAGGCACAGTGATATACTTCCTCAAGTTTTCCTTAAGACCTCTGACACACCAGGCAGATGTTCTACCCGCTGAGCTAGCTATGAGTCACAGTGGTATTCCAGTTTTCCCTAAAGACGCAACTTTTTTCTCAGTCTTGCAGGGGTGCACAAATGAGCAAAGTATTAAACAAAATTTATTGCATTCATTTTGCAATGAAAGTCTATTTATATTTTGATGAGAAAAGTGAACAAATCATGAGTTGTTTAATGTAAGGTTTGACTGCGTTATTTATTCTTTGGGAATTGTGTTAATTGTTTTACAAATACCAGGTTTTACAGACATCGGTGATAAAGAAGACAAATGGTCAAAAACCTGTGCTGGATTTATAAGGGCGATCCAAAGTTGTCAACATTTTCACGATTCTACAAAGCGTAGGAAGGGGAGGGGGAGGGGGAGGGGGGGCGGGGGGGTTGAGGACTTTACATGCACTGTAAAATGTTGACACTTCATGGTACTGACAGAAAAATGTTAATAAGTGGTATTTCGGGGGGAGGGAGGGAGGGAGGGTCTTGAAAAATACTACGCTCTGTAGAACTGTGAAAAACTTTGGACGGCCCTAAGGATATATTATATCTGTACTTCGTATAATGCTTAATTTTACAAAGTTTCATTTTTCATTTTTTCATGAGTAGAAAATGCAATCTAATGTAAATTCACCTGATCACGTTTAGTTTGAACAACATGATTTTTGAATAAGTGTTTGGTACTGCAAAATCGGAATATAGAATTAAGTAACGACAAAGACATGCTAAAGCTTTTCGACTTTTATATCGATAAGCGTACCCACGCCATTCATGCGATTTACTCTGATGAGTGCAAGTCGTTACTTAATTCTATATTCTAACATGATTTTTAGCAAATTAATGATTGAAGAATGTGCAGCTGAAATAGTTTAATCGGTTTTATTTATATGTAATTAGCCACAAATTGTGTACATGTAATTAAAAAGTTAAAGAGACGAATCGAAAATGTACATATACGTATTAATTAACCCAATAACTTGTAATTTAAAAATGGCATATAATTATTTATTTACCAAAACGGATTTGTAAGGTTTTTGTAACTGTAAATTTTGTATCTTATCTTTTTGAAAAAAAAGCAAGAGCAAGTTAGTAAATGTTTGTGTTGTTTTACATTATTTAATGTGCAATATAGTGCCGAAAAAGATTTGTCAGTTGACAAGGTGATGGCTCTGCAAAAGAATCACTCAAACATTACTGTTGAGTGTTTTGAACTAGATGTGCAGCATGATATGTGGCAGAGGGTACCGCCTTCAATTGTTCCCCCCCCCCCCCCCCCCCCCCCCCATTTTGTCTCTGAGGAATTACTTTCAGTTTTTAGGGGGAGTGGGGGTACAGTCACAAAAGGAAGAGTGTGTTGAGGTATAGGGCATTAGGGGGAAGTCCCTTTGCCACATCATATGCTGGGTATATTGAGATAACACCATGACATCACTCTTTAATTATCTCTGTAGAATGAGCAGTGGGTGCGTGGTTCAATCTACAAAACCTTTGATGATTATGCTCTAATTAATTTCTGTAAAATTATAAAGTGAATGTCGATGTCCCATAGACTTTGGAGTTTGCACACAGTATCTCAGTGTTGACCAGTGTACGGAATTCTTTCACTCTTTAATCACTGCAGCTTGAAAGTTTCCTGCCTATATTTTATATTTCACACAATTAAAATGCTCACCACGCTCATATACATGTAACCCCCTACTCGTCCAAAAATGGTGCCCCGCCCTCTATAATTTGGACTTAAAGGCACAGGCTCGTCAGCAATGCGCGCCCGCCAAATTCGAGCTCGAAACACGCAGCTCCATAGCAAAGGCATGGAGCTGCGTGTTTCGAGCTCGAATTTGGCGGGCGCGCATTGCTGACGAGCCTGTGCCTTTAACAGCGTCGTTCAACAAGGGCCTAAATAAGAAAACATGAAATCATAACGATTGTTCATGATAAAGAACGTACGCACATAAGCCAAAAATTCCACTTTATTAAAATGTCCATCACTAATTTTGCGTTAAAAAAAAAAGAAAATCTCTCAACTTCGAAATTTACATGAACTGGTGGAAATCAACTTTTCACCCTGCCAATAAGATTTACCCCGAAGTTAATGGAATGGTCCAGGATAGAAAAACAAGATGGCCAATTCGTGAGAGCTGCAGCTGCCGCTAATCTGAGGTTTCGAAGTACACAAAGTAAGAACCGATTTAACAATTTCTCCACAAAACTAACTTGACGGTAGACATGTGAATTCTCAACATGCATTTTAGTTGTTTCCTGATATTTTAATTGTCTTTAAAGTGGTCAAACGTTTCCGAGATTGTGTTGGGAAGTGTTCGCGTTTGTGTTGTGTACAATTGAGGGCGCTGTTCAGTTCGTTTTGTTTACAAAATTCTGACCACAAAAAAAGTGTAGATTCCCATATCAAGATTTCTGCACATATAAACATCGATTTTCGACAGATTACCATGCACGGACACCTACTGTGACCCCACGCACTAAACCGATGAGGCAACTCTTAAAAATTATATTTTTTCCCTCAGTAAAATCATGACATTTTCCCTCTTTATTTTGTGTTTTTATCATCAAACATTTGTACATGTTTAATTAAATAAAAAGGCGAATCCTGGGTGTCTGTGCATGGTAATGAACCCTTAATTTTTATTATATTGATAATTAAACATTCCAAGAGTGAATTTCATGTTAGAATATTTTTTTTTAAATGGAGAATTAAAAAACTGACAACATTGTTATTTTTTTGGTAAAATGACTTGGGAAGCATCAGTAAGTGCAGATTTCATAGACAAACTTGAAACCAGAGTGAGGCCTCTTCTTATGGGCAATTTATGGGCAGAAGAAAAAGCACAATCAGTGACACAAACGGCACAGTTGAAGGTTACATAACGCCAAGTTGTATTATTTACATACTCCTAGAATCGGAGGCTGCACCGTCAGCCTCCTAGCCAATATACGTTTTGAGATAGGCCTAACTCCAATGGCCGTTGATAGACGAATTACTTGCATCTAGAATTCCACTTTCTCAATCAAATTTTCACCAACAAAGCAATCCTGGCTGTTTATCATCTCTCTAAAATGATGATTTTTTGACCAAAGAACAATTAATTTTTCCAAGATTTTGAGCTTTTACTTACCAAAAACATTCTGTATGTATCGAAACCCCTACACACACGTACGTGTAGTACCTGTACCTGTGTCTGTACTGCGACCGGCCAAGCACACCATTGGACCAACTGTACCATTTTCGGACGAGGGGATAATTTATGGTTATTTTAGCGCATCAAAGCATTCGCGCGGTAAAAAGCTCAGATTGTTAAAAAAATTATTGGTTCTATGGTAAATAAAACAAAAACATATTTCTCGCTTTTTCGAGAGATGCTAAACAGCTAGGATTGCTTTTTGGGGGGAGGGGGAATTTAATTGAGAAAGTGGAATTCTAAATGAAAGTAAATCGTCTATATTAATGACCGTTGGAGTTGGGCCTATTTGAAAAATATAAGGGCTAGTAGGAGGCTGACGGAGCAGCCTCCGATTCTAGGAGTATTATTTACATAGCACATACTTACTTTTCATTCTTTTCTATTCCAGGCTGTTGTTCCATCAGTAGTCCCTGCCAAGATGAGCGGCCTGCTCTAAAACTGCCACAAGATTGTGTGACTGTCCCATATCAACCATCATCATGACATCATCAGATAAATTTGACCCATTGGTTGAGAGCTTAGAGCGTTTCATTGAGAACACTCGGCAGCTAGGCATAATAGTCAGCGACTTCCAACCACAAGGACAAATGACTCTCAACCAAAAACTGTAAGCGGACATTTTCATATATGAGTCTGTTTTCAATATTGGAGAGACCTTTTCCTCCAGGATTATATCTCTGTACAATGTCATTCATCTTCTCTCAAAACAAAAGAAATATCTTAAAATGGATCTAAGGAGATAACTAAAGAACTGCAACGAATAGTGCCACAACATACCTTCCTGAAAGCCGTGTGTGCAAATTTCCAATATACCGTATGTATACAAAGACACAAAAAAAGTCACAAAGTATGTGTCCTATGTTACATACGTTAAATAAGAAATTTGTACACAGGGTTTTCAGAAAGGTATGTTGTTGCACTATTTGTTGCTTAAGTTATCTCCTTAGATCTGTCTTAAGATATTTCTTTTGTTTTGAGAGAAGATAACTGGCATTGCATAGAGATATGATCCTGGTGAAAAAGTCTCTCCAGTATTGAAAACAGATTTATATGTGGACCTGAAGTACGATAAATTCTCATTATAACACTCTTCAAGGGACTGAACTAATGCAACCCTTATGTCCAGAGAGTGCAAAAACCACACAATAAATAGAGAAACAGCTGGGACTTGGTAATCAGGGGGCTTTCTGACAAATATTCAGAAATGTAACAACTTGCAGCCACTCTCTAGATACATCTTCAAAGAACCAAATTACACTTTCAGCTCCCATGGAATTGATGAATATCCGACAACTTACAAAGCTTACAAGAATTTGGGGGCAAGATTTTCTGTTCCCTTGAATTATTCTAGTCTGTATGGGAGAATAAAGCTTTGATGATTGTTTTCCCCTTCTAGTCACACCCTGGTGACTGGGCTATTGGATATGGAGAAAACCAAGACACAGGTTCAAGATGTCCAAGTACCCCTAGAAGTATTTGAGTAAGTCGGTCTTTTTTAGGAATGCACATAAGAGTTTAGAACAAAAATGTCACTTTTGGCCACTATTCAGACAAAATGGGAGCGCCTATACACCAATCCGAGAGCCGAGGACCCCTTTTCTTTTAATATATCCGCCATAGCTTGGGGCTTCCACTGAATAAATTGTATGTTTCTTTGCTGTTGCCGAAGTTGCATTTGTTTACTTTGAATAAGTTGCACGTCTTTGTAGGGTTGTATATGCGAAGGAGGCGCGTCGCATGAACGCGAAGGGGGCGCGTCGCGTGCATGTAACATGAATGCATTTCGTTCTAACAGTAACAGCAACACAAAATGCACAGTCCATGCACTGGAAGCATCCCAGCTATGGCGGATATACAGGGAAGGAGAGTCGGACCTTGGTTACCGGATTGGTATATACTACAAGGCATCTTCGCAAATGTCCACATTTAAAGTAGTAGCTCAATTATAAGAGAATGTTATTACAAGGACAATTTTAGATCCCAATCCTTAGTATTTCATTGTTTTCATTCCTGTTATAACAAGGTTCAACTGTATAGACCATATCAAATAGCTGCCATCTTGTAGGGCAGTTTTTGTGTTCTGTGATGACATGCATTGTTGCACATTTTCTCCTTACAATGTTGACCAACTTGAACAACAAATGTTGCCCTACAATATAGCGGCTATTTGATACAATCTATTTTGTCTTTTCTTAAGCTACATAGACCAAGGACGCAACCCACAGCTATACACCAAGGATTGCATGGAGAAAGCGGTCATTAAGAATGAGCAAATCAAGGGCAAGATTGAAACGTTCTCGGTAGGTGTCAAATTGATGTCATAAGTAACTTGGCGAGTGTTGTTTTAGAGGCTGTGAAATGTTGGAAGGTTTTTGTGCCTCATTTTGTATAGCAAGACAGAGCAAATTGGACTGAAGAAAATCCACAATCCAAGAACCCTGTGGCAATGAGAGACCCCTCATTTTAACACATTGACTGCTGAGCATAGTTTCACGGGGCATTCCCATTTTCTACGGGTATACTCGTAGTGGCAGAATCCGGTACACCTGTTACTACGAGTATACTCGTAGTCGGCAGTCAACGTGTTGAAGGGGTTTTTAAGCCCTTTAACATGAAATAAAAAATTGATGTGATCACTTGTCAATTTTGGTGAATCTGTCTACCATATGTATGTACTCAAAAATTCTGTGTGAGGCAAGTTGAATCATACAAACGAGCTTCAACAGTGACATTTTTGCTGTTTGTTAAAACATTCTTTAAACACTTTCAAGCTTCACATGTCTACTCATCCCACATCTGTGTTTTCATCTTTTTTTATCTTCAGAAATTCAAAAAGAGTTTGATCACGGAGCTAAACAAGATGTTTCCTGAAGAGATGGAACAATACAAAGCTCAACGAGACGACACATGACATATAGAGGGCGCCCTATTGATGTAAAGGGCAAGACATTTGAACATAACACCCTTTGACTGAGTATCTTACTCAAATGGACTGGTGATATCTTCAAGGAGAGGGTGATTGGAGCCATCGTCACCCCCTCATCTTGCTTCCAGCACCCATTGACAGCCTTGTTTCAGATGCTAAGCCATTGTATTACATCACACATCTTGTCATTTGCAAATTTTATCACAAAGGAAAGCACCAAGACCCTCGTTTTCAATGACAATTTGACTTCCAGAGATCCCCTTCTGCCGAGCCCTTCCCCGTCACAGCGTCCAAAATCCATTCTTTTATTTATAAATCATTGAAGGATTTATCCCTCTGTAGGGCTTGCTAAGCTCACGTGATAGCCAATCCCAATCAGTGAGGAACAACTGCACTACCGTGATTCGAGACCACCAGTTGGCTTCATAGCTCAATTGGTAGGGCGTCTGCACGCTGAACAGAAGGTTTGCGATTTGAATTCCGGTGGAGACAAGTTACTGTTCACTGCATCCAGATTTCCCAAACTCATGGACATCTGTATCAATTTTATTTATTTAATAAGTTTATGGAAAGTTTGAGATCCAATCTTTTGTTCATTGATTTCATTCCTGATAATACAATATTTCTGCTATAACATGCAAACTCCCAGAGATCTTTTACGGAGTTTGACTGTACTTGAATTAACTGTTTTTAGCCTTAGTTAAAGTAAAATAAATTTACGTTTTTAAAAGGAATTTATCTTTAAGGGCACATTGAGTACATTAAACAAAGCTTTGTCAGTAACACAAAATAAGACAAGTGCAAAGACATTGATTTAAAAAAAAAAAAATGTAAATTGTTTTAATTTAAACAAAAGCAGCAATAAACATGTTAGTCTTTAAATTATACCCACCAAATGCAACAAGCATGATAATTTGAGGGTGTATATTTATAAAAAGCCAACATACACACCACACAGTTGTATATGGACTTTAAGGTGCACTTCCATTTGAAAATGGTACTTTTTCCGATGGCCATGATGTTCAGAGCCAATTACCATGGCAACGCAGTCAAACTTCGGCTGTCTATTTGGTGCAAAGGTCACACAAGGCTAAATGACAGAATTTTATGTTGGCAATTTTCTGTTAACACTTATTTAGCTTTGCAATCCCAGCAGGCCCTTTCACACACACTTTAGTTGTAGTGTTGTTAAAGATGGACTGTCCGTGTTTGGGTAAAAGGATTAAACAATTAATTAACACAAATGAATTTGGAAAGCTTACGCGTCTCTGTAACAAAATATAAAAAACTTAAATTTCCGACATCGGGAATTGGAGATACAAGCCTTTTCTTAAAATGGGCTTCACGTGTTTCACATGTACACTGTACCAAATGTCTTGGTGTCAAATGAAAGCATTTAACTTTTAAATATTTTTCTTACACCCACATCGGCCTGAACACGGACAGTCCATCTTTAATTGTTAACTGAAAACTCCCCTACCAAAACACCTCTGAAGAAATCTTTCGATGTTTGGTACACAATGGCAGGTGGTCGTATTGTCACAAAGAATTTGTGTAAAAATCTAGCCACAGACTAATCGGAAATGTGAATCCCGCTTTTAGTCATCAACGGGCGTCTGTCACAACACTTGCATCATCAAGCTCTCATGGGTGCATGTCTCCGTCAGTTCTATTGTCCACAAAACACTTTGGTGTATAATGAGCTGAAGATGAAGAAGTCAAGTTGCCTGAAGACGTTGCCTGAAGACGTTGCCTTGGAGCTGCCTTAACATGTCATACATCAATGGCTGGTTGCTACAGTTCACGTCACATTGATCGAGGCTTTAGTATCAGCTTACCGGTCTGTTCAAAACAGAATAAATGTAAGACCTAGAAACGGGGGTCACCGGGTTAACTGGAATGATTACATCACATTTTATTGAGATACATGCAAAGTTTCTTTGCTCAACTTACATCATCACATGACATGTTGAAGTCTGCAAGAACTGATCTGCATCGGGCGGTGATTCTGAAAATACCCTTGTTAAGGCTTGATATGTCCCAACAGTTTTTTATTTTTCATATCCTTCTCAGTCACAAGAATTTGGACAGAAAAAGTCCCTTTTAACAAATGTACAGATGCGATCGAAAGGGATATGGGTCTTTCCACAGTAAAGGGGGCATTTTGGCAGCACAGACCATATTTTCGAGGAAATGCCTGGTCTCAAAGTAAAAGAAATAAGTTTAAGTTGTTCTGAAGAGATAACTTGGGCCCCAAAAGGGTTACAAATAGTGTGACAACATGCCTTTCTAAAAACCCTGTGTACAAATGTCCTATATACGCTCCTAACCGGGACGGACACTTGTGTTACATTTTAGGCCGTCCCGGTTACGAGCGTATACATTATCCTGCCTAAATTGGATACATACTCGGCACATTTCATTCAAAGGTCCGTGACTTTAAAATGTGATAAACACTGCCACAAAAAGTCCAAGCATTTCTCTTAAAAGTCTTTAAGATGCAGATCTAGAAAAACTGAGTGAAATCAGCTATGTTTAACAGAAAATTCTGTTAAAAAACAAATTTGAGCTCATTTTCTTGCGGTTTAATTTGTCGAGTTTTCACTGCATCAATGTACTTTTAACAAATCTAAATGCACAAATTGAAAAAAAAAAGGTTTTACAAAGAGATTTGCTGTTTTGGCAGAGAAAGGATACATTGCAGGAGCGACAACACGTTTGTGAATTCCACACAGAAAGAGAAGAATGAGGCAGAGTCCGCTGAGTGCAAAGTATGGATGGTTGTACAGTGATTGGATGAAGGACACCTGAAATATAATCATTTCAATTATAGTTTCAGAGAAGCTGTTGTAGAGGCGATAATTTTCAGCATCGTCAGAAATTATTTTATTTAAACAAAATAAAAAATCGCATTAATTTACTTTTGTTGAAATGCTGTCAGTGACCTTTGGCATCATTACCAAACAGGATGCGTGTGCATAACGACGACCAATTCTAAACGGAAGACGGTTTAGATATGAGCAAAATGCACATTGTCCATACAGATACTAATACAGTCAATCACAGTTGTTTTAAATCCTGGATTCACACTCAAGTTTAATTCCAAGGATCCAAAAAAGTGGGTTTAAATCCTAGCTATAATGGTTTGTGGCATTTGTGTCCTCAAGCAAGATACTTTGCCACACTTCCTCTGGCAATCATGAGCAGAGGCAGAATTTAGGCAAATTCAAGAGTATAAATTTGAAAGTTCTAAAGATAAACAGCAGAATTTTCTTACTTGTGATGTTTCTTTGTCCAGTAGCCAACACCATGCTCCAAGCGCTGTGATGGTTGATATTATTATCAGGACAACTGGAAGGATATGAATTAGTTGATATTTATGAAATAGGCTTTACTTGATCCAATACACAGCTGAACCTTATATACCATACCAAGGGACAGTTTCTCTGTTCCTTTAGGACATGCATGGATGCGCATTTTGTGCTTTGGGGCCGTCCAAAGTTGTCAACATTTTCACGGTTTTACAAAGCG
Source organism: Henricia sp. BOLD:AAB3569 (assembly GCA_037783545.1). Taxonomy (NCBI): domain Eukaryota; kingdom Metazoa; phylum Echinodermata; class Asteroidea; order Spinulosida; family Echinasteridae; genus Henricia; species Henricia sp. BOLD:AAB3569. The sequence goes on from JBBELK010000244.1 coordinate 755,240, forward strand.
GGGGAGGGGGGTCGAGGGCCGCGTATGACTATTCATGCACTGTAAAATGTTGACATTTCATGGTAGTAACAGAAAATTGTTAAGATTTTATTTTTATTTAGGCCTATTTATTTGTTTCTACTTTTTACAAACTGTAACCTCTAGTCTCACCTCTCCAACACCATGACTGTGGACGCTGATTTGCGATATACTCAGTTAACCTCCGCTCAAATGCCTTTAAATCTGTTGAAAGACAACACATTGATGATGGTGGTAGGCTTACACATTTTTAAAAATAAAATTCCACTACAACAATCCACAAAATAGGAAATGGTTTTTTTTCCACCTGTAGTCATTTTGCAATTTCACTGCATTTTTTTTCTTCTCTCGTTTTGTTTTAGGGGGGAGGGGGTGGGTGTCTTAAATGCTCAATAACTTGATGTACAGTTTTTGCTGCATTTAAAAGATGACTTGTTTAGAAAGACAACGCTACTGGTCATTTTGATGCCCCATGAATAAAACTAAAAGGTGGTATTTTTCAACTTGAAAATTTCTTAAAAGAAAGAGGGCATTGTTTGGGGCAAGTCACTTTAGGAACACACAGCAGAGAAACAAAGAAAAAACATAAAGACTTCAAACTGGAATTGTGGAAAATTGCTGCAGTTTCCAATCCCGGCCTCAATTTTTTCATGGCATACAACAGGCAACATGTAAAACAAACCTAAACAGTCATGGGTTACAAAAGTTGAAGAAAATACTGAAACCTTTTGTTTTGAAACCTTTGAGATTTTCTGTGTTTGCTTATAAGCCAGTTCGGAGTCTCGACTGCGCATGCGTCTCCCGACTTTGACGACCGATGGTTTGAGATAAACCATGTGTTGTTTATCTCAAATGACCTTTGACACAATCCCATACAGTTCCTTGCGCGTGCGAGACTCCGAACTGGCTTATTAAATGTGATATCACAACCAGACAACTTTGCTCATGAATATGTAAATTTTCATTAGCTGAAAAATCAAAAACCTTGAATGGATTTTAACCCCTGAAAAGCTGAAACAACTTTAAAGTGGAGTTTTATTATGATTGTAATTGAATGAAACACTTCCATAGCATAGATTTCAATGATAAAAATACCATTTGGGGGCCCTAGTTTAGTTTAATATTAAAATGTGTTTTTCATGTTTTTGTAATCTTTATAAATAGGCCTATAACTAGTAAGTATGTCTTTCCTTCCTCCATGGTATGGTATAAGTATAAGTTTATTTTGATTTTTTTGTTTTCTCTGCTTGTTTTGCTAAGCCTTAGGCGGATTTCTACCATAGCTCCTACCTTCAGTCTGAACTTGTTCCACTGGCATTTTCATCTTAAAGTCTTGACAGTAAAGTTCTGACTGTAATTAAAAATAAAATCAGAACCATAAAGAGAAAAATCGGACCGTAATAATTGTTTGTTGGCAACCGGCAAAATCAACTTTGTTGATGCATGGAGCTATTGATGGGTCCAATACATCATCTACTGTACCTGACGTCAGGTTGCCAGATTGATTGCAAGCAATAGATAATACGAGAAATTAGACTGGTGCCAAGATTGTGGAAACACTTTCAACCTCAATCTCAATATTTTTCGGTTTGTGCTTTATTATTACGCTTAATTAATATCGTTCCCAGTACTTATTTTTGCACGATACGCACGCGGAGAACGCACGAAGCACTCACTCTGTCGTAGCCTAGGCCTAGCTGCATTTTTTTCTTCAGAAAAAGCAGCCTTTTGGCTTTAGCGAAGTCCATTTTGTGTCCGAGTCTTAAGTGTACGGAAGAAGACTCACAGGTGATTTATTCAGTTAATTTTATTTTTAGAACTAATATTATTTCTTTGGAAAATAAGCGGCAAAAAAGTGACTAGGCCTATAAACTCGACTTACGACGAGTTACGTTGCGTTGCAGTGTAATGTCGACCAATACCAACTCGCCCCGTACCAACTCGCCCCAATACCAACTCGTCCCCTTACCAACTCGTCCCCTTACCACCTCGTTCCCTTACCAACTTGCCCCTCACCAACTCGGCCCCTTACCAACTCGACCCCTAATACCAACTTGGCTCTTTAATACCAACTCGCCCTTTATTTGCTATTGGTATGAATTCTGTTCACTGGTCGCCACTGAGATGCCAGGACAAGGCAGGAAAATTATTTTCAAGGAAATTGTTGAATGTTTTTCACTCCTAAATTCACTTTCCATTAAAATATTTACACGTTTTGGTGGTTATTGAGTCATTTATTATGAGAATATAAAGTGGCGACCAGTAAATGGAATTCTTTCCCTTTATTTAACCAACTCGGCCCTATTTTACCAACTCGGCCTTTTTACCAACTCGGCCCTTGTTCATCAATAGGGTGGCGAGGTCACGGACCTGGCGACTATCCAGACATTTACATTAGGTCCTTAATATGGCACCAACTTGGCCCCCCAACCAACCTTTACAACTTGGGAAAGTCTAAGTTAAGTAACAATTACCATGGATGGACATTCTGCCCTTCTTACGTACAACTCGCCCCCTTACCAACTTCTGCCTCACCAATAGATGCAGGCAGAATGATGTCAGCTGGTCAAAAGATCCATTATTCTCCACCGCGCATGCATCAACCAATGCAAAAGTCATTGGCACACTGATGTCTGAACAGGGCTTGTGACCTTTTTCACTTTGATGTGAACAGAATTCCCAGATGTCCATGTCCACCTATTTTCCCCCTCACTATCTCCACACTATCCCCCACCCCCAACCAATTCGCCCTATCACCAACTTGGGAAAGAATTTCGTACTTAGACTATTTATCCTTGAAATGTCTAATTTATAAAAACCAAAATTTGGAGTGGAAAAAAAAAGAAGATTTTACTAGGAAAAATAATTTGTCTGAGTTGTCCTGTAGGTTTAGTGCAGGAGGGCTTATGTGACGTCCGACTTGTCAATTCTTTCTCCAACTTTCCCCCTTTACAAACAGGATGCACCTTTCTGATGGATACCGGCGCATTACAAATATTCATTATTATTATTAATAATAGAATAATACATTTTGGTTAGAGTTGGAAAGTTGATCAGAATTTTTTTTTTTTTTTTAAATGACTCATAAAGCATTAATAGTAAGTGCAGGTTTAAATTTTTCAGTGAGAACATTTTAAGATATTGTAAGGAAACACTGAAATTGTTGAGCCTGTCTCAAATGGTTTGTACACAAGTTCTGAAAGCCATGATCAACTACTCAATTCTTTCCCCACCCTCGCCCATACTGAATAGAGGAACCAGATTAGCCAACTTGTTATTGACATTTTTATAGTTCCCAAAATTCACACTTTGACTTGTACTTGAATTATTTTCACTGTCAAACCTTGCAGCCTAAGACACAAGTATAATGAGAGACGGAGCGGACCTGGCCAGCTTGCCCCCTAAGGCACGTCTTCATATCGGACATCTCCAGGAGGATGCAAACAAGGAGAATTTAAGGGCCAAGTTTGATAAATATGGACGCATTTATGGTAGGTAGAAAAATGCAGGAAGTAGTGGGTTGGAACTAGCCCTTGTTCAAGGCCTCGCAGCTGGTGGTGTCACGTGCCAGAACGAGAGCGCCACCATGCGACGAGGACGGCACGAGCAACGCTAGCTGCTCGGCCTTTGCCGTCCTGGAATTTTGCTACCTCTCAGGTAACAAATGCTAATGATCGTATCACACAGTGTGCGTGTTGCATTGAATAGCTAACAATGCGAGTCAATCAGGTTCGCGCGCACCGGTTTATAAGCACGCAACCGCTTCACATACAACGCGCGCGCCGACACAAACATACATTCGCAGCACTACAATGCAGGGATGAATAATGTAGCAGGCGCTGTAATACATTAATAAATAATTATTCTGGGACGGCAAAAGCGTCGCAGCTGCGCTGCTCCCCCCATCCATGTCGCATGGTGGTGCTCTCGTCCTGGCGCGCGACACACCCACCCAGCTGTGAGGCCTTAACAAAGGCTAGGTTGGAGCATGCTATGAAGTCTTTAGCATGTCTTGGGAAAGCCACCTACCGGTAGTATGAAGTTCTTTCTATCCACATCATGTACGAGCAATGGGAGACATTTAAGATGCTTGGTGGCAGCAAACAAACCGGTCCTTTTCCATTGTTTTAATCAGGGTTGTAATGACTGGGATTCGAGACTCGGGACTCGAGTCGACTCTAGTCCCTAGTTGACTTGAGACTCGAACCTCAAATGACTTGACTTGACTTGACTCAGACTTTTAACTTGATTCTACCAAAAATAAAATATATCTTTTATGCATTTTTTTTGGTCATTTTGGGGACCGAATTGTATTGTGGCACTAAATAAACCTTGGCCAGAGCAACATGGATATGAGTTTCACGGTTCAGACTCATTTTGAAATTAGCTTGAACAAATTTACTGTCGTGACTATTGACTTGACCCAACTTGACCAGTATGCAGGGTAGGAATTTCCTCACTATAGGGGCACTTCCGTTGGAAAATCAAAAAGTCTATAAGAGGATTAAAAATGGGCACCAAGGCCAAGACCTGGGTCAACGAAGGCAATGGCCTCCGTGGCCTTCGTGAAATTCCTACACTGAGTATGCCTGACTTGACTTGGGACTCGAAGGCAGTTTGACTTGACTTGAAACTTGAGTAGAGGGAGACTCATTACAACCCTGATTTTACGTAATATTGAGCATGCGCACTGTAACTCAAACGTGATGTAAACAATGAAACAGGACTGGTTTGTTTGCTGTAGATTTTCAAGTGCTGTATCTTTTTATTGAGGCATGTACTGTTTCAAATCAGAGTTAGTCTATTCCATCATCAGTCCAGTAATATTCTTTCCTCTTGTTTGTTTCAGAGCTTTACGTAAACCCAACCAAGGGGTTTGCATTCGTACAATACGGCAGTGCTGTAGAGGCTGCTAATGCTATTCATGGTGAAAATCGGACTGTCTTTGAAGGATCAACCATAGGTATGGATTGAAGACCCTACAATAGACCGATCCAGTAAGCTCCGCTTATTTTGGAATTGACCAATCACAGCCTCAGGTTTAGGTAGCCAAAAATTAGATCGCCGTTTTGGCTACCTGAGTCCTAAAAATTTTGTGCACAGAGCTACGGCGAAATGCAGCACGAGTGACGTAAAAACACCATAAACATCATTTCGCCACTCCTCCCACACAGCGAGTCTGTTTACCTTCCCAGCATGATGCTGGTATCCATTTATACACCTGGGTTGAGAGAGGAAATTCATGCCAAAGTACCTTGCCCAAGAACACACGCACCATAGACGGGATTCGAACCCACGACCTGTGGATTTATCAAAGTCTTGGATTCAGCACGCTACACCACTCGGCCATGGTGCCCCACCATTTTAATTCCTTAACTTACAAGCAACAAACGTTGACACCCACAAAAAAATTCCTTTGTCACACTTCATTTGAATAGCTTGTGGCTCTGAGATGACAATCGTCAAACATATTTTTTAATAATCATTTTCAATCATAACGAGTCACTACTACTATGCCAAATATGTTACGAAATGTTTCTGTTATGCAAAAACCTTCTACTCTGATTGTAGTTTATTTGTCACTTACATGATTTGAAACAGTTCCTTTGTATTTTTATTACCCATTTCAGTTGTAAAACTCGCCAATAAGGACAAGTTTGGTAACCCAATCAACACCAACGACGACATTCCCAACTTTCTTGGCGGTCAAAGGCAAGACCCGTACATGGACAGAGGAGATAGAGACAGGGGAGATAGAGACAGGTAAGAAATATGGTCCAACCATTGGATGATCCAGGGGGAGAGGGGGCTATAGCCCGCCCCCCGCCCCAACCCCCTAAAATTGTTAACAAAAAAACAAAGTGGGGGAGGCGGGGGTTGCAGGGAAGAGAGAGTTGTTATCATGGCTTGACTGTGTACACTGTACAGTCCATAAGATGCCTTTGGGGCAGTTCTGTCAACTACAGTTTTCTTTGCAAGTATGTACTCGAGTAAAACAGTTCATTAATCACACAAGACTAATAAGTGACTTGACTGTGCAAAATAAACTTGACGTTGCCCAGACTCAGCCAAGTTTTTGCTACCTTTTCCAGAAATCATCTACATCAGGACCATTAAAATATGAATATACAATAGAAATTCAGAGCAGTACTCACAAATCTCACGCGGTAACTGGGTGCTATCCAGAATGTCCATTCTATTTTTGTATTTTATGGGCCAGGATCTACTGCTGATTTCTAGTTCACAGCCGTGAAATCTCAGCACAGACTGTGTGACATCCAACAGATTTTGCACGGTCGGGTCACGTATGAGATTTGCTTAGTTGACGAAGGATTTATCCTTATTCCTCATTTTCAGACCAATTGATCACTTTCGTGATCGAGAGCGAGAACGCGACTTGCTTGATCGGCCACTACGCGGCAGAGAACGCTCGCCCCTACGTGATCGTTACGAAGAACGTTATCGGGATCGATACGAACGGTTTCGGGATCCGTACGATAGAGACAGAGAAGATGATGTCAGGTTAGTCTAATTAAGCTGAAAATGTTTCCTTATCTCAATATTCCTGCTTTGTTTCTTGTTGTTCAAACTGGTTTTTTTACCCTAAACTTAAAGTTTTCACTGCAGGTGAAAGTATATTAACAAAAGCCCTTCATAAAAAAACAAAAGCCAGGGTATGTATGTCCAAGGCTCATAACTCCTGTTATAGGACTTGGCACACGTAACTCTTATCTTAGTTTAATATTTTTTCCCTAAGTCCTGTTTTGTGAAACTCCTGTACCTTTGGGGTTCCTAAATCACATTGCAGGATGTAAGCATAGACAAAGTTCTATCTCTTTGTTTTTTTCCACTATGTTCTTAGTATTTTGTGAAACAAAACTTTGGTTTCATTACAAGAAAAAATTAAGGTATAAATACCATACACCCTCGCCACTAATTCTTCATAATATGACATAACACCCAAGAAAGTGTAAATATGGTGAGGAAACATAAATTTAGCAGTGAGAAAATTTCAAGTTTTCCTTCGAAAACACTTAGAATTTTTAATTTGCTTCATAGTACGGATGGGACGTTTAACCGAAAAAAATTGGAAAACCGGTTTTGCCGAATGTTTAAACGAAACCTAATTTTAAAGAATTTACAATAGTTTTCAGAGGGTTATTTGTAATGACTTCATGAAACTGAAATAAATTTATGTGGGGTCATAGGCAACTTTTGACCAGATAAAGGTTTAATGATTATTTTGGGGGCCTAGGGGTATTATGTGCATTGCACATGCATCTATAAACACCACCAACAATCTTTAGTGTCAGCCGAACAGTTAACCGGTTAACCGACACTTGAAAGAATTGCAAACCGGTTTCTGAATTAACTGTAAATTCTCATCCCTACTCCATAGACTTAGTGCATTGAGTCTCAACTGGCGAGGGTGTAATGGTATTTTTTTCCAGAATTAACAATAATTACTTTACAATTACCTTACCACAAAGCTGATAAGTATTCTTTATAAACATGCAGTGCCCTTTGTTTTTATTCGTAAAAAAGTTGGCGTTTTTTGGGTAAAATTCTAATATATTTTTGACTATTGAATTTGTTTGATTTCTTCAGGCGAAGAGATCCATATTATGAAGACCGACTTGCCCCTCCCAGAGATCGCTACGAAGATCGATATTTACCACCGGATGACTACCACAGAGAGGCGGCATACAGGGACATAGAGAGGGACAGAGACAGGTAGGCAGACCCCAGGACAATACCCCCAGGGGGGGCATATTGATCACAGGGTGACTATCACAGGGTGACCAGCGGCGTACAGAGACAGGTAGGCAGACCCCAGGACAATACCCCCAGGGGGTGTATAATGACCACAGGGTGACTATCACAGGGTGACCAGCGGCGTACAGAGACAGGTAGGCAGACCCCAGGACAATACCCCCAGGGGGTGTATAATGACCACAGGGTGACTATCACAGGGTGACCAGCGGCGTACAGAGACAGGTTAGTTTTTAAAAAGTTGATTCTCTCCACCCAGAAATAAATAAATGGGTACCCGAGAGGGTAGTGAATGTTGATGTGTTTGATTAGCCATTGAGAGCCTGATAGGTAGCCGGGGAGGTATACTACTCAGGGAGCTGTAATGGTATATGTAACGAAGCCCTATAAATACTGTTTATGTTGTGTTCTTATTGACATTCTCATCAGCACAACTTATTTCATGTCTTACAGGCGGGAACCTATGGACTTGGGACGAAGGGACATCTTAGATCGAGACAAAGACCCTCGCGATGCGAGAGATTCCTACGATCGTAGAGCGCCCCCTATTGACCAGGCTGGACCACCGTCTGCACCACCGCCTGCACCACCGCCATTGCCCCCAACAGATAAACCCATTGATTGCGAGATTCTGCTTCTTGGTAAACATTTGAGGTAAATATCGTTCCAAAAATCTCAAAATCATTCTCTGAGTCTTCATTATTCCAGCTCTAAATTGTCAGAATATAATTCCTGATACTTGCTGAGTTCACTCTCCTCTATGGGCGCACATAAATCCTGTAAACACTAAATGCCCCCGCTTAATATGTAATTAATAGCTAGATGTCACCCCCTGTCTCATCCATTCCGGGGCTGATAGGTTAATAGGTTAAAGAGTAATATGCAGTAGAATTTTGGTGTCAAAAAATTGTCATTTTAAGGTCACAGTGATGACATGTGGCCAACATTTCTAGCTTTTGTCATCTAAAATTCAACCCTTTTCGACCTGTTTCATCCATTCAGGGACTATGCTGACGTCGTAGAGCGTCGTCTCAAGGCATTATCCCTTAGCACCGGTTTGCTTCTCATATCAAACGAGAGCTCCCTACCCCAGGCCTTGGAGGACGTAACTCGCCGTAACGTGCTCTACGCTGTCATTCTGACATCACAGAATGAGCTTCATCGCTCGGTGACTCTCAACATTCTACATGGAAGTCCCCAAGGTAAGACCTGTGTGACTCGAACCTTCCAGTCAGTTGACTTGAATTATAGACCTTTATCGTGTCAATGCCATCTTGGTCTTGAGGCCCATACCCTTTAAAAGGCCGATTGGTGCATCTGGGTGACTGCTCCTGATATCGCGTGCAGTCTCGTTTTCTTGCCAAAGAACTATTTGTCCCTTGATCATGCTACACGTGTATCACTTGATGCACATAAAACAATTTCAACACGGGGCAAACTATTTTTGCTTCAAGTCCCAATTTTGTTACATTAGTTTTAAATTTGGAAAAAGGAAGATGGCCACACCGTGGAAAAGGTCTATAATTGATTTTAGTTGATTTCTTGTATAAGAATCAGTTGTGTAAAGATTTAGACCCAATTTGCAGGTTTCCTGGTGTCGCAGCTGAAGACGTTTTGGACTGACAAAGGTTTGAAGGTAAGTCTAAAAAAAATATGAATTTTGTCTTGGGCACAACAGTCCATCTTGGAGGCATCTTCAAGGTGCCTAAATCCCCTCCTCCCAACTCCACAGTGAAATTAATCTTTGGAAGGGCCAAAGATTGTATTTTGGAGTAGAGGCAGGGGTTGTTAATTGTATCATTTAAATCTTTTTTTTTTTTTTTTTATTTATTTATTTGTTGCATCTGCCCTTCTATGCCATATCACTTAACAAATGCCTGGTTTAGACAAACATCTTTACCAGTGATCATGGTAGATATTCAATAAGCAGTGCCTTCATCCTCCCTAAGTCCCTGTGTGTTCCTCTTTATCTATTCCTATTTTATTTCTTCCAATATGATCCATGCAATTTGGAAATAAAAGGAGTAGAAAAACAAAACTTTGGTAATTTGTTAAATTTCTGTTATGAGTTGTCCGTAGTGCTTGTTTACACAGTAAGTCACCATTTCTGTTATGAGTTGTCCGTAGTGCTTGTTTACACAGTAAGTCACCATTTCTGTTATGAGTTGTCCGTAGTGCTTGTTTACACAGTAAGTCACCATTTCTGTTATGAGTTGTCCGTAGTGCTTGTTTACACAGTAAGTCACCATTTCTAAATCCATGTTAACTAAAGAGAATAAAGCTCAGAATACTGGTATTTAGTCCATTCTGGATTATTTTGTTTAGCCTGCAGTTTACAGTTTATAGAGTGTTAGTTCCCCTGTGTATACATTTTTGTACAAACAAAAAGTGTGTAAAAAATAAAACATTTTCTCTTCAAAGACCCTGCTGGGCAAAGGAAATGTGTGAAGAAGACATACTGGATTTAATTTCTTTTTAGCCTGCAGTTTATAGTTGGTTTTTGTTGCCTTGCGTAAAAAGTGGCACACAAACGAAGAGTGTGTAGAAATGAACCATTTTCCACTCTGGAGATCGCAACATGAAAAGGGAATGTGATGCGATAGCACCTAACAATCTAAATAAAAGTACATGGTGTGAATAAGCTTTCGTAGTAGCAAATACTTGATCATAAGATGAAACAAAATAGTCCAGGTTTATGGTACAGTCTGTGTAGCATAAAGACGGAGGGAATGTGTATGTTATCCAGTTTGCTAGATTTATTTTTAAATCCCTACTAAACATTGGACATGTTTATGTTGCAGTTATCCTGCATAGTAAGATGGCGTCTTGCGTTCAGTCTTGGGTCGACAGAAGGAGTGTATATTGTTATATTGCCCCCTTAGTGCATAGGGTGGTCTCTAGAGACTGCCTAGAACAAAGAGAGAACTAATAAACTTTGCACCAAGAGGGTTAACAGAGTACCTTTCGTATTTTAACTTTGTTTCCTCTCAGAGCAGGTATCTTATCCTCCAGCATGTTGTGCTCAAGTGTCTACTATCAACATCCCCAAGACGTCTTCAGTTTTCATTGTCTAACCATTCACTTCATCTTTCTGGACCTCCAATTAATCAATACACACTAAATCTATACACCAATAACCAATCATCAATAACCAATAATCAATACTCTAACAACCCAGCATTGCAGAGCACAGACACCAACATTTATTTTACATTTCAATTATAGACGCATTCAAAATGCACAGAAATTAAAATCTGGCATGACAAGCTGTAACTTCGTCATCCAGATTTGGATGTAAAATGTGAACAGTTTTCCCTCATTTTTTAAAGTTGCATTTTGAATAACTACACCAAGCTGAGACACATCAGCTTGAAATACTAGTAGTTGTTCACTAAAATGTTTTACGATTTCAGCTGGAAATCGTAAAAAAATGTTGTTCTACTTGTTGTGTGTATAAAACGCTTCTCTTTATGAGAAATAAATTAGATGTGTACCAAGAAAGCAAAATAAAGGAGGTAGTGTAATTTACCTGTTGGATGTTTTCTTAAAGAATGTCTTTGTAATCGTGCATTCTTTTTAAGTTTTACTTACTGATCTTGCAGAATAAAGGAAAATATTTATAAAACTGTTTTTAAAAAAATTGTTGTTTTATAATCATTTTGACATGAATGTATTGTACATGAATAAATATGGTGTGTCTTTTGCGTACATAAATGCCAAATATTTCAAATAAGTATGTTATTTTTTGTTTAATATACAACATTTTATAATTACATATTCCTTGTACTTTACGTCTAATGAAATTATTTTTTTATTTTTTCCCCTCTGTATATACAAACCAGAGCACAGAAACATGCCACTTGAAGACGCCTTGGCTCTAGTCGATCGAAATTTCACCACTTACCTCCAAGAACGAGGACTGCCACCACGGAATCCACCCAGCTCGGCATTGGCCCCGGCTTCTGCACCCCTCCCTGGGGAGCCACCCCTACCCAAGACACAACCCCCTGCGCTGCCTCCTACCCCTAAGCCGGCACCGCCCCCTCCCCCTGCGCCGGCCCCTGCCCCCGCTACGAGTCTAGCTGTCCCAGCCGTTGAGCTTACAATCCCACAGCTGATCAACCTGCTGGCAGATCGTAAGCAGCTTACACTAGGTGAGATGGACAGGGTTATAAGTCACTTACAGGCGGTGCGGCGTAAAATGGCTATTGAGCAGGGTCTGAACCCGGACCCACCAGCTGCAATTCCAGCTGCTGCACCTGTACATGCACGTGCTGCTGCTCCCGCTCCTGCACCGGTTGTCTCGCCCTCGATTGGATTTATACAGTCGGCTCCGCTAAAAACGGGTGAGTTTATATAGGTGGAGTCAATTGAATGGGAAGGTTCACGATAGAAACAGGTATCCACTGAACAGGTGGATTCACCACAACAGGTGGATCCATCTGGACAGGTGGATCACAGGTGAATCCATCTGGACAGGTGGATCACAGGTGGATCCATCTGGACAGGTGGGATCTACCACAACAGGTGGATTTACCTGCTCAGGTGGATTCATAAGAATAGGTGGATCAACCAAAACAGGTGGACTGCTTCAAACAAGTGGATTCACTTGACTTCCTTTAAGTCTCCATGTTCCAAACTAGTTGTCATATTAAAACCCAAATCAAAACTTTGTAACATTTAGATTTACTTCTAGTTTTGTTTTCTTTTTCAAAGAATTCTAACATAAAATTATTCATTAATTTTGAGACATTTAAATATATTTTCCATATTGACATTGGATATGCTTGTGTGAATGGAAGTCTTGAACAAATGCAAGAAATAATAAGAGTTCATAAATTAGGAACCAGGATTATTTTGTTGACAGTTACGCTAATCAATCTTGGATTATTTTACAGTTAACCTCGCACGAGTGAAGCAAGTTGACAAGAAGCAAGCCGAGTTACAAGCCAGGATCCTAAGTATCTTCAATCCATCTGGAGCAAGCTCAGTTTTGACTGGCAGCACAGCTGCTAAGACAGCGTCTCCTATCAGCTCCCTCAAAGCGTCATCCAAGGCAGGAGCGTCTATTTCATATGCCTACGGGACCACTGTAAACGCAACAGCTAAGAAGGCTCCGGTCAGTAAGACTACCACTGACATCAACTTCGACAGTCCCATCGTTCAGAAGGTCCTTGATAAGTTAATCCAATCCGGGCCCACGATGCTTAAGCAGTTCGCCACGTCCGCTAACAGCTCAAAATCCAGTATCACTATGAGTAAAACCCAGGCGAGCAACAAAGCCGTCAAAGATATAAAGAATCGAGTCCAGATTTCCAAACCGCCGATGTCTAAGGAGGAAAGTGATTCACAGCTACGAGCAGCTCAGACAGCGGCACTTAAGATGCTTCAGGAACAAGAGAGAGCAGCTAAGGCTAAACCAACGCAGCAAACAGCGATGCTGCAGCAGAATCAAGCAGTGCCAGTTGGTGCCGCTGTACAGAGCCAGTATCCACAGCATATGTTGTCATACCCACAGCCTAATCAGTACCAGCAACAGCCACAAGCTGTGTATCAGCAGCAGTACCAACAACAACCCTTCCCACAGCAACCCATGAATGGTCCCAGCCAGCGGCCACTTCTCAACACACCCTCACACCAAACCATGGGTCCTCCTATGGGTGATCACCAAGGTAGTGGGTGGCCGCGTGGCTGGAAACCGCCTGGAGTACCAACGGGAAACCCACAAGGCTTCCCTGGTAACCAGTTTGCCCCCCAGCAGCATCATGGTGCCCACACGGCATACCAGCAGCAGTTGAGGGCACCTAATAGAGGTCAGCCCACTCCACCGGGCATCTAAGATCCTCTAAACCTCAACTCCGTCATCGGAAAGAAAGAAACAAATTCTCTGTGGCAGACTTGGAGCTTGTAAAAAATCCTTCATTCGCATTCTATCTTGGATTGTCACTTTGTAAATATCTGAAGTGGTTCCACGCACTGTTTTCAGTGTTAGAATTCTTAAGATTACTTCCTTTGGGCATCTAAGATCAAACTTGTAGCTTTGTCCACTGAACCTCAACTCTGTCGTCAGAAAGAGAGAACAAAAGATTTCTCTGTGGCAGTCTTGGAGCTTGTAAAATCTCTGATTCACATTTCATCTTGGATCGTCACTTTGTAAATATCTTCAGGATTAAACTGGTTCTCATCCTGTCCTCAACTCAGTGTGAGAATTCTTAAGATTACTTTCACTTCAAATCCAAGAGAAATGTTCTGTCTTCGTCTTAAATTAGACAAAGACTCTTTCTGGAAGGGTCTAGACCTCCATTGTACATATATTTCATTAGTTATTGTTGTAATGTGTTTTTATTAAAGTAGAACTCAGAAGCTAAGAGTTCAAAAGAAAAATCTGTCAAGAGTTTGTTTTATCTTTGTAAATCAATACCTAATTAGAGTTAAGATTGACCTATTATATGCTTATGTAAACTACAAGGTTTCGTAGTATAGCACAGTTCTCTCGATCATTCAGACTAACTTGAACATAACCCTTGGAAGCATTAGTAATGCATAGTTCTGAATTTGCCCAGTTAACTCCGCCCCCCTTGGATACTGTTGCTATGCCTCACACGCTATCCCTAATGTCCACACACACTGCACAAACCAGTGGGACTTTCAACGGAAAATACAGATTAATTGGAGAAAACTCAAAGGTATTCATGTTTCAGGGTCAACGGTTATCTTAGAACACACTGAGTAAAGGGCCAGTAATACAGGGATGTCATATCATCATGAAATACATGCTTTCTTACCTTTGAACAGCGAGTCGTCCGGCCTTGAAACCAACAATTTACCCGGATCACCGCATATACAACACTGTACAAACTGTATGTTGTTGTGAGGCAATGCACTTTGACCTCTGTGGGCGATGTCTGCTAGCTCTGGTGTGATTAGTCGGCGGGTTCGGCTTGATTGACAGGTCGGAACTATGCATTGTAGCAGCGCAATGTACTCAGAGTTAGACTTTACTGTGGTAACTGTTTATTGGAAAAATAAGTGTTTGAGTAAACCCACGAAATTAATGACAGGAACAAATACTAGCATTAGATTTGTCATTATTCAAAGCACACAAAAACCAAGTGAGAAAAACCAAGTGTAAGCAGAACATGTTCAAGATGTCGGTTTGTGTTATTAAATAAAGTGTACATGTACTTCTGATGAGGAAAGTGTGCTTGCAGATTTTTCTTCCATTCCTATTTTAGCTTAAAGGGTTTGTGAAGTGAACATTAACAACAAGCTGGTTTTATAACAAATCAAAGGATCAAAGGGGCAAACTCAAATTTGTTTTTATTACAGAAAGAAGTGACCTTTTCTTTACTTCAAAATGTTCATGACAGGTGAGGGCGCTGTTTAAAGCTAGTCATGGAGGGAACCCACAGTTGAAAAACAAAGAACAAACATTACATTTCAAACAGTAGCAGTAGCCCACTGATCCATTTTTGGCTCAAACAAACTTGTCAGGATTGTTGCAAATGACATACTAAACAAACTCCGTAAACTGTTACAGTTCATGATATCAAGAAGCCACTGAAAATGACACCAACATTTGTACACAAGTCTAAGGAGAATTCCTCTGTTGTCCTGAGATGACATCACCGCTTTGCTCATGAATATGGAAATTCTCATTAGCATAAAAATAGAAAACTTGCAATTACACCAAAACGCAACTATCAAATTCTCTGAAATTGATTGAAATGTGTAAAACATATCTGTAATGTATAGTTTTATGTAATAAAAACCCTATTTCATACGTCCTTTAAGGGACTTTGGTATTCGAGAATGTATGTCGATGACATTTGCTTTGCAAACAGAACGTTTAGCATGCTATAACATGAATACACAAACAAAAATCTCAACGAAATTTGCCCCAAATTTTAAATGTTTTTGGCCTGATTTTTTGTCTTCGTGTTTTCTACAATAAATGACATAAGGCATATAAACCCTTTGCACCGGCAGCCATGACGGGGGCAGGTTTTCATATTTAAATGATGTGACAATAGATCCACAAAGTGCCTACTGTGACAATGTGACTGCCCCCTGTCATGGCCGCCTGTGCAAAGGTCTAAACCTGATGAATGATAACATAAACTCCTCAGATATGTCGTATTTTATCAATTACTGTTAAAAATACGGGGGGAAATCAAGGCCGACAAAAATAAGAATTTTGTTTGGAAAATTTCCGTTGAGTGAGCAGTATGCATTGGTTTAAAATGTATGGGGTTATATTGCAGTCATGACTTTGTACTGAAATTTCTGTCTTTAAAAATGTAAATATTTTGTACTCTAGCTTCGTCATCACTGCGATTTGCATAAATATTAATTTTAGTTGCTTGTGGGTAGTTTATGCATAGGTATGTACAATATATTGCAACTGAACCCACATAAATCATGTGAATTTGTTTTAGCTTAGGTTTCTATAGACATTGCTTTTATAAACTTTTTAAGAAAACAAATTTTAAGTTATGAAAAAAACACGACACTGGTCTGTTAACATCTACATCAACATTATGAATTTTAAAAAAACCTTAGTGCGTTTAAAGTAATTTACTTGACGTTGCACTTTTACGTAGCACACAGTTATATTACATTGACTGTTCTTTAATAAAGAAGTAGACATGTATGTTAAAACGATACAAGTTTTGAGTCATTTTAGAAATTGACTTTTTTATGCGTTCACGTTTAATATAGGTAACCCCCTCTTGATCTTGTGCGTGATGTGACGCGGGCGTTAGCTTAGCAATCACGGTTTCCTTTTCCGTATTGTAGCTCTGCAAGTCTTTCCGGTTCCGTTCGTCGATTTGGAACATCAACCGATTTATTGTCGACGCCATAGGGTGTTTGCCGTAGCCAGGGTATAAACGTCCGTATTCGCCGAGCGGTTAAAAACGAACGCGTTTGAGCAATTACGTTTCTTGGAAAACGCACGCTTTATTTCAGTGATAGGCCTACGCATAAATTTCCCGTGAAATCTATTAAATCGACACTCGCAGTGCAACACGATATACGTTCAAATAATGTCGATAAAACGCAACTTTCTTTTCGCGTTTTATCCTGTGAACCTCCTCGCTTGTTCGATCGTCTTCGCTTTAATATTTCACGATGCGAAAAAGAACGAATTTCAGTGAGATTTTTGAGGTTAAAAATCCCATTGAAATCAACACGAGGCTGCCTCGTTCTCGTGCGCAACACATCGTTCGAAGTACTCTATCATAAGTTTGGGTTGAAACTATAAATGGGTTCGGTGACGTCATCGAGGTCGTATAGCCTACGAGGCATTTGTCTTGACAGGTTCCCGCGCGATTTAATAAGCGTTCAAATCTTGAATTCTATTCGTCTGTGGTTTTGATTTTTGTCTTTCTTTGAGCGATCTAAAACCAATTTAGGCGGATTCAATATTGACTTTGTTTGAAAATGGGCAATTTTTATTTTCACGAGCATCGTAACGTTTAAACATCTTCGGCGGTATACAGCGCACGGTTAAATAATACTGCTTATAACAAGGGCAGTTTTGTGTCGAGTCTTTGCATATGCATAGTATATAGACGGTTTCTGTCATAACGAGGACTTTTTAAAATCCAGAGGACCGTGTTATAAAAGTACAGTAAACTCTCGTTATAACACCCCCTGATACAAAGCTCTTCTCGATATATAAGTCCCAGCCATTATTCCTTGCATTGTGTATGCACTGGTTATAGTGCTCTCTGGATATCAAATTATCTCGGTCCCTTGAAGAGCGCTATAATGATAGTTTACTGTAGTCGATTGTATATACGGGTTAACCTCTCAATGTTTTAACAGTTTTAAATACAGAATGTCACTGTTTTTCCGCCAAATCGTCTATCACTACGTGTTCACTCTTTCGACTTTTTGCGCATACGCTTATATTCGAGACGTTAAATACGAAACGGGTGATGAAACTTCGAATGTGACGGCACTTGTCCACAATACAGGAGGCCGCCCAAAACGCTATGTATTTTCTCGTATGAAAGCACCTGGCGTCCATGCACATTATTCTGCTAATAGGCCTAAGGTTACGTCGCAAAACCGACAATCGATTTATAGAGTTGGTGTTCACGTTATTCTCGGTGCAAGTTCCAACTCGGTGCAACAACTAATTAGACGATGGAATTTTTAATTCAACAAAAAACGGTATTTTCGGCGGAATTAGATCTGGACCATTTCTTGTGCTGAAAACCGTCCTGGACTGTTCAAAAACAATTGAGATAGGCCGTTTTCGGTTGAACCGAAGTTGGCGGGGCCGCGTTTCTTCTTTCGTCTTTCGTCCTTCGTTTCGTTGCGCGTTTTATTGCCTCTTCTCAAGCAGATCTATTATTGCATTGTGCACCTTCAAATTGACCTATGAAAGGGTCGATTGGAAGGTGTTCCGGTTTGTTATGCATGGAAAACGTCGGTGAGCTTTATTATACCACAAACGTGCAATCGTTCACCGTTTTTTAGAGCAAAATGAAGGCACGCCATTGGTTCACCTCAACGCGCGTTGCGCGTCCAGGGAACGCGCAAACGCGCGCTCGTACGCGCTCACGCACTGCCGGTGAAGATGAAATGTCATATGTTGAAATCAGGCCGTCTGCACGTGTCGCGCCGACAACATTTAAAGGGGTTGTTCCCAAGAGATTGTCGACCAGACGGACGGCGACCTCAACTTACGTGCCGGTTCATTTGGAGTTATGACGTGACGGAGCCTCTCTGACGACTCAACAAGAGGGTTCTACTTCAGCCCTGACAGCGGAAACCATGGTAATTTAACGGTTTGCTTTTCAGCCAAAGGTTTTCTTGAAGAATGTTATACTGTCTCAAAGAGTTTTTCTCTGTATAAACGTTCCTGAGACCAATTTCTTTCACGAACAAATCACACTTATCTCGGTTTATCGTCAGTGATTATTTCGACGTATATGGGTGTGGCCTATCCTCCAAATATTTTAAAATAAAACACGGTGAGAAGACGGTTTTGTTCCCGCAGTCGCTCTATACATGTAAAACACGGGAACCAGTTTACTGTCGTATATCATCATGGCGTGCAGGAAAGTTTCGAAAACCAGGAACCGAGAGTTTATTGGTACATGTGCCACGTTCAAGCACAAACCATATTAATGGTACAGTATTTCAAGCCGACACTTTTAACCTCGAACATAGAAAACGTCTAAAACATAGCGTACAAGTTAATTAGCAACAAGTCAAAATGGCGGCTGCAATTGGCTAACGGTTGACCCGGAAGCTAATGACGATGCCGGTCATTAGCGGGTCACGGCTAACGCTGTTTATACGGCTCTTACTAACCACGACAAAGAAATCTTATCGTTGGTGGCAACTTACAAGTATATAGTTTAACAATGGGTGTCCACATGGTCGAGAGGACTATACTTGCAAGAGCACTAATTAAAGCGATCGTCAGGGGTGGAGTGCAGTATAACCGTCTTGAGTATAAGACAATGTCATAACTGAATTTAGGACTCCTGAAGGTACAAGTTATGACATACATTTACATTATGTATACATTTTTATTACAAGACAAAGTTAATCTATGATGTCTTAATTAATGCGTCTTAACCTTCTTTATCGCAATCCATCTTTAAACACACCTTATGTGAACTTCAACCGAGATAAGATAGAACTCGTATACCGAGTCATAAAGCATCACGCGCCAACCCAAGCCCCACGTAGCTAGACAACCCGAGTGGTCCTTGTTACCTTCAAGTTCACCGGGAAACCCACACCCCCATCTACCACCATCTACCCCCGTCTGGGGACATGGTATAACTACTCCAGCTGCGCCTAATGCATCAAACTGATGTATCCTCAAAGGCCTGTACATTGTACCCTCATGAACAATAGGGGTGTTACCAAGTGTGTGTCAACATGTGGTGAAATGGGGTTCAGGTATGACACTATAGTCGGGTGCCATGACAGTGAATGTTCATTGCAAGGTGGATTGCTGTGTAAGAGGCGAAGGGTGTGACGGACACCAGACGTCTTAAGGATTTGTAGGACCCTAGGAGAAAATAGAATGAATGTATATACTTGTACATGATTGTATGCCATGTAAAGAAATAATTGGTAAAAGAAGGCAACGTGCCACAAAACGGGTGTAAATATTGATTTTTGCGCACCATGTTCAGTGCACCTTATAAACCCACGTTCGCGCGATGACGACTGTTCGTGTTAACCTTTAGCTATATGGCAGCCGCTCTTGATTTGATGAACTTTCGACCGTTTAAACGGTTTTTCTTACGAAGCGTTGAAAATGCTCGAATCTGATAAGCTCGGCTCGGAAAGAACCACCACACCAAACCTGCAGTCTATACCTGTTACTATAGCATTAACAGCACAAACGTGTGTTAAGATGCACGTAACACGTGAACGCGAAATTAATGCTTTTAACACTGGTCCAATCACAAGTCGAAGAACTACGGTTCAAATCTTGATCACAGCAAAAAGTTATCTCGCCACGAAAGTCACAGATGCGGGTTTTTCGTTTCCATCTGCTCAAAGTATTTCGCGTTCACGTTTGCGTTTTACGTGCATCTAAACCGCCCTGATGTATCCATTTCACACTTGACGGTAAACAAATTACCCTTTCCCCCGAAGCAGCTGGTCTGGTTATCGCCTGTGGCACATTCGCCCGTTTGCAAGCGGAATATAAAAGTCTTATAGGCTACAAGTGGGAATAGCATGCTTACAGTTAATGGTTTCAACATTAATCGTTTTCGTCCATTACGGACGAAACACGTTACATGAAATATGATATTACTGAAACGGTGGAGATGGGTTATACTGGGTCTGTCATAGGATGTCGTTATGTTTGAATATACGTTTGACCATATACAAAGAGGAGGGGAGCATTTACGAACAAGATTAACCTTTCGACATCTTGTTCGTAAAAGCTCCCCTTCCTCTTTCTTATTTATTCCTCCTCGATATTTAAACGTTTTCGATAACTCTATACAAAGTCTGATCTGCAAAGTTGTTCGTGCATGAGCGCGCGGCGGCTGTTAGTTCGAAAATCGAAATTGCACGAAAAGTGTAAAAAATAGTTTTGTTTTGGAATGCCGAATTTGACATTCTCGCAAACAAAAAAACTGATTAAACGCGAGAAGCTGTGAATCGCTTACATCTCGACGTCATTCCAGGCCTTACGTTATGCTGTTTATAGACGTTTTTGTAAGCATTGACGTAGGTAGAAATATGGGACGAGCAAAAAGCGTATTGGTCCTCCTTGGGATTTGAACCCAAGACCTCCGAGGCTCGACATGTCGGACAGATTCTCTACCAGCTGAGCTATGCAAAATAATGGCATACGTTTCATCTCCGTCATTTTGATGAAAGCATGCACTATTTTCTCCTCCACGTCTTCGGCGTCGGAAAACAAATCGACTATCCGTCTCTGCCAAGATCATCATGGCGATTGTGTTTAATATCATATGTCACTGAAATACATTGTAAACTGTGCTCCAGGGAACGACATTTTGTCGCAAAAGAGTTTTAGTAATTTTTGAATCAAGTGGCTCATTTCATCAGATCCTACAGCGCAAACTTGATAAACGTTAACCTCTTGACGCCGGAGGACGTGTAAACGGCAATGTATAGTCACAGGGGCGGTGACGCAGAGTGTTGCAAAGTATGATGTATTGGTGAGAAGATTCATACAATGAAGAGTCGGTATTTGTGGTGCTTGGCTTTTATAAGCTCGCCGCACACCTTTGCGATTTACCGGATCATCGGATCATCGGACCACATACCGGAAAGGTGTGCGCTGAAACAATGCATAGTTCCGACCTGTCAATCAAGCCGAACCCGCGACCAATCACAACAGAGCTAGCAGACGGCGCCCACAAAGGTCAAAGTGATGCAATCATCACAAACAATCCGCGATGTTCTGCCCATACAGTTTGTATGTTGTATGCGCCATTGACCGGGTGAATTTTGGTTTCAATGTCGGGCGATTCGCTGTTCAAAGGTAGGAAAGCGCATTTTTATGAAAGATATGTCATCCCTGCATTACTAGCCCTTCGCTCAGTGTGTGCTACGGTAACTGTCGACCCTAAAACATAAATACCGTTGGGTTTTCTCCAATGAATCTGTGCTTTCCATGCCGAGTCCCGTTGCTTTGTACGTAGTCTCGCCATTTTTTTGCGATGGCTTGTGAGCACATAGCAACAATATCCAAGGGGGCGGGGTTAACTGGGCAATCTCGGAACTATGCATTCGGGCCGGTCTGACCGTACGCTGTAGACCGGAGCAAATCAAACTTGCAAACCGGTGTCCGATGTGCCGGTAAATCGCAAAGGTGTGCGGCGGGCTTTACAAATCAAACCGGTGTCCGATGTGCCGGTAAATCGCAAAGGTGTGCGGCGGGCTTTACAAATCAAACCGGTGTCCGATGTGCCGGTAAATCGCAGAGGTGTGCGGCGGGCTTTACAAATCAAACCGGTGTCCGATGTGCCGGTAAATCGCAAAGGTGTGCGGCGGGCTTTACAAATCAAACCGGTGTCCGATGTGCCGGTAAATCGCAGAGGTGTGCGGCGGGCTTTACAAATCAAACCGGTGTCCGATGTGCCGGTAAATCGCAGAGGTGTGCGGCGGGCTTTACAAATCAAACCGGTGTCCGATGTGCCGGTAAATCGCAAAGGTGTGCGGCGGGCTTAAGTCTTAACTTTTGGCCAATTGCATTTGCCTTGTAAAAAATTGATAGTATTTTTTTTTTTTGCTAAAAATAATCTTTGCATTAAAAGGCTAGAACCGGGTCGGTTCGAGACCCGGTTCTGTTTAAACCCGAACCACGCCAACAGATCTCCCTCAAGAATTGTCTGGTCACCTTTAGTCCTTGAACTAGGCCTACATCGATTCCATACAAAATATATATATTATATATTGCTTGTGAAAAAAATGGCAGGTGTTCGCTTAGAATCCTTAAAGTCGCACTGTTGTTATAATCTATATATGATTGTTGGTGACATTCCCTTTATTGAGTATATACGTTTCTACCGAAGACGTCGAGGATGATCTAACGCCATTGGATGTGTACACGGGGAGCGTTTAGTGATGTATACGGCCAGTACTTATCTCTGGTTTCTGCAGTCAGTCACAACCCCTGGATGGGATACCAGTCTATCACAGGGCTATACGCCCAGCAACTAGCAGTATAGGTTTGTCCAACATGTCCCCGGTAGATACCCAAAAGGAGAAAGACGATGTAAAGTGTCTTGTCTAAGGACACAACGTAATATCGGTCCTAAAACATCGATCATTATCAAAGACCTGATGTCACCCCCCCCCCCCCCCCCCCCCCCCCCCCCCCCCCCCCCCCCCCACCTTCTCCCACACCCCGATTCACTGTGCTTTTACACCCTTATGGGGGTACAGATATTGTTACTCTCCCTTCCTTCCTTTTGTCGTCCTATTGTTTCCTTTGTCTAGACAAAGACCGACTTGTGGGGTACCTTTGTTCGCCTTTGTTCCTCGTGGGGTACCATTCTTCCAGGTACCCCATAAGGGTGTAAAACCATATTCACCCCGTCCCCATTATACTCCTTCAACGAAACTCATGGTTTGGTTTATTGACATATAAAGCTAATTCGCGAAATATGTTTCAATGAAATCACTCAAAAATTGATATGAAGTTAACTACGCACGAGAACAAACCGCCTCAGACTGGGCAGCGTCCAAAACCTCGTCCTCCGCTTTATAGCTCAATTGGTCGGTTGTCTGCACGTTAACCATAAGGTCCACGGTTCGAATCCGGTGGAGTAAAGTTGTTTTTAACTGCATCCAGATTTTCCAAACTATCGAAATAAAGCCATGCAATACGAAAACCCCAACCAGTCACGTGACTATTTTATAACTGGTCCGCCCCTAACCCTGCCGGAAATCTCATAACCACCGTTTCACTTTTAAGTCCTATACGTGTAATTTAAGACATTAAAATAAATGTTTTCTGTTCTCGTAAGCCTCATCTTACCGTGGGATTGATATTGCGAAACGAGAAAACAATACATTTTTTGACGAAAACTTGCGTCTGGTTTTTGTTGTTACGATGCAGTTTTCAAAACGGTCAGCTCCGGCTCCGGCTCTTTCTTGGTGCATCTCAAAAATATTAACATCTGGCTTCAACACCAACTTGAGTTTTCGCCTCTGTTTAACAAAATTATTAATTAAGGCCAATCTTGTAAAATACCTCCCCAAAATACTATCCATGGGAATAAAACAGGAAATTTGCAATCTCCAATTTGGACGTGGAAGCAAAAAGGTTGCTGTAATTACTGCACTGCTTTATAAAACGGATAAATTAGTTTACAAAACATCCGTTCTTTTTTGACGATAGGCCCTGTCCTTTAAAATATACGGATTGAGAACGCGACATTTCAGAATGGTATAATAAGAAAAATATGGCAAATGATATGGAATCAAAATCTCAACACCCATGGAAAAAATGGTGAGGGTCAAAAACGTGATCTGGTCACACTCCTTTCAATCCAGTTATGGTGGTAGATAGACAGTTAGAACCAGGATTATTATCCTAGTTTTCGAAAGATTTATTAAAGGGCCAGTATTTTGTCTCGAAACGATAACTTTAAAAATATGTTGCTTTTATCTACGAAACCAAGGTGAGTTGAAAACCTGATGCAATTAGTTTCACAGAAGCTAAGCCCCCTTCCCTCTTCACCCTCCCCCTCCCCCTCCCTCTTCCCCCTCCCTCTTCCCCCTTCCCCCTCTCTCTTCCCCCTCCCCGACACACTAATTTGGTGTAAACAAGTCGAGATTAATCGTATACGTACCGCTCCCGTGTTAAACGGCTCCCATACGTTGTCCTACGTGTGGCTGATCCGCATCACGTACGAGGAGACCGCATAAAGTGATGACGTCAAAGCTGAAAATGGTACGGATACGTATACGCGCGCGGATTTTGAGCTTGCCGAAACTGTCTAATATGTGCTGATTTACTTGCACTTATCAGGGCGTATACCCAAGTAAAATTGACCCTATAATTTATTCCCTGTCAAATTTGTAACTGAAAATATTAATAATCTCGCCCTTCTTTTTTCCCCTTCTCTGCAGTTGTCCAAACGGAAGTGGGTCACTCCAGGAACCCTGCGGTCCATCCAGGGACCAGCTCAGGGGTGTTTGGCAGCCCAACCTGCGGCTTGGGGACCCATCAGTTTGAGCCAAAATCCCGGCGGTCTAATCACCAATAACCCCGTGACCCTGACCTTACCACTGCACTACATTAATTGTGGCAGGCGATTGGAGTAGCTCATGAGGAGCAGAGCAGGCTCATTGGTCACTCCGACCGACCAACCAACCAACCAACCAGGGTTGATCTCGGCCGCATCCAGGTGAGTGGGTACGTCCCCTAACCTTGACTTATTCCACCCCGTGGGCGAGATGGTTTTACCACTAGGGAAAACAAAAAATAATGGTCAGAATTTGTTTAGCAGGTGTATATAGATCAAGGTAAAAGTTGAAGAAAGTGTCCTGCTTTCCAGCAGAAGTGTTCTATTTCTAAGGTCTGGAAAGCGCTTAGCATTATCACCAGATATGCTTACATGCTGTTAATAGGCACAGAGTTATATTTCCTCGCAATAGACTGCCGAAGTGAGTACGTCACCTTTTGTTGGTTGCCTAGGCAATTGGATCTAAACTAAAAACCACTCAACCGTGTCCCAGTGCTTTTCCAATGGTACTTTTCCCGACGGCCATGATAGTTTAGATCCAATTGCCATGGCAACGCACGTCACACTTCGGCTGTCTATTCCCGAACAACAAATTGAGAAGTTGATCTCTGTAATACCTTGCACCAAATGAGCTCCCGAAATATTCACATGCATGGTAAAATGTCTGAAAATTTGAGAAAATTGTGTTCCAGTTTTTACTTCTTTATGATCTAAGTTTAATCTAATCACAGCTATTAATGTGAAGCTTTAAAAAAAATACCCGATCGCAAATGTCACTGTTTCTCAATGTTTATAGTGTACTAAAACCAGTGAACTGTTTCCCTACGCTCTACCAATGGACGTTTCGGATTACCAGCGAATGTTTAGACCCAGTATATAGTCGCACTTTAGTAGTAGTAGCTGCGCACCGTGCCAGTTTATGAAATCCCCCCTACGGCTGTTGCCGAAGAGAATTTACTATCAGCAATGCTGTTTGATGTGACCTCTGCCTCTTTGCATTAACTTTAATAAGCTTCCAGGTCAGAGAAAATCCACAAACGGTAAAGTGAAACTGACAGCAATGCGGCGAATTGTCACTGCACATTGATGTATACTCCGGGGTGTGACTGACTGGGCCAAGCGGGGCTCCATCACGAAATGTGGGCCGAGCCTGCGGAGCGTTTTGTCGGGGTGGTTTTACTGATGCGCGCGGTGAAAATGGGCGATACTCGGGGTGTCTCTCATCACAAAAGATCGCACTGAATTTGTTTTTTGTTATGATATTGTTAAGATTTTGTCAAGTCATTGAGTAGGGCGAACATGCTGTTTCCTCCTTCGTTTTACAAGCTAAGAAGTTAAAAATTGTCTTCCAATTTTCCTGCTCAGTTTTTTTACTTTAAAGATAACGAGTGACGTATTTAATACCTTTGTGTCTTGTTTTGCTCTGATGTTCCTTGCACTATTATTCGTTTGAAGCAAAGATTTATGGCTCATTA
Source organism: Henricia sp. BOLD:AAB3569 (assembly GCA_037783545.1). Classification (NCBI taxonomy): domain Eukaryota; kingdom Metazoa; phylum Echinodermata; class Asteroidea; order Spinulosida; family Echinasteridae; genus Henricia; species Henricia sp. BOLD:AAB3569. Next base: position 781,728 of record JBBELK010000244.1, read on the forward strand.
CAAACTTCAGTTTAATTAAAAAATTAATTTTAAATTGACGAAGTCGAAGAGAAATTGTTTGTATTATCATATTAAAGAGACAGTTGGGTGCTTTAAACCTTACAATGCGAGTCATTGTAATTTGAGAACCTGGGAAATTGTCCTTGTCTGAGGTTGCCCCTTTAAATTGAAGTCCTTGATCCCGTGATTTGATTGGTCCATTTTCGGTCCCAGACTGGCCCCGTACCAAGCATGATGAATGAACACACTGGATGGGTTGACAAGGTCATTTTTGATTGTCGAAGTTTTCTCTTAGAACCAAAGACACCTGTTGGGACTTATTACTTTTTTCATCAAGGAGAATTCCTGAGTTTGTCCAGCCGGCAACAGGTTAATCTGTGCATGTACGATGTGTTTATGGAGTCTGCGAACAGGTCCCCGGTAATCGTTCATGTGGTTTGATTGATTGAAGATACATGTAGTTTTCTTATCTTCAAGTAATTAAGAGAAGATCCAGATATTTCATGAAATTCGATGGGCGATGTTACACAGAAATTACATGTCCATGCAGTCGTTTATCGTATTATCTGCTGCTGCTAAGATGATAGGGTATTACTATTAGTTAGGCATTTTGGATTTTTGACTAATCAGATCGTATATCGCGTCTAAGCGATAATATTCTTATCCAATCAGAGTGCATGTTTCATTGGCAGCTTCTTTCTTCCGCCAATTAAAGCCTGTAAACGCCTGTGCATGGACGGTATTATACTGTACCATAAGTAGACTGGTTCCCGTCCACATATTCCACACAGGAGAATATAAGGACAGGTAAAGGGCGCTTCATCTTGATCTGTAATTGGTCGTCTTTGCGCGTGCGCATTGTGTTTTTTATATTTAAAAATTGGCCAAGCCCTTTGCTTTAGGCAATGTACTTTATTTACATAATTCTGCATAATTGGATATGTTCGACACGCACAGCCAAGTTACAAATGTCACTGCAAAATCTGCGCACTTACTAAACAAATACAAATAATAATAACCACGTGATGGGCAGAATTCTGCCCGTCATGGCTGCCCTTTACCGATCCCTATATTTTCGCAGTAAGCGAACCAATCTATAGGGATCGGGAACCAATCTATACCATAAATACATGTGTTACTGAACCAGTTAAGACGATGCTGCCGATGGTGGCGCTCTCCAGTGTATCCCTATGTTTCGGGCCACTCTTTCCCAACTCGTCTGTCACCAAGTCGTTTTTCAGCGGGATTATCAGACTGTCACCTTGTCTTGTTTTGATAAACACCCAAAGTTGTCTCTGTATCACTGTTGACAAGCCTACTGGAATCCCCTAGATTAAAACCCCATTTTGCGGTTTATTTTCTTTTGTTCGTTTTTCACTCTTTTTTCTGTTCCATAGGGCCTATGTGACACTTGCATTGTGACCGCAGGTTTGAGGCCTTAAAAAGTGTCAATCAACCACACGCTGGAGCTTGATAAAACAATACGGCGGAATACTTAGGTCAAGCATCAAAAGGACACTACGGCTGTTTTATGTGCAAATCGGACTCTAAAAATAAATCACTGGGAAAAAACGCCTTTCTGGTGGCAGATTAGGTATAGCATTGAAATGCGAATAGGAACGTAAATGGACACAAACGGCTTTCATCTTGTCTGCCAAACTGTTTTGCTTCTGAAAATAAATATTGTGAAAAAAATGATTGTGTATGGATGTAGCCAAGAGCCGTTGAAAGCATCGGCTGTCCTTGAGATGCTTGTTGCCATACCAACCGTCGCATTTTCCAGCGACCATATTTGTTAAGGTTACCAGGTGTTTTGAGTGATCTTGAGCAGATGATTTGTGCTTCCTGCTGGCCAAATCACTTCAGCCTATTTACGCCATTATATAGAGCTGTTTAGAGCTTTTTTTGCGTGTGTAATATTTGGCCATGCTACTTTTCAAAGGATTTATTCCTGCCCAAAATGATGTTAATGGTTGATACGTCACTGTGAATTATTTTCGCCTGTCCAAGGTTAAGGTATCAGCAGTTGCATTAAATTGGTGGAATAACGGGAAATTTAAGGATTAAAGATGATGAGATATAATTCTTTAATCCCAGGAATGATCAAGTTGTTTCTCCAAATCCAGTTGGGAAGAATTTCGAAGTATGGGGAGACAAATGATGACTAGATTTCAACTCTTGAACTTCGTCTATTGACAAATTTCAAATTATCACTGGCAGCCTCGTCTTAGATGCTGAGCATCTTTTCATTTGCAAATCTTATCACAAAAGAAAGCACACGATGACAATTCGAAATTCCTCTGTGAGGAATACAAAGAGTGAGAGAGATGGTTCGCATACGGAATGAATTATTCCGCCCTGATAAACTCCAATATTACCGAGTCCCTGTAGCGCGCTCTCAAACCCCTACGGAACCATGAACGATTTTGACCCTGGGACCCCATCATTGCCCGACTCATGTTTGTGGGTTATGCTGCTACCCCTGGGTGAACTCCAGGGCTAGAGCTAGTTCAGTATATAACCAGCCCGCTCTCCCTGTATAGTCCATGTATTGTGGCGTGATTTGATCGTTGATTGCGATTGACCCAGCTTGGGTCAAAACTTTAAACAGTGTCAAATCTGGGTCAAGGTTTTTCCCCGCACCACAGTAACCAGACAACATGTTTCTGATATTACTGGTTCACGCAATGCACAGTTTTGGGTCATCATTAATCAAAACGAAAAGTACAACTATTATTTAACCTGTATCCTGAAAATAATTATGTCAAAAACATCGCAAGACATAAAGAAGGGCAATGTCTTAAAAACTGGACGCCAATTGACCATATTCGCGCGTTATGTAATTGTTTTCTTCTTTAAAGTAAAACATTTCTGTTTAAAAATTCCACTCTTGTTGTTATGTTTTATTTCAAGTGGAAATTAATTAAGCGATGCATTACCCCAGTACAATTAAACAGATTATTTAAAAAGATAAGACTTCAAGGACTGTCTTGCTTGTCGTTCCAAGACGCCGTGACACTTTAAGTAGTTTTTCTAAAATGGGCATTTAGTATTGGTTCCTATGCGGGGACCCAATTTAGTTGGGAGCACGGTTGACCTCGACGACCTCTGGCCAAATTCTTGCGTCAGTAACCTGACCTTTGACACGAGTTGATTGATTTTTAACTATGTTTTATACACTTTTCCTGAAGCATGCTGTTCCCTTTTCAGCAGACCGACCGATCGTGGTTGTGCAGGGTCGCTCCCTTGTGGACCCATACCGTTGCAATCGGCCCTTCACCTATTATAAGTAGAACGGTCTAGAGTACAGGCCAGGGTTTGCCGACACATGAGACCTCGCAATATGGATACATTTCGTTAAGATGTCCGCTAGATATTACTCCCAAAGTCATTCACTGTTGATCTTAAAGGTGTCGACCATTTTTGTCCCAAAAAGGTTTGATTCCGTAAAGGGAAGTTTCACTGTACGCCGAGACAAACATCACTCCGTGGCTATTTTAACAGATCTTGAAATTTTCACAGATTATGTGATAGACAAATGTCGTCTTCATATACATCTACCAGTTTTATGTTGAAGAAAAATTATGCTTTGTGGTGAATTAACTTTTAATAGTCATTTTTAACAGTCAACTTGAATGCTTATATTTGTCGACAACCGCTAGTTATCTCGAACACTGTGAACATTTTCTTACTGAAGAACAGTCCCTTTCAGGACAATTTTTCCCTTCACAACTTATTATATTGACTGTTTCTAACAGATTCGTACCATTTAGCGTCCGGTTTCATAAAACTAAGAAGTAATTGCAGAGTTTATCTTAACGTTTGGTTTACAAAAGTTAACTTTTGTCAAGTTTGTCGCCACCCATTCAAGTCCCACGTCTTGGATTAGAGCTTGCATCCCGACAACTCGTGTTTAAGTTCGCTTCCCCGTCTGCATAGGGATGTCTCATTATAGCTTCCCCAAAGTGATATACTGTTGTCATTGATACCATCACCCAACTCATAATCCTCCTTCAGATTGATAAGTAGGCCTACTCCGACCCTAAAGATCATGTAGCAAAATGATGCCGTCGATTGTTGATCTTCAAGCTCTATCACGTGACTCTTGATCTTAACTGTTTAAATAATGTTGACAAGTTGATAATGTTGGCCCCTGGAGTGTGCTCTTCCGTTTGTCAATGAATCTTGAGGAGCTAACTGAAGCATGCCTGATAGTGCTTCATGCTGAGTGACTGGAGTGTGCTCTTCCGTTCGTCAATGAATCTTGAGGAGCTAACTGAAGCATGCCTGATAGTGCTTCATGCTAAGTGACTGGTTTGCATGAGGAACGCCATCTTTGATTTATCTCTCACAAGACACATCCGATCCTTTCACAGTCTATAGTGACCCGTGTGGTTATGCCAGCTAAGGTCTCCAAGATTTGTCTTATACATTTCGTTTTTCCGAGGAAACAAACTACTGTAGGTCTAAACGTTCACGTGGCGTCGGCATACCTCTTTTGTGGATCCGAAGTTCCATATTAGTTTCTGCAAGAGCTTCTACAAAAATACCAATTTATCTGCTTTTACACCTTACCAATTAGTGGCATTTGGTATAGTAGCAGTTTGATGGGTTTAGTAGTATCTTGGTGGTCCAAGGAGTACACGTATCTGAGTAGCATTACATAGGTACATGTATTCCAGTTGGTATTTCTGTGTGACTGGTGGGCGAGCACCATGTCAGCCTGTTTGGAGTAGTAAAGTTTCACTCAGTGCACTATTGGTAACTTTCAATGACCCTGGAACATTAGCACATGGGGCGCGCCAAATTTGCTGTACGCCAAACTATGTACATTGGTATCTATTAAAAATAGCATTGGCTTCTTACCGGAGTGAAAAAGCACTCTAAAAGAGTGAAATATTCACTACGAAACAGGCCGTCCTTCATATGGCTCTAAAAAGAGTGGTTCTCCTCAACCCGTAGTCTCGCATTCAAGACTGACTCTTGTACCCTCTCCAGCCACGAACTATATGCATCAACAAGGTTCAATCGATCAGACTAACCCCATTTCCCTAGAGTAGGCCTATATAGACATAATGCTTTAACCTTTATATCAACCATATTTTGAGTAATTCAATTGAGTTTGTGTTGCTTTGCTTGTCCTATTTCCTACGGTTTATTACGCGATGTGGCGATGTGTTTTTGCGGTGAGACTCCACCCGCAGAGTCTGTGTAGCCACATTCCGACATGTTAAAGAGACTCTTCTCTCCTGGATTCAAGAAATATTCATAAATACCTCAGACAGTTTATGCAATCCTATTGGCCGAGAGCACGTCACGTGGGTTGTCTTAAACAGACGATAAAGGCCCGACTGCTTTTAAACACTTTGTATATATAGTCTGACCCTTGTTGGTTTCAGCGCGTATGCACACAAAAACCGCACACACCCCAAAGCAATGTGACGAAACATGAAACAAATAAGGATTACCCAATCAACCATCGTGCACACCTCATTAATTATTCTACCAAACTTCAGTAACGGGCAGAGATGATTAAGGATTAATTTGGGAGGGTTTTTATTCATTTTAAAGCAACCGCATTTTGTGAGACATGCATGATGCACGCACGCACGCACGCACGCACATGAATACTGAAAATCTGATATTTGGACAGGACCTTTAAGATATCCAACCATGGAACCCTTTCTATATAACCTACGTCTTGCTGTGAATGACTTTAGTCAGAACACTACAGACCCAAAATATTGCCCGACCACCGACTAGGGGAGGACCCATTTGGCCCTTTTCTGTAACCTGTCATACATTTTTGGGCCAATAGGGGGTGAATTTGTTAGTTATGAAGGAGAGGTTTCGGAAGGAAATCTCTCCATGGGAAAGGTCATATTTTCAGACGAAAATATTCCACCTCCAACCAACTGTTGTATTTTATTTTACAAAAGTGGTGATCACTAAAATTATTTGGTGGTAACGTGGTACCAAATCACTGCATAAATAAAATGGCTGACAGTCAGATAAACGGGAAATCGCATGGATTGGAACCAAGGACCCATAAACAGGAGGTAGCCTATCCTGCTAGTTAAAAAAGTAAGAATAAGGAGCATCTATTTTTAATCATTTCTACCGAGTTCGTTCTGTACAGTCTGTAGGGTCGTGTATTTTAAATCGTTTTTATCCTAACCCACAATCCTTTTCTATATTGTCGGTTTACGTTTGGAATTACTCCATTTTACTTCAGTGCGACGCGACCACTGCTAACCTATCTCAATTCACTCGACAGTGATGGATTATTTGCACCGTGGTTAACTGTGTGCAATATTTATCTGTCATAATTTTTCATCTTTCATAATTTTCTCTTTTCTGTAAACACCGATATCCGTTCGAGTTTGTATTTAACCAATGCCAGATGTTACCATGGATAACCCGATCACGACCACAACTCGTGCAAGCTCATTTGCATAAACGCAGCCAGCGATTGCTGTTGGTTAGTTTGACCAGTTTTTCCACAGGTGTCGAACATGCGATATTTAGCTTTTGCCAGCGAGGGTTTTTTTCACAAAAATGTTCTGTGATTTTTTTTCATCGATGCAAATTAATACGATACAAATGCCCTGGTGGTTGCTAAATATATTCTGTAACTGTTTAATACCACACAAACTCAGAGACAGTAGGCCTATGTCACTAAAAATGAGTCTTTTAAACATTGTTTCCGCTTTCGACTCGTGCGCTTTAAACTCTGTAGTATAGACATTTATGATGCGTTACTTAAAAACCAATTAACTCTTCGAAGTTATTCAGGTGACATTGTGAGCAATGTTTCTTGTGTACGTTATTTATTTAGCATTTATTGTGTGGAATTTCTCTAATTTATTAATGAATATGCCGCCTTTATGGACAAAGGCCAGTTCAGTTGTGTATAGGCTGTTTCTCGTTGTAACTGTAAGTTTATCATTCGATGCACACCGGATATGCTCCTATCATATCGCATAGGCCTACGCACTACAACATCTATCTGCTGTTCCATAATGTCTCTAACTTGATAATTAATAATGATAAGCTGATCCAAAGTTTCACAATACGGAACACGATCCCTCATGTTGATATAGAATGTGCATGTTATTCGAGCCTGTACGTTATAGTGAGGTGAGGATAACATGACTTGGACATGAGTAGTTTACCGTTTTTCTAATCACCAGTTCACATAATGACATTTTATAAAACCTTTTCAGGGGCCACGGTTACACATTTCTGTCACGTGATTAATGTCAATAAGAAGTCATCTTTACATATTACGTTTTCGAATCGATTGACGTCAGCTTTGGAGATGCTAAATGTTGGACTCTCAGTTGTTTTGAAAACGCCTTGGTTTTGGTTTTCATTCCGTGTGTGGTATATTTGACGCCATGCAATTCACTTTAAGCCGGGACTTCGTGTGATTTGACGGTCTAGTTGTTACACGTGCAGAGCAGATGAACGCGGTGCACTGAGTTCTCCCGGAGTTTAGGTTTTTGAGCGGGAAAGCATTTAATAATCTCGACTTATCACCGTTCATTTTGTGCATGGAACTGGAAGGATCATAAATCCGTCCAGCAGTCTGAATACCTGGGCCCAATTTCATCAAACTGTTTAGCAGAACAAAATTGCTTAATCAAAAATGTATAGGCCTATGTTTTGTAAAAAATGGGTTAACAGTCAAAATTGCAGGTCAACTTGTATTTTTAGCAAGAATAGCAGAACAGCAGTCAATTGTATAATGCACATCACATAAGAGTTAGACTGCTAATCCATTTTTACAGAGCAAATAAAATTGGGATTAAGCAAATTTTTCTGCTAAACAGCTTTATGAAATTGGCCCCTGGTCACATAATGTGCGACGAGCGTTCGGCGTCAACCGTGACGCGCCGCACACCGTGCATTCGGAGCGTCAGACTCTCCACGCTCGACGCTTGACGCACATGTGTGACCAGTGGCCAATTTTGCATAAAGCTGCTCAGCAAAACAAATTGCTTAATACGAAATTAATTTGCTTTGCAAAATTTGGTTAGCACTTAAAATTGTATGAGATTTGTGCTACTCTTACTATAAGAACACATAAATTAATACAATTTTGACTGCTGACCAATAATTGAAAAGCAAACAATGTTTGTATTTGGCAAATTTTCTGCTAAACAGCTTTATGATGAAATCGGCCCCTGGCACAGATATCTATCTGTGGCCCCTGGTCACATCAAGCGTCAAGCGTGACGCGCCGCACACAGCATTCGGAACATTGAGCTCCATATATATATACGCTGGAGACGTATGTATGTATGTAAATCTTTGATTCGGAGCATCAGACGCTCGGCGCTTGACGCTCAACGCTCAACTGTGACCTTGAACAGTCTACCCACTCACCCAGTAAAGACATCTTGGCGTAGTGTTTTTTTAAAGTGCCGCAGATTTTCTTGTATTGAAGCATTTTCATCGCCCTTCGTTCCCAGCTGAGCTGAGCAGCCTGCGGATATGAACTCCATTTTATATATTTGCCTCGATGATTGAGTTTTTGTCGATTCTGGTAGCATCAAATGAACCGATTTCACCTGAAAATGTTGGTCGCCACTCAAGTTTCCACCTGCCCACCAAACGACCTCCTTAGTTCACTCCGCAGAGGTCATGGAATTGACCCACTTTTATTAACTGATCGTTAATCAGTGCGGCCGTTGATGCATAAATCTTGTTGCTTGCACGTTGGTCCAGATGGGACTGCGAACTGTAATATTAATCCCAGATTTGATTTTGATTATGGACTTTTATGGTTTGGTTTTCTTTCCAACTAAAATAGTGGCTGCTTGGTTTTTTGATTGACTATGGATTGCGATAGTTTGTTATGTAGTGTCTGTAGCCAATTAACTTTGACAACATTTCTAAGATGGTTTCTAAGATGGTTTCTAAGATGGTTTCTAAGATGATCAGATGGTTCTTATCTAGAACTAGAGTTCAAATGACACTCTGCTGATCAAGTGGTTGACATGGAAACCTATCACTTTTACGTCACCGGTTTCCACGGGTAAAAGGGGGCGGGGAGAGGTAGAACGAGGTTGGGCGGGGTGTATTCTGCTATATATATATTTCGGAGAAACAAGAATGTAATCTACTACGCATGCGCGTCATAAGTCGTAGTGCCGAAGATATTTTACCAATTAGAGGCGTGGGTACAATAATAAGGGGGAGGGTCATGTGGTCCTTATTCCACACCATCTCCTCGTGAAAGAACCCGTGGCAGGTGCTTGTACAGGTGGATTATAAACGCCATACACCTTGGCAAATGCTTGCCCTTTTGTCTGTTGGACGATATGTGGCAACCGAATTCCCCCCCCCCCCCCCCCGCCCCCCACCCCCCAACCCCCCTCCCCCTACCATTGTTCCCCATATTGTGTCTCAAACATCCAAGGAATTTCCAAGGAATTCCTTTCAGTTTTTAGGGGGATTGGTGCGTTTAACAAAAGGGAAGAGTGTGTTGAGGTATAGGGGCGTATGGGGGGAGGGGGGAGTCCCTCTGTCACATATCGTGCTAGGTATAATATCACGCCTCGATTGGGGGCGTGACTATAATAATCAGTGGGATGGGCACGAGGTCCACACCATCTCCTCGTGTAGGTACCCATGACAGGTGCTTGTACAGGTGGATTTTAAACACCATGCACCATCCGCCTCCTGTGGAAGATACCAATCACGCCCTGAAGGAGTGAGATGGAGTGCTCCAATCTTTCCAGAAGTCTGACTGGAGACCTCCCTAGGTACCCAAACAGCTGGTTTTTTTTATGTGACTAGAGGCATGGTTCAGGTTGACCCAGCACCCTTGAGCCAGGGTATCCTTTTATGGCCGCGTACCGCGACCTAGCTCGCCATTATTCCCGGTGTACGGGTTTAGTCTGTTGATGTCGGGTCAAGCAGCCACTTGACTTTGGGAATTTCCCTAACAACAGAGCCGAGTTTAGCCCATGGATTTAGCTAAAGGGTCCGCTGCTAAATGCGGTTTGTAAACGGCTTATGATGAAAATTGAGACGTGAGGTGTCTGTGTGTTGCACAGACGATCGCAATGTTGTGAGTGATATCTTCTTTTTAAAGTAAGCTTTTGAGATGGTCTAGTATAATCATATATATCTTACTTCTAGTATCGTGTCCAGACTTACTGGGGATGCTCTCTCATACCAGCAGGTATGGGTACGAGACTATTTCACCTCTGGTGTTCCAGGTTCGATTCCCAGACGTGTATGTAGATTGGGTTTACAGTCCCTACTTGACCGTGTGGGTTTCCCCCAGGAGATTTCTCTCGGGTTTTCCTCCCACTACATCCCATTGTCCGTCATCTCAAGTTGTTGTAATAAAGTAAATTGAAAGTTAACACTGTAGAGTAGACGGCATAAGGCCAAAGGGCGTTAGTTGCCGAAGATGCCATACAATTAACAACAGCTTTAACAAGGAAGCTTGTACCTAATCCGGCTGCGGTACCTGTGGCCCTTGGGCAAGGCACCCAACCACAGTTGCTCCATCCTTCGGAAGGGATGTAAAGCCGTTGGTCCAGTGTGTTAGGTAATGGTAACGCACTCTAAAGATCCCAGAGCATTCTTTCGTGAAGAGCAAGGGGATTCCCCGGCGTCTCTGGCCATTTCTAATTCTTGATGGGTTTCCTACTTTCCTCACGCTTGCGAGTGACAGTGCAATGAGCACTATTGAGGAATCCTTGGTATGAATACCAGAAAGAAATAATAATAATAATAATAATTTCTGGCGCAACCTATATGAACTTCTGGAACATCCGATATGAGCATTACCCGCAGCTAACAATGGTATCTTGCATTAATACATGTACTAGGTCGATGGGGATTTAAACGGCTTACGACAGATGGAAAAACAGTAAAAACAACATGTGATGAGTTCATTAAATCCCACTGCGCATGCTCCGGCGCATACACAGCTGGCGTCACTTTTTTTGTTGAAATGCAAAGAAATTGAAAAGGGGATTTTGACAGACCTGGGAATCCAGCTACAGGGATGCCTGCTTGACATCTGGAATATGATTTATTTCGACTTGAGGGCAAAATTCCATCTAAAATAAACCATACGCGGAGTATAGAATTTTGTCCAGTGCAGTGGTTGCATTCGGGGTAATGTCCGCCTTGTGGTACAGTGCAAAGCGTAAAACTAAAGCAGTCCTTAGTTCCAGTTTCGATGTTTATTTACACTATCCATGGCTATTTTTATCACATTTATTGTATTGCTAGCTAGCCGCTGCAGCCTGTATCGGACATTGAGATATTGATACTCCTCAGTATATCCGCTATTAGAATGGGGCTATCCAGTGCACGAACTGCTTAGCCGTTGCATGTCGTGTGTTTCTGTGAGGCTGCATCCGAAATACTGGATTTGTATGTTGCTGTGGCTGCACTGAGGACTGCCACTTTCTGCCTGTAGCAATATCATAGCAACAGCCACAGCCAGTAATTCCGATGCAGCCTAAGATGGTTCACACGTAGGTACCGTCTACTGTTTTAACTACACACAGCGTATCGTACAGTTTATGCACTGAATGACTCCCCCACCCACCCGCACTCTCAGCCATAATGGACGTATAGGGCCTTAAGGAGTCCGTACAGGTGCCGAATTGGTCTACATGATCAACTTTTCTTCGTTACTTAGGGTCCGTGTTACATTACGTCATTCTCATAAGAGGTTTGCTCAATTTGACAATGTTTTCCCAAAATTGAAAAGTTTTACTATTCATAGTTTTCTCAGGTTAAGCCTACATAAGTTGCAACCAATTTTATGATTTAAAAAAATACATTCTCATCTAAACATTTTGATATAAGCATTCCATCAGAACGTTCTTGTGCGTCTCAGAAGAAGCAGAAGTTTATTCGTTTTTCCCTTGAGAAAGTGTAAACATTTAATCTCAGATTCCTCTATCAACCTGTTGCGTACACACGTGCAGTCAGCGTCAGAGAAGTCAAACCTCATTGGTGGAGCGGCGCGCGCGCGTTGTGCGTATATTTGGCAAGCGCAACGCGCTTCATCGCACCAATGGGAAGTTTCGCTATAGTGATTGCACATGCGTGGTCGAAATACGTTCATTGAAAGTGTAATAATCTTTGATAGTAATAATCTATAATATATGACGTCATTCTGTGTTTGCATGTGCGTTTTTCTGTGAGAGGCATTGTTTTACTAAAGAGAATTTAGTGGGAAAAGGTTTTAAAGCTACAGAGCTGTTTCTGTTCTCAAGACCTACTTGTCAAATTGCACACGTATATGCAAACATAGAGTGACGGCATTGGTACTTGAAGGTTTATTTTGCGTACAGAAAACAATTGATCGATTTCACAGCAAATCATTTCCAGTTACACGGAGCTGTAAAACAAACTAAGCATCTATCACTAATAGTTACTAATTACTATGAGTAAATCCGGTAGGGGAAACACAATGATAACATTTCGTCATTTCGGAACTACGTCTATAAACTAGTACTTTTTACTACTTAATAAAACTAATATGATTTATAATAATATTTGATATTATTCAATCGCTTTATGAGAAATGTACACTCGAGCCACATTTAATGCGGTAATAGGCAATTCTTTAGGAGGCAGAATGGTCTTAAAATAAACTAAAGCCTTTCATTTGCCAATTTCATGCCGCGACTAAGCGTATAATTCTCTCTGCTTACAAAGAAGCGTAAGCAGAAAGCGCAGCAAAGGCCATCCTCGGTCATCCGGGAAATGTTGCGTTGCCTCTGCTTTGCCACTTGACAATGTCCATGCACTTAACTCGAAGTCAACATTTTGGTCATTGCAAATGATATAATGCGTCTTTTTGAGATTTAAAAGCAAATATTACCATCATTTGTTTGTTTCAAAAATCAAATACACTTCAATACACAAGAGTTTAGAATAGATCGATTCAGACAAAAAGGCCCTGCCCGTGATGGCCAATCATCGTGTCGGACACAACACACGTGGTCCACCGAGTCTGCGCACTTTGTTGTTGCTGCACGCGTTACTAAATGGCGGGGCTTACTGAATCGGTCTGAATAGCTCATACGTCAACCGTCAAATACCATACCGTCAAACATCGTGAATGTATTCTATAATACATCGTGTATCTTTTACAACCATTTAAACAAATAGACCTTTTGTACCGGCGGCCATGACAGGGGCATTTTTTCATATTTAAATGATGTGACAATAGATCCACAAAGTGCCTACTCGTGAATGACGTACTGTGACAATGTGACTGCCCCCTGTCATGGCCGCTTACGCGAAGGGTCTATTTAGCAGAAAATGCTACTTAAAGCACCTTTTTGCTAAGCACACACATTTGCTGAGCATTGTTTTCTGCTAAACCTGAAATAGCGTCATGAACTTTGACCTTGAGCGATAAGCTCTTCAGGCAAGTAAATGATCGATTATGGTTAAGTCAAGTCAACTATAGACTAACCGAATAGCTGCAATACATGTAAGCACAAAATGTGGAACCATGGTCACCCAAACTCGCTCTACAATAATTGAGCGATTGTGGTTTAGTCAACTATAGACTTAGCTGCAATAAATGTAAGCACACAATGCGCAGCCATGCATGTCCTCAAGGGACAAAGAAACTGCCCTACAAGATGGCGGCTATTTGATACGGTCTATAGTCATCAATGTATACTGAAACTCGCTCTACAATAATTGATTTGGACACTGCATAGTAACTTACTGCCATATTTGGTCAGTCATATTGAAACCAAGAGAGGGCCAGTGGATTCATTATCAAAATTATGCATTTTTGACAACATTGTATGCATCAAACCTGTCATCTTTTAAAATTTAATATATATAATATTACACTCATTTGCATTTTCATACTACTCCGATTCGTAAATCTTTACTTTCTGTAACAAAAATACAATGATCTCTACAAACAAATTCCCTTTGTGACGTTTTGGTTTTACAACCAATCATTTCCGTGAATGGCAAAATGACTTGTTTTTCTACAAATATACATCTTTTTTCTCAATAATTTGTACTAACTATACAGTATTCATCCATATGCAGCACGATATATGTGGCAAACGGACTCCCCGGCCCCCTACCATTGTTCCCCTATTGTGTCTCAAACATCCAAGGAATTTCCAAGGAATTCCTTTCAGTTTTTAGGGGGGATTGGTGCGTTAACAAAAGGGAAGAGTGTGTTTAGGTATTATAATGGTGGCGTTAGGGGGAGTCCCTCTGCCACATATCGTGCTGGGTATATATTCATCAAATAGAGCATTTGCACTGGTAGCCATTACAGAGGGCAGGTTTTCGTATTTAAATAGATCCAGTAGATCTGCAACGTGCCTACTCGTGCATGACGCACGGTGACAATGTGACTGCCCCCTCTCATGGTCGCCAGTGAAAAGGTTCTATATTTGCATTCAAATAGTAATATTCTTTCCCCTTTTGCAATATTGGTCAATTAAGTTTATCATAATGATTGTCTGAAAAGCTTGAATTTCCATACACGTACTTACAATCTGAAATACTCATAATTGTGCAGCCAATATTCTAACCTAAAGGGTCAAAATGGTTTAGTGGTTTACAATATTTATCAAATTTTCGGATGTGTCTATTATGCACATTAATGTACCTTACACTGTTCATACTGTAAGTTCACAGACAACAACAAACTCACTTGCTCTTAAGTTTTGTACAAAAGCAGCAGATTGAACTTTGGTTAAACTCCAAGTTCCAGGGTGGCCGTACTTTAAACAAGTTAATTGGCACACTCTGTTTTTGTCACTGACGTTGGTGTGACGTCATAGGTTCCCCGGAGCGCCTGCCGTGCTGAAATACCTCCACAATATTTAGCATCTGGCCATGCTCCGGGTTCTTTTTTTAAATATTTGTTTTAAGTTTTTCGATTTTTTTTTTCTTTTTTCCCAGCTATATTAAAACCACAATTGTGATTTCAATCTCGCTGGCTTTTTTTTTTTTTTTTAAAGTTTCGGTTGTTTTTTGTTTTGCTTTTTTAATACTTTTTATCTTCTTTTTCTCTTGCTTAGTTTTTGCGTATTTTGATCTTAAAATACAGCATTTTCTTCGTTACTTTTACTTCGTTTCCATAGTTACCCGTTGTTCCGACTGACAGGATTGGTAGTTTTCCAGTTAGTTATCTTATACCTAGACACTTAAGCCCTGGTATTTTATACAAAAATATACTTTTTTAATAACAAAATCGGCAAGACTTGTTCACAGTATGTCAAGCTCAAGCATTCCGGTATGCCAAGCGCTGCAGCAATAAACGCCCACATAGTAATGTTGCATGAAGCAAAGTTTTGAACTACTTTTTAAAGCTCATCTTTAAACTTTTAAAATTAAAAATTCTTTAAAAATTCGTTGAAGTCCATGTGGATATAAAATATCACATGTTTTGCATAAGAATCAAGAGCATAGTTACTTTGGTCCTGTTATACGGTTTTCTTTGTAAATCATTGCAATTTAGGCACAGGCTCGTCAGCAATGCGCGCGCCAAATTCGTGCCACGAAATACGCAGCTCCATAGCAAAGGCATGGAGCTGCGTATTTCGTGGCACGAATTTGGCGCGCGCGCATTGCTGACGAGCCTCTGCCTTTAAACTCAAAGTACACTGCTCACAAAAAGGTCTCGCACGATAATTTCCCTTTTTCTTCTTCTTCGGCTCTCTTTTTTTTTCTCAGTTAATGATAATATGGCATTATACAATGAATTATAACATAAACATGTCTTTTTGTGTGAGCAGTGTAGATTAACAATAACAGGTGGCCACAGTGTTTTCTATTTTTCTGTCAAAAGTAAAACGATAGATAATTTCACCTGAATTTTAAATTAAGGTTTCACAGAGTAAAGACGCTATGTCAATCAATTAACATTTACCTTGAGTCGAAGACCGAACTCCAATCGGTTGGGAACAGAAAGTTCAATGTCTTTTGTCGCTGGCGTCTTTTCAAAAATAGTACTGGAACTTGGCCAACTAACAAAAAAAGCTGCTTCACGTTTCAAGCTGCGAGTGTTTAGTGGCAGGGTGTCCACGAGATGCCTACATGTAGTACTCTGGGGATTCCGGACTGCTTGGCAAACGTTCAGATCTGTGTCCAGAGTTCTTGAGAAGTGCAAGTTGTTTCCGGTACTTGTCTCTCTCCTTCTGGACTCTTTCCAGCTCTTTCTTGAGGCGGCTAACCTCCGTATGAAGGAAGAGTTGATTGTGCTCTAGATCGAGGCGTTGCTTAAGACGCTTGGTGCGGCAACACTGAGCATAGCCTCTGTTCTTGAGCGTTCTTCGCTTCTGCTTGAGCTTGACTACGTCGTCTTTCTTGTACCCGCGGAGCTGGCGATTGAGTTCCCGTACGGTCAGTCGAACCAGCTCCTCGTCGCGGTACAAAGTGAATATGTCCTTGGTTGGTTTGGTCATTGCGTGAGCGCCTGGGTCGGTACTGTCCGAGTCGGCGGCCGATGAGTTGCTATCGTCGTCATCGTCGTCTTCGTCATCGCTATCTCGCGGCTGCGTCTCGGAACAGTCCGAATATTTGTCATAATCGAGGTCGGATAAGCAGGTGGTCGTCGACATCTCGCCCGTATCGCTATAGATGGGCGAGATAAGCTGCAGGTTACTAATGGTGGTTAGAGATTGGATGCTGGACATCCAGTTGAGCTCGTCCAGGCTCGGTTTGTACTCCATGTCGACCGGGCTGGGTATGAGGCCCAGATCGTCCGGTGAAGGGGGTACGTCAACGCACGGGGACTCAACTAGCGGAGTCAATGATCCCGTGCCGAGGATATGCAGGCTGGAGGGCGGAGAGCGTCGCTTCGTCAAGTCGGCGGCCGCCATGGCCGCGATAGACTCGGCTCCTGCTTGGCTCTGAAGCAAACAGGATATTGCAGAAGCTCCCAGCGCACCAACAATCTGGTCCTCGCGCTTTACCTCAACGTTCTCAAGAGCTAACGGCAGCAGATCAAAATCCTGGATGTATTCCATGGCGAGAGCTGCGGCCGTGTCTAACCCACAGCTGGTCTGATCAGAACCACTTGCCATGTCACGAGTCACACGCCGGGCTGGGACAGCTAGCTAGCACTAGGCCGGGCCGGGCTGGGCTGGAGACTGACTCGACGACGTCTTGGTGGTTGGTTGGTGGTTGATGGTGGTGACCTAGACGAGGTCACGTTTGTCTGTGGCTTGCTGCGCTCACAAATGACAAGTTGCCGTGCGCCGTCTGTCAAATAAATGACGAGAAGACGGCCGGTTGGTCGGTGCGCTCCTTGCGGTCTGGTCGTGTGTAGAGAGCGCACGTACCCCGGGTGCTGTAAGTTTTTGGGGCAACCCCAGCCAGTAACCTGAGACGGCAACCTTTCAAATCCCCGAGGGAAAGACCTCGCGACGGTTTACCAGACAAACCGCCGTAAGGCGTGGAGGTTCCCAAGGAGTATTAAGTGAATGTAGCAAACAACCAATCCAGCCACAGCGCGCGCTGCTCCATATATACCCATCGCAACGCCCGATGACGTCACGGAGTGTTTTCTATATCAGGCACATTACATCACGCCCAGCCAATTACGATCAACCATCGTGCTTAAAGTGTAATACATGAATTAACTTCACAACGTGCAGTTGGTGCACGCACACAGCTCTCTGTTGACTCTATTGTTGTCGATATGCAAATTATGATATCATTCGCCGAGCACGTGTATATTAATATCGATCAATGGCAGTGTCAGTTATAGATAATATGCATTTTTTTATTTTATACAGATAACATGTCACAAACAACCTACACATTATGAACTGATAGAAATGAATCACGTGGGCGATGCATGCACAATTGTAGTTTCAAATGTAGTTTCAACTACATGTAGAAAGTGAAAAATAACCACTTGATCAAAGGTTAACCCTATAGCTGTGTATAATTACGCAATACACTGCAATACTGACAGAGAAATTTCCAGAGAACTATGAATCAACTACATGTACATAATCCAAACCGATATGTACACGTGTAGTTAATTATAATTGCTGGAGAATTAAGCATATTGATTCCAGTGATTGTATCAAATTTAAAAAATGAAACCAGATTGTGGATTTTGTTTAATTAGCATAATACACCCCCCCCCCCCCCCTTGGATTGGTTATTGGAATTGTCGAATATTTTACCCATTTGTAATGTGTGAGTTGTACATTGTACTTATACTAGTGTTGCCAACCTTGCATAACTAGTATACATATTTCCGGGCAATTTACTTGAAATTTTTGCATAAATATGAAAAGTTGTTCGGGGGGCGGGGAATGATTGGGCCTCCATGGAGATGTTGCGTCAACAAATTTGGTGAATTATTTCCAATGTATCGTATACAAAATAAGTCATGTATGGTATTTAGTTATTGATCAATGCAAACACTGTGCAGCTTCCGAGTAGCCTACATGTATTTCATATTTGTAAAGTGAATGCAAAAAACAGCTGAACACATTCGGAGATTGTCAGTTCATCTGAAAATTCAACATATCTTGAACGTTCGTATGCCTCATCCTAACATATCCATTAAAGGGGCTAAAAGTCCCTTTAATTAAGACTATGTATTGCAACCTGTTGAGCAATCAACAAGGCGTGCACGCGGAATTCAGACAACCCTGTCAAGTTAATCATTCAACCATAGCTCCATAAGTTAACCATGTTGACTTCAACGCCTATTAAAGGGACGCGCACGTTTCATGTACCAAACGAGATGTTTCAAATTTTGATGAATTTTCGTCGAGAAAATTCAAGGAGCATATGCAGCACGATATGTGGCAGAGGGTAACCTCCCTCCCCCCCCCCCCCCCCCCGCCACTCCCTCCCCCTCCCCATCCCCCCCCCCCCCCACCCCTTCTATTGTTCCTTTCAGTTTTTAGGGGGCGCGGGTTGGTACGGTGCGTTAACAAAAAGGAAAATAGTGTGTGGAGGTATAGGGGCGTTAGGATGAGGGAGAGGTTAGCCCCTTTGCCACATATTGTGCTGGGTATATCATGGAGGTCCTCCATGGGTATATCAAGGAGGTCCTCCATGGGTATATCATGGAGGTCCTCCATGGGTATATCAAGGAGGTCCTCCATGGGTATATCATGGAGGTCCTCCATGGGTATATCAAGGAGGTCCTCCATGGGTATATCATGGAGGTCCTCCATGGGTATATCAAGGAGGTCCTCCATGGGTATATCAAGGAGGTCCTCCATGGGTATATCATGGAGGTCCTCCATGGGTATATCAAGGAGGTCCTCCATGGGTATATCATGGAGGTCCTCCATGGGTATATCAAGGAGGTCCTCCATGGGTATATCATGGAGGTCCTCCATGGGTATATCAAGGAGGTCCTCCATGGGTATATCATGGAGGTCCTCCATGGGTATATCATGGAGGTCCTCCATGGGTATATCATGGAGGTCCTCCATGGGTATATCATGGAGGTCCTCCATGGGTATATCAAGGAGGTCCTCCATGGGTATATCATGGAGGTCCTCCATGGGTATATCATGGAGGTCCTCCATGGGTATATCATGGAGGTCCTCCATGGGTATATCAAGGAGGTCCTCCATGGGTATATCATGGAGGTCCTCCATGGGTATATCATGGAGGTCCTCCATGGGTATATCAAGGGTGTACGAAATATTACTGATTCACAATCGGTTGACTTTGAGTGATTAAAAAGCGCTCATATCGGTGCACTTGCCCTTTGTCCAACGTACGTCATCTTTGTGATTTCCTAAATAAAACGTGATGTCATTTCTATTTAGAAAATTCACTGCTCTGTTGCGCCCTATGGCCGACACTTGTCCTATAGTTTCCAGTTGATAAGAATGACAAATTTGCATAGAAAACTGGAAACGCCCAAGTGTAGTTTTTGTTACGAGTTAGTACAGTCAGCATTAACGTACGGTACAATAGCCCATGTCATTTTTTTTTATCGTGCTACCTGTTTTTTCTCCACCTATATTGATCGCTCCAGTTAGGTTTATTTTATTTAAAGCCGTAGCCACGCACGTTTTTATTTGCACATTTTTATTGCCATTTTCAGAATTCAAAAAAATAACTGTCTCTCATTTCAAATGAATGCCATAGCAGCTGGCTTTTCTCAGTGTATGTGACAAGGGCACTGCTTTATGCATTAGAGCCTGGGATTTCCGAGCCTGAAGCATAATAATTAATATCATGGAACGGTTTCTCAAAAATTGAGACAGACGAGAGGCTATCTCCAGATAGCTCCACCCAAAACTCATCTGAACGCAACTTAGCTCCACCCTTGGGGTAGCCCCAAGTTTAGCACAGCAGGGTTTCTTTTATGACTTAGCTCTTTAGCTTACGGACTGAACGCAGCTGACCTCGCTCTGTGGCATCTGGTCAATCCCATTTGATTACCAGCTCCAGTGAACCCACACCGAGTTCATTGCATGTAATTGGTTTGGAGCGAACTAAAAAGTAGCCCTCCGTCTGAACATGGAGTTATAGCTCCATGGTCTGAACATGCCCATAAATAAATGGTCTAAATCGTAATACAAATTTGTATTATAACTTGTTTCTTGAGACACGTGAAATTAAGACACATGTATCTTTGGCTTACGACAGTTAGGCCTTTATTGCAATCCACCTTGGTTTGTTGAAGTGGTGCATTGAGCATATTACGGAAATTCGGAGCGAGTACTTGAGAGTTTTGTTACCAACCATTTGGCGCCAATTTAATCTGGGTTAAGTATTCGTACTACTCTTCATTATTTCGGGGTTAAATGCTGATTTCTGGTCGCGTTTATAGTTACGAATCACAGTTAGACACTCGAGCACGCTCACACGGGCCCCCATCGCTCAAGGATATACAAATATTCGGACCAACTACAGTGGGAAGAAATCTGAAGACATCTCAAGACCAATTGTCTTGGCTCTTAATTCGACGACTGGTTTTAATTTTCGTCGGCACATAAGAAGCGGCGTCATGAACAATTGTCGACACGTGCGTCTCCAAAACTGCCGCGGCGCTACGTTTGCCACAAAAACTCTGACATTTTATTCCAATTTTCTAAGTAATCTCAAGTAATACCAAGACGATCCAGGCATCACGTGACACTTGCTGTTTCAGGACGAGACGATGTATTCGTTTTCACCTTGAAATGATGGGAAGCTTGTCAGATTAGACTGGGATCTTTGTCGCCATTTAGGTAGGCATGCCCCAATTACAATCAAATCTGCTATTAAGACCACCTTGATAAAGAGGTCACCTGTCTTAAATCTTTTCTTAAATCTTTTTTGCGGTCCCGAAGGTGGCCGCTATAGACAAGTTGAGCCTTCCATTGCACTGCATCATGAGTCCTCAATGGCACATAACAATGACACGGCACCAGTCATTTCCTTTGTCTGTTACTGTAAACATTAAAAGTAGTTTCTCGATGCTGTTTACATTCTGCCAAGGTCATTACAGCCGTCTAGTGCCACTTATCTCCCTGCTAATTTGCTGTGCATTTTGTTACTTCGCACCTCCTTCCTAAGATTTATGACCCCATCACGAGTAAAATGTGTCTGGGGCAGGCCTGTGAAGGGATAGTCAAGGAAACCATCATGACCATGGAGTACCATGGCCGAACGGTTTGGTGCATTGAATTCAAGACCGTACTTAAAATCTGCGGTTGTGGCTTCGAATCCCGGCTCCGATCAAGGTGCGTGTGCCCTTGAGCAAGGCACTTTGCCATAAGTTGTGTGTCAGGCTGCTGGGGCTGCGTACTCCCCAGGGAGTTGTGCCCAATGACCAGAGTAATAATGTGTAAAGCGTCATGAGTATCCTGCACTGTAGGATAGATATGATAAGATGCCATTATCATCATTGAATACATTACCGTATGCCAACTAAATCGCGCCGAATTTGCTTCTAAAAGTATAGAGTCATTTACATTTTCAGATACCGTCGCTGTCACCACAAAGTGACACCCAAGTGCACTTCAGTTACAGTTTGTGAAAACCGCACGTAGTGGGGGACACAAGTTTTCACGAACTGACATCCAAGTGTGCGCGCGCACTCCGTACACTGCACCCAAAACCATGAATTGTTGTTTCCACGAACTGACACCCAAGAAAACGTTAAATTTATCTTTTAAAAGCCTTGAAAATGCTTGATACGAATGATATCATCTGAATACTTGTAGAATAATACTAGTAAAATATTGACCGCAACAATCCCTAATTAGTTAATTTACGATAGGTGTCAGTTCGTGAAAACAAAAATATTGGGTGTCAGTTTGTGAAAACACAATAACGTGCTGACGTCATTTTGTGCCTGAGCTGACGAGCACTGAAGTGCCACTGCGTAGTACAAGTCAATCCGAACATCAGTAGATGTTTTTAGTGTTTGCTGTTAATCTTCTCATTGTGATCAACTGCGCCGCTTGTCGTTTATTCCTTAATTGAGGTCAATTGAATCACTCAGCCCAACGAGTTTTTTTCATTTTAAAAGTAAAATACCGTGATCAACCATAAATAAATTAACGTGTAAAGCATATTTAAACATGAAAACACTTCATGTTCATTTTGTTTTTTTCAATTTAATCGATGCATTCCATATTCGTTTTCCATTCATGGACCGCGGAAAAAGAAACTGCATGGACATAGTATACTTTCGATGTTAAATCCAGGGTCTCATGTTTTCAGTGGCGTAACTACGGGGGGCACAGGGGAGCACGTTCCCCCAAGCTGAGCAAACCCTCCCCCCCCCCTCCCCCCCCCTCCCCCCCCCCCCTCCCCCCCCCCTCCCCCCCCCTCCCCCCCCCCCCCTCCCATTTGAATTTCGGAAATTTGTATTTTTCATAATGTTACAACATTTTAGAGGGTTAGTGGCCCCTCAGATGTTTCACCCTAGTTACGCCGCTGCATGTTTTGTTGTCATTTTTTATATAGACCTCGTTAATAAGAGGTCATCGATGCTTAAGAACTTCGTATTATCAGGAATGAAAACAAAAACGATGAATTGGGACCTTAAATTATTGTATGTTGTATTAAACAGTAATATACTTATTATTATCAAGGTTTAAAAGTACTTTCTTAGACGACGATTGTCACTTGTCAAGGAGGCAGTTAGTAAGCAGTAAGCAGGTGTCTTGTGTACTAATAGCTCCCCTACATAGCCCCTTGGCTACCCCACCCCCTCCCCCCTCATTTAGACCATGGATATTACCCAATCTAAGGACATTATCTACCCAAGGCCGTCGTCTGAAGGACAAAATAAGTCCCAATTACAAGTGTCCCTTAAATCTGTCCACTGTGACCGCCTGGTCAAAACAAACCACCATTAATTTTCCCCCAATCCAAACCATGACCGTTGATGGTCCAACCAACGAACTCATAGTAACAATTAAACACCACATGTATTTCTGTGTAAGATGGTACTTTCTTTTAAAAAAAAATGAAGATGGTTTTTAAAATGTGTACTGTGCGCACACATTTATAAAACAAAAACATGTACCATGCATGGATTTTAAAGTTTTCTGAAGTATTGCTGCATCTATGTATAATCATGGAGGAAGGATAATAATGGTATAATACAACTGACATTTCTTCTTTAGATATGAATGTCCTTATGTCATTGCATTTGGGGTTATGTGGTACGCTTAAAGACAGTATACATGATTGGTATCTCGAAAATCAGAAATGTTCACAGATTTACGCCTAACTTGCACAATATAAACATGATGACCGTAGAAAACATCCCCTGAAATGGTTTTGTCTAAAGTGCTATAGTCTTTGAGAAATGAGTAAAACAATTATTATTCGTCTCATGAGACGAAAATTCAGTTCGCCCCAAAACCATTTCGCCCAAGTGCCATTTTGCCCCAAATCACTTCATCCAAACACTACATCGCCCAAATGCTACTTCGCACCAAAACCACTTCGTGCACAGGCCGTGGTTCAGGAGAAGTGGTTTTGGGGCGAAATGACTGCAAACCCTTTTTTGACCGTTTTCTCAAAAGTTAGACGAAGTATGGAGCTGGTTTTTGCTCAGGTTGGTTTTAATCATGTATATCTTCAATCACACAGGGGGATAAAACTATTTGTAACAGTTTACCAATCATGTATACTATCTTTAAATTATGTTTATCGAACAAAAGAAATTGAACTTTCATTCACTTGCACTTAGGCCTACATTTGAACGTGCCTTGCTACTTTTTTTCGTAAAAAAAAAAGAAACAAAATCCCCTGCAACATGTTTTCTCTACTGACACAAAATCAGGTCGCAAAGTCGACCCATTTGGCAGAAATTTATGTCTTTATTTCGATCCATGATTAGAAATGATTAAAGTCAGACGTCCGGGTCACCACCAAAGGATTGTCTGAATGTAGAAACTCTCAAAGGAGACTGCCACTGAAATCCAATACATGTACTAAATTTTACCTGAGCTCGTGGGGTTATCCATGGGCTTATTTTTAATATGTATACAGTCCCACATGGCTATAGACTCTGACTGTTTCGATCGAATACACCGTATCGAATAGCCGCCATTTCGTGGGGCACCTTTTGTTACTTAAACCGTTCAACAATGGAAGCACAATATGAGCAACCTCAAGGAACAAAGAAACGAAATGGCGGCTATTCGATACAGTGTATAGCTGCCATTATGTTGGACAACTTTTGTTTAAATTGGTGAACAATGCAAACACAAAATGCATGACATCATGGAACGAAAAAACTGCCCTACAAGATGGCAGCTATTCTATACGGTCTATAGTTCAGAAGTGCACTGAACCCAAGACATGTGGGTTCAAATCCCACGCCAGCCAGTCCATGGTGCGTGTGCCCCTGGGCAAGGCATTTTGCCACAATTTGTCTCACACAGCTCTCCACCCAGAAGTAAATGGGTACCTGTGAGGGTAGTGAAAGGTGATGTGTTCAACAGGAATGAAAACAATGGACTAGAACCTAAAACTGTCCTTGTTATAAGCAGAATGTCCCTTTTATCAAGTCTTTATCATACACTGTAGGGTTGTTCCTTGTGATGTGTATTCTGCAGACCAACCAGATGTCAGTTTGTCCCACTGCCACTTCGCCCCATATCCTGATGGTATTTTAGTCTGACCGTAACCTTTTACTGTTTATACATTAGATATTTTATTTCTGCAAAATTGGCATCATTTTTTTCCTTTCAAATCTTTAGCCAATGAAAAAAGTTAAGCCATTTTGAAGTGGAGGCGGGGCCAAGTGGTAATGAGGCAAAGCGACTGTAAAGCCACCAACCCCATCAATTATACTTAATGTTGTTACCTTGGCTATATATCATTTGCACACTTTCTAACCATGATGTGGTTACCGTTAGCCTTACATGGGTTTTCCCTCCCTCTTGTGGTTTGGGTGTTTTCCAACTTTCTGTGTTTTTTTTTACAAAACTTGAGTCTGAAAACAATCAAATGATGGGAGAAAAACATGTCTGGCCCGTCATGGCCATCAAGGACTTGAAAGTTCAGATGAACCAGCTGGCTGATCAATGTCAAATAGATTTGCTACTATCGAGTTTCGAGGGGGGTTCCCAGACCTTTGTGCTAAGCAGCAGGGACCTTTTAAATAATTAATTTTAGGGATTGAATCAGGGACTGAATTAATTTGATAGAAATGTGGACAAACTGGAAGCAGTAACAAACACATACATGTACAATAATCAAATTTATACAGAATTACCACAACTTCTGCACACAACCTTTTAATTTATATCCATTCAACTTGAAGAAGAAACAAACCAAACAGTATTTGCACTTAAGATAATAAGAGCCACTTAAACACAGGTATAAGGGTCTTTCTATAAATTAGGGGTCCAAAAGTGTGACATTTGGTGTTCCCCGTTACACCTGATATGTGTTATTTTTCGTACAAAAATCATTAAAATGGCTTTTAAACCATTTTGTATGAATTGTACTTTATGCACACACTCTTTGAGATGGAAAGTATTTAAAGAATGTGTCCTGAATTTACAAAAACAAGATGTAAAATGTAACGGGGGACACCAAAGCTGGACCCCTAATTTATAGAAAGACCCATAAATCAACTTGAATTCCTAAAATACAACTATGATAAATCTGCCACTTACAAAATGGCAATCAGCATAGGCCTATAACGAACAGAAATTAAGTTAAAGCAAGTAATATGAAATACCTCATTTAACTAAACGAATAATATATGTATTTTAAACCATCATGTAAAACCCTTTGTTACAATTAAAATACTGATATGTTCGGTCTGTAACCTTCAGAAATATACATGAATAGTCCAATGGATGTTTAATACTTGTAAAGGCCTTTTCCCACCAGAAAGTCAAGCCCCAGGGCCGCCCCAGGGTGACTCACCCCCGAGTTCAACACCGCATCGATTCACACTTGTTCAGAATCTCACCTCATCCCTCACTTGAACAAGTGAGAACTCGCCCCTGCCCCTTTCCCCACTACCGTTCTCGCCCCAGGGCCGCCCCAGGGTGACTCACCCCCGAGTTCAACACCGCATCGATTCACACTTGTTCAGAATCTCACCTCATCCCTCACTTGAACAAGTGAGAACTCGCCCCTGCCCCTTTCCCCACTACCGTTCTCGCCCCAGGGCCGCCCCAGGGTGACTCACCCCCGAGTTCAACACCGCATCGATTCACACTTGTTCAGAATCTCACCTCATCCCTCACTTGAACAAGTGAGAACTCGCCCCTGCCCCTTTCCCTACTACTGTTCTCGCCCTGGGGCCAAATTGTTTAACCCTGGTCCCGAGCAGGGCTAAACTCGCCCCGGGGAATGAGCAATCTCGGGGGTGGCGTGGGGTGAGACTTGCAAGTGGGAATCAGGGCTTATTTTCACCCCGGCGTCGCCCCCCGAGATGTTGTCTAGTGGGAAAAGGCCTTAATAGACTAATCTGACGAACGAAAACAAAACTGTGATGTATCTCGCAATAAACATACTCATTAACAATGTTATAAACACAAGAGGACGGCTCACCAAATGTTCTTTCAGATTACACTATATCAATGAATCACATTCCTTCTGTTAATTCCATTTTTTACAGGTACCTTGTCAACTTAGTTGTACAACAAATGTTTAATATTTATTAGATTGCTTCCTTTTTGAGTTATATTTCTGTATAGGCCTACTGTATGTAAGTACATGCATATAAAACACCTTAATCAAGCATTTTTTTAACCATTTTCCTGTTATGTAATGTGCTATAACTAGTAATTTGTACAGAAATCAACTGACTAAAAGATCTTGAAAAAGTCTAAACATTTATAACTTTCTAAAACTCTGAATTCTTGGTGTAAATTTCCCTGGTATATTTCAAGTCTTTTGATAATACAAAAATGGTGCTTGGCTAAAGCTTGAAAATATCAAGAACTGATTGATGAATAGAAATGTTAAAACTACACAAAATCTCTTTTCTATATAACAAAACAAAACATACTTACATTTGTGTCGATAAAAGGATACATAAAAGTTCCTTTGTTAGGGTCATGAGGTCACAGGGTCATGAGGTCACAGCGTCAGATTCCTAGAAAACTTGGGTCGAATCTGAAGCGTCCTTTGGTCAGATTCTGAAATACAAAAAACCAAAATAGATTTGTAATAATTGTATGTTCCTGAGCACGACACTTTACAGGATCTGCAGCCGATTTCACAGAAAATTGCGTAGCTCGCACAGTTTTTAAAAATGGCTTAGGCCCAATAGGCTTGCGTGTAATTATCGCAGAAATGTTGCGCAGCTTACGCAATAAAAAGTTGCACAAGGATTCGTCAAATCGGCTGCTGTACCTATGCAAAAACACACTAAGGTGCATTCTTGTGTTCCTAAGCAAGGTACTTTGTTTGTAGATAATTATCCACAGCATGAATTCTTGCAAACAGCTTGACTCCACTCATGCAGAAAACTTGTAAATGTTTTGCTGTCTGTTTTATCTGCTAAATTCAATGTTTTACTTTAGACAGATTCAGAAAAAGTTGATAATTGGTTATACTGCACAAACTGTCCCCCTCATACCCTACTTGCAACAACTCTCCTCCAAAAGGGAAAACATTAATCTTTTGTTGGATTTGGACAAGTGCTCCTTTAGGTACTTTGGTTGCTACTAAATGTCAACAGTCATTGAAATATTTGCCCACAATTCACAGTTAAGTAGCAATACCACAGCTGACTCCATTAATACAATTTGCACTTTGCTCGTTAAAAACTTGAAATAGTATTTGTGGTTTCCAGGCTCCCTAGTATTTGATAAAATGGTCCCCAGTGCACCATAGCCTAAACTAGCCACACAAAATACTGCTCTCATGCGGCAAATTATGGGGCTCATTTACCTCAGAAATGAAGCCTGAAAGTTGAATACGAATGTAACCAAAATGGCTCCTTGCTACAATGAACATTCCTCGATCAATTTACAGTGCTGAAGCATTGCATGAAATATCACATGTTATTCATTCAAAATACATTTGTGGCATGATTTCCAAAATGATTGAAAAGTGAATAAGCATGTGGGTGAAAAATATTTATCTTGAATGCTCATGCAAGTGGTTTTTTCCCCAACTTTTTGATTTACTTAAAGGCACAGGCTCGTCAGCAATGCGCGCGTGCCAAATTTGTGCCACGAAATACTCAGCTCCATAGCATGGAGCTGCGTATTTCGTGGCACGAATTTGGCGCGCGCACATTGCTGACGAGCCTGTGCCTTTAATGTTTGCACAATGCAAATCTTGATGGCTGAAGTGCAGTTCTTAAATGTTTTCAGTTAAAAAAACTTACAAACTTGCAAAAACCCCTGCATTGCGAGGGGATTTCCTATTAAAAAGTTGAGATGTTTTATCAGTAGAAATTAGTATTTGGTCCAAAAATTCACTTTCTCCCATATACTTAAACGGCCTACCCTGCTTTTTGTTTTTTTCACTCTGCACATTCCTCTCAATATTTGCCCTCCCTCAATGTTCAACATATCCCTGCAGGTTTTAGTCCAAAATATCAGCATCTTGCTGTGTTTCATGTCCTAACTTGTCCCTCTAGTCTGAAGTGTGTGAAATCAATCACAATATTGATGCCTTGGTGACCCTTGGCACTTTGTTAATACTTATTTAATTAAACCCTGTTTACACTTGATTCCGAGCTCAGGATCGAACACCGAGCTCCGGATCACAAACTGAGTGTAAACGCTCTCGGGATCAAATTTGCCCCAGATCAGACACCAAGATTTTGGTCTCGCATTGGCGGAGGGTTCGATCTCGAGCTGGGGATCGGTTAGATTTAAAGCAATTAATCTTTATTGTATCCTGCCACATCTGCTCCACAGCCATAACGGGGGAAAAGCCCGCAAAATTTGAGTGGCGTGTACGTGTACATGCACAACACATGCACACATTGATCAGTACATGCACACATAGAGCATGACCTTTGACTGCAACTCTGGCACCGCGCTCGAGATCAACTACAGAATGTAAACGCGGCACTCGGGATCATTGCGGTCAACACTGACACATTCTTATCAGGGGATCAATCTTGATCCCGAGCTTGGGACCAGTGTAAACACGGTCTTTCATGCTCTTCTAAATGCCAACATAGCAATTTATCACGTTCAAATGACGTCACTTCCTACAAATTGCAACGTGCATCATGATTTTGAGCGTATTTTGTTGTGACGCGCATCGGTTGCTACGTATTTAAAACAAATTTTGAGCAACACGCGTGTGTGTTTGGAACATGTTAGAGTGTGCGTGCGCGTACTTTATGGCGTTTAATACGCAGTAGCATTTTTTCCTACGAAGATGGCGTCTGTGAAGGTGATCAATATGCACAGTAGTGGTTTGGGCACAAGGTGAGGACACAGAACGATGCCCAGCAATAATACCTTACAGTTGAACCTCAATAGTAAGAGCACTAATAATTCTTAATTATTCAGGTCCCAATTACTCATTGTTTTAATTCCTATTATAACAAGCAAAATCTCAAGGACCTGTTATTAACAGGGTTTGACAGTAATTGTCTACTACTACAGTCCACAATCTCACAGTCCTTGCTCTATAATGAGCCCCTAGTCCTACACCCCATCACTACCCCAGTCAAACATGGTAAATCAATGACAAGGAATCCACCTGTTGTATTGCCCTAGCCTAGTCTCCCTCAGCCACACCCCCAGGGGGTCATCACACATTAATAAGACACCTGTCACACATGGCCTGATGCTGTATTGAATTGAAATCCAGGCCTGGGTCAGTCAGAACATGTCTGCATAGCTCAAGTCAAATTGCAGAAAATAATGCAGAAAGCGCATTGAGTGATCCGTAGGAGCTGAAATGCGCTATATATTAGTCCTGGGCGACGAGTGGATTTTGCTACTCGCGAGTAGTTGCAGCAATTACTCGCGACTAGTCGATTAATCGCGAGTAGTTGGCAACGTATCAAAAGGCAAAAAAAAAAACACGTACATGTACGTAATTGTACGTGTAGGCCTATGTGTTGAAATTGTCAGCATAGGCCTACACAATAAAATTCAGTTGCACACAGGCCATCTTATAAGAAAGGGGACTGTCACAGTGTAACAGTAAAGCGTAATCGCGATTAATCACGAGTATGTAACGGTACTCGCGGCGCCGCAATTAATTAAGTAGTTTAAAAATGCTAATCGCGTGTCCGAGTACCGTTTACTACTCGCGATTAATCAATCTATTTGCCCAGCCCTAGTATATAAGAACTGGCAATTAATTATTATTATTAATTTGCAGATTACCTTGTTATAACAGGAACCTTGTATTATTAGGAATGAAAACAATGAAGAACAAAGGATTGGGACCTAGAATTGTCCTTGTTATAAGCAGAATGTTGTATAAACAGTGCTCTTGTTGTCAAGGTTTGAATGACCCTGACCAGAGTCAATTAAGAGGTTAACTATGCCAAGACAGGGAGACTGTAGACAGTTGTATCCTCTCAAGACCATGGTCTGGTCATTTCAGCAACCCTGGTTTTGATCAATAAGACCCAAGGTTATTGAGTGCACCATATGAGAGCCTTAATATGGGCTTGGGCTTTGACAGAACAGTTGTATTATGTAATTTAAAGGTTCTTGGGTTATTTCTTGATACAGTTTGTTGTTTTGTTGGGCTTGACTTGAAAACTAAAAACATCAAGGTTTTCGACATTAAAATGTTTATTGTTTGCTCTTAAATCGGTCAAAGACCGCTTATAAATGTCTGATCCTACCAAGTGCATAATTTAGTATGTGCCTATACCTAATCACCATTGAAATGAAACAACCACACATGGTATGAGAAAAATATATGGACATCATCGGGATTCGAACCTGACACCTCTGACTCTCCGGGCAGATGCTCTAGCCATGAGGCACAGTGGTAAATTCCCTTAGGTTTTCCCTACAAACCCAATTTTTCTCTCGGTGTTGCATGAGTGCACAACTAAGCAAATGTTTCATTCTTTTTGTTCTCAAGAGGAACAAACTACTGGGTACTCAAACACTCTCCCCTGTATTACTTTGCCTTTACAGGAAAATCTCCGTTGACACCAATTTGGAATGACGGATGATTTCTACAGAAGGATAATCCCCCTCCAAAGTGGGTCACCAGGGGAGCTTCTAATTGGGACCCAGCCGACCCCAGTCAGGTGATGACATATTTTCTGGGTCCATAAATGATCTTATTTGATTGCATTTTCAAACCAGTAATTTCAATTTCTACGTTTGGGATTTCAAATCCACTGCACAGCTATTTACTTCAAACAACAATTTTAAGCAAAACAATTCTTAAATTGCACTGATCTGGGCCAATTTTTATGGAGCTGTTAACCCGTTAACGCCGGGATTATTTCAAACATTAGACGCTGGTTTATTTTTAGATGAAGCATGGAGGAAGGGAAACAACTAAACTCATTAACCATGCAAAGTATTGTTATGATGTCGATGCACCGTCAGCATTGTACACCCCAATGTTACTTTGTTATAAACTGTTTTGCCCATTTCCCTCGTCAATTACTGCGAGTGTAGACGTTAAAAGTAGTAACAAGTGAATTTCTCCTAAACGTGTTAACAAGTCATCCATTACACCGATGCGGAAATATTGGCGTGTTTAAACGTCTTCCGTGGTTAAGCATAAAAATTTGCTTAACATAAAATTTTATGTGCTTTGCCAAAAAGTTACCAGCTAAAATTGTATATGATGTTATGATTGGCTGGTATTCTGCTACTCTTGCTGGGAACACAAGTGGACATGCAAATGTCTGTGCTTAACTACTCCATAAAATTTGCCCCAGGTCAAGACCACATAGGGACCAAAATACATGCATCACCTTTTGCCATTTACCAAGGTGATGGTTACACACAGGAATCGCTCAATCATTTCCCTATGCTTTTTCAATGCATGTTTTAGTGTACTGCTGAATGTTCATAGCCAACAACATGGTAGAGTATCACCACATGAGTGTGATTTCAGGTAGTAGCATTTGCTCTGAGAGTCAGAGGTACCGGGTTCGAATCCGATTCTTCTCTCATTCAAAATATTGCATTAATTGAGGTGAACTCACCTTGCTGTGGAGACTCTTCCACTGTCTCAGCAGGGGTGTCCTCATTCCATAGCTCAATGAATGACGGCATTTCACTGATGATGCTGATTACCGGTGATAAGGGTGCCAGTGATGGGGTATCTTGCCCCCTGCCACCCAAGGGAGACTGTGCCGTGGAACCCCTTGGTCCGGACGGCTCTGGTGAATGCTCCAATGAACGTTGTGGCTCATCAAACGTGGATTTTGGAACCTCACGGCTGGTACGCTTTCTTGAAGACATCTTTGAAGGAGTCTTGCCTTTCTTTCTGCCATGAGTTCCATGTTTACTCCCAGCAGTATCTACGGATGCTGATTTCATTGTCTGATCAGATGAGAACCTGAGAAATGATGGAATGATGCTACCTGCCTCTCTACTATCAGACATTGAGGGCGCTCTTCGCTCATCCGGGGTGTTTACGGACAGCCTAATGAATGATGGAGTGTTGGCGATGTTATCGCTTGTTTTGGTTCTCTTCGATTGTGTTCTGTTAAAACAAAACATAAAGCAAAGCAATACTGTCAATTCTGCACCCTGTTCAGGGTTCTCCACTGCGCCCTCACGCGGTGAACACTGATTAGCCGCGTGAAGGCGCTGTGCAAAAAAAATGCATGCAACTGCCATGGCCGTTATGGATCACGGATTGGGTCGCCGATGCGATAAATTTTTATATTTTACATCTTGTTTTTGTAAATTCAGGACACATTCTTTAAATACTTTCCATCTCAAAGAGTGAGCACATAAAGTACAATTCATACAAAATGGTTTAAAAGCCATTTTTAATGATTTTTGTACAAAACAACACATATCGGGTGTAACGGGGGACACTAAATGTCACACTTTTGGACCCCTAATTTATAGAAAGACCCATATACTATTTGAATGAAAAATTTTTCCCACTGAATCCCCTTGATACGTTTGTCTGGGCCTTAAATCTGATCCAAGCCCCTGACCCATGAAACGGGTAACCTAGGCTACCTAGCCATGGAATTTTCCATTCCCTGGATTTCTCCCCAACAAACAACCTGGAGAGTAAATATGGCAATCTCCCTGAGGGGATAGCCAATGACATAAGGCCCAGCTGGGGACTTCAGAAGGGAATTCATTCATCATCTGGTCTAGGCAACAGGAAATGGGCAGTCAATATATCAGGATTCTGGCCTTAGCTTTAACTCTCTTGGTCAGTTGCCCTTGACCACACAGGGTTCACCAAGTGTCCTTCATATCTGGGCTGGTACTTCTTTCAAGAGTGTGAGAATTCCTTCAACCTGTCTACCATACATATGCTTTGTGGCCAACTGCTTTCCAACGTAAAATACTTTTGGGGTTAAACTACCGTGGTTGTACTGCAATATAACAAAATAATTAAGTCACACACAGAGATCCAGTGTCTCTGTCAAGTTAACTGCGGCCATGATGTAAAACTTACACAGTCTGTGGAAACTTCCCGCTCAACCACGGTAGTTTTACAGGGCTGAGTTTTAGTCAATAGTAAACAGTTTCATCCTTTAAAAGTATTTCAGCCCTGCAGTAAAAAAAATGAGCTTGCACAGAAAGAGTTTACAGTGAGGTTGTGGTAACTTTCTGCATGGGCAATGAACACAGTGGCAGATGGAAACGCACGATAGGATTACATGGAGGAATGTTACCTCAAGGTCACAGTAACTTTCTAAGAGGTAGCAGAAGAAAGAGTCCAATGGGAACATGCCTAATTGGCTAATCTGCATCAGTAAAGTCGAATCCCTCACAAAATTTGTCTTACCTTTTAGCCTCACTTAAGATGTTCCCATTGGACTTTCTTTTTTGCTGCCTCGCGGAAAGTTACTGCGAGCTTCGGTAACATTCCTTCGTGTAATCTTCCCATGCGTTTCTATTTGCACTTGCTTTCAGTGCCCATGTGGAAAGCTACCGCGACCTTGCAGTAAACATTTGCCATGCAGGCCCATAATTTACTGCAGGGTCATGTTCATTCCCATTGGACTTTACGAGGGCCCTGTAAAACTCCCGCAGCTGAGCGGAAAGTTTCCGCGGCTCTCTCACCCTGTAAGTTTTACATCGTGGTCGCGGTATCTTTACAGGGACGCTAATTCTCTGTGCGTCCCCATTGGACTTAATTTTGTTACTCTCCAGCACAACCACGGGAGATTTACCACTTTAGTCTGTCCCCCCCTCCCCATTTTGACTGATAGCACACCCACCTTGATTCGTGTCTTGGTGTTTGTATCTGACGCTTGCTGCTCATTCTCCTCTTATCGTCACTCTTGCTGTTCGAATCCCTCTTGTGCAGCAGTGTGCACCTCTTGCTGTTCGAATCCCTCTTGTGCAGCAGTGTGCACCTCTTGCCGTTTTCACACTTGCCTGTCTTGGCAAACTCGGAGCACCGCAAAATGTGTTTCTTCTTACACTATAGAGGGGAAAAGGATCAAGTTATTAACAGGGGTCTTTCATGCACAATGTACATTATCAATATCACACGAGGGTCAATGAAATATGTTTATGTTGCACCAATTAAAAGACTAGTTGGCTATCAAAGTTTTATTTGAAATGTAACAAACGTTTGCCTGATCTGAAATCCCTGCAAGAGAGGCTTAACAAATGAAAGCAGGGACTGATCCAGGAATTTTTTCAGGGAGGGGTTTTGCCAGTGCGAGTGCCCCGCCCCCACCCTCACCCCCACCCCCAATTTTTGTTTCAATTTGGGTGGGCGGCGGGTGGGTTATTAGTCATTATTATATCAGCTTGTTGCGGACACTGGCGGGCAGACAGTACTTTTTTTTTTTTAAGTCGGTTTTGACCCCCAAAGCAGACCACCCCCTCCTCCCCCCTCTGGATCCGCGCCTGGAAAGATAATTTTTGATTAGCTTTTGGAATGCCGCTCTGCCAGTGCTAGATGATTCAATCTGAAATTCCTGGTGTTAAATTCATTGAGCTGGTAAGCAAAAACATTACTTATCAAAGAATTTATTTCATTTATAAAAATGGGTTACGGGTAAAATTTGTATTGCAATTTGCTTTCTTAGCAATAGTAGCAGAATACCAGTAAATTGTAATGCACATCAAATATGATATTGGTTGGTAAACCATTTATGCGTAATTAATGTTGTGCTAAGCAAAGTCTGTGCTAAACAGCTTATTGAAATTGGCCCCTAATGCTCGTTGGCAATGATACAGTATGGTCACACGTTGCCCATAGAGGGCGCTACACTACATCTGCATGGTGCAACACATGGAGTGACTGTACCTTATCTCCAAGTTGGCAATAACCCTTGATGAAATCAGAGCAGACGGTCGCACTGCCACTGACTTTAACGTGCGAGTATGGGCAGTTATCCCTGTTGCACACACCACGTAGGAAGTAGGAACATACAGGCATCTGAGCCAAATAAACATTAACACACAGACTGTACATGAATCAGTAAATACTCATCCGCTGTCTCACGATGTGGTCAGCAACAGGAACTGCAAGTCTTCTATATAACCTGATGAAGACTTGCAGATTACAGTGGACCGTTGCGGTCCACATCTTGAAACAGCAGATAATTGTTCTGATTACCGCAATGAATTTATATTTTATTTTATACATGAATAGTCAGCCTCAGCTGCTACCCCAGTTTATGGGTTATTAATGGGCTAACAAAAGAGTAAGATTATTTCTCAATCTTTGACCACGTCTTTCCATTTTTTGTCTTTTTTAGGGTGGGGTTGGGGGGTTGGGGGGTGGGGGAAGGGGAGGGGAGGGGAGGTTAATGTCTATTACTAATTTTATATTATTATAAGGCATATCTGAAATGTTTGTCATGACTCTTTAGATATGCCTTATTAATATCATTTACAGGTCAAAAACATTTACTGGTCGAAACATTTGTAATTTTAGGGAAATTTTTGTGGGCATTGTAGTTCTCACCTTTTCTTTTGACACTTTATGAGAAAAGAAACACGATCCATCTGTTTTGGGACAGGTTCCCCGCAGAAATCTGAAAGAAAAATTAAAAGTACATTTACAGGAGCATGCGGAATTTCAGCCTAATGGCAATAAGATAGGCCTTATCAGGATTTGAACCCGAGACCTCTGACTCACTAGGCAGACGCTCTACCATCTGAACTATGAGGCACAGTGGTATAATCCCTCAGATTTTCCGTATGAACCCAATTTTTCTTTTGGTGTTGCATGAGAGCGCAACTGGGCAAACTAACGAATATGTTTGTTACAAAATTAATCAGAGAAATGACAATTATACCTCGTGCAGACAGCAACTTTCTCCGGATCATGTATGTAGTCACAGGATTTGCCTTTCTTGCATTGACCGTAGAGATTGTAAAACATGCAGTACTTCTTGCCACCAGACCGCTTCTCAGAACGCTGTTTAGCAGCCAAGCTAATGTGGATGCTTCGTTGTAAGACATGACTGTGTCCAAGAAAATAAGAGGGAAATATTATCAATTGAGACACCTACATGTACTAATGTGACATTTGGTTCTTGGACTTTGTTTCACATGAGGAGTTAGTGATAAGATCTTAAAGATGGGAGTTCTCAATCTTTAAGTCCTACAATGGGACTTGGGAACTCCTAAGATGCATCTAGGATGCTTATGAAACAAATCTCTAGTTCTGAGCCCAACATAATTTTGCACTTTGACAACAGCTAGCGCAGGGCTTGACAATAAATGAGGCCCAAGGCCAATAGCCTCATGCCCTGCTGAGTTGGCCCTGATGCACCTTCAATATCCACACTTTCTAAGGCCAACTTGGCCAGCATGCCCTATCCTCTTAAATTTCACGAGGCTTGTATACACTAATAACCAATACACATTTGGAACAAAGTTGGCCATGGTGCCCCTCCAGTAGGCCTCAGTGCCCTTTGAAATTAAAACAAAATCAAGGCCTACCCCATACTTTCTTAACGTCGAGGCCTGGTAGTGACATTGAGCTTCTTTGCATCTTAAGCTGTAAGTGCATAATACCTTGCAACTCTCCTGGTCAGTGATGGAGCAGCCGATTTCACTGCTATCCTGGTATCGCCTCGTCTCGTCGCATCATAAGATGTCTTGTAGTGACCTGCTGAGGGTCTACTTGACGTTGTGGTCCGAGTATCCGGTGGGATGCGGTACAGCGTCTTGCTGAATCGATTGATACGTAGTTTGTACCTATCACCATGAAGGTTGACTAAGGATCCTATGGGTCTCCTGTCACCTGAAACAGGGATAAAACAAAACCCAATAGCCCATGATATTAGGGAAATCGTACAGTGTGAGTATCCTGTGGGATGCGGTACAGCGTCTTGCTGAATCGATTGATACGTAGTTTGTACCTATCACCATGAAGGTTGACTAAGGATCCTATGGGTCTCCTGTCACCTGAAACAGGGATAAAACATTGCCCATGATATTAGGGAAATAGTTACAGTGCGAGTATCCTGTGGGATTCAGTATGAGCATATATTGGAAATTTGTACACAGGGTTTTTAGAAAGGCATGTTGTCACACTATTTGTAACCCTTTTTGGGCCTAAGTTATCTCTTCAGAACAACTGAAACTTATTTCTTTTATTTTGACGAAGGTATTTTCTGGAAAATATGGTCTGTGTTGCCAAAATGCCCCCTCTACCGTGGAGGGACTCTGCTGTCAAGGTACGAAGGCCATGGCCTTTGATGCCTCTGGTCTTAGGCCTGGTGCCCTTTTGCAATCCTACCACAGAGTTCATGATTTTCAAATGGAAATGTCCTTTGCATACTCCAAAATGATGCCTCCCAAATACACAAATGGCAGTGGGCTTTCAGTGACGAGATTCCTGCCCTGTTTCATGTTGTTTTACAGGTCAATTCAGTATGTACTTCTTTACCCCAAATTCTGATTTTACAAAAAGGTGAGCTTACTATAACGTTCACTTGGCACCAAATCACCACAGTTTTAAAGATAGTATACATGATTGGTAAACTGTTACAAATAGTTTTATCCCCCTGTGTGATTGAAGACATGCATGATTAAAACCAACCTGAGCAAAAACCAGCTCCGTACTTCGTCTAACTTTTGAGAAAACAGTCAAAAAAGGGTTTTTAGTCATTTCGCCCCAAAACCACTTTGCCCTGAACCATTTTGCCCAAAACCACG
The DNA here is from genome assembly GCA_037783545.1 of Henricia sp. BOLD:AAB3569. Taxonomy (NCBI): domain Eukaryota; kingdom Metazoa; phylum Echinodermata; class Asteroidea; order Spinulosida; family Echinasteridae; genus Henricia; species Henricia sp. BOLD:AAB3569. The sequence continues at coordinate 820,412 of JBBELK010000244.1, forward strand.
GCCTGTGCACGAAGTGGTATTGGGGCGAAGTGGCATTTGGGCGATGTAGTGTTTGGACAAAGTGATTTGGGGCGAAATGGCACTCGGGCGAAGTGGTTTTGAGGGCGAAATAGCACTTGGGCTAAATGGTTTTAGGGACGAATTAAATTTTCGTCTCATGAGACGAAAAATAATTGTTTTACTCATTTCTCAAAGACTATAGCACTTTAGACGAAACCATTTCAGGGGAAGTTTTCTACGGTCAACATGTTTATATTGTGTAAGTTAGACGTAAATCTGTGAACATTTGTGATTTTCGAGATACCAATCTTTTCCTTTCGTATGATCCCCTAAAGGGATCTGGTTGCTGAGATTAGCCGACTCAAGTTGTTGCCCCGTAGCCACCTATAGGAGGTGCGAGAGGACAGGAAGACATTCTCAGTTTTAGAGATACCAATCATGTATACTGTCTTTAACCTTAGTTGGTCACTTATGCAGCACATCCGTCGATAAATTAAAACAAGTGCTTCATTTCTCTTAAAGATAAATCTGTTTATTTTTGAATTTCTGTCACACTAACCTTCTTCTCTTCTTATCAGCTTGGTCCTAGTGTTTCTAACAGTCAAAAGCTGTCTGTCACTGCCAACGTGTGATGACAATACAGGAGATGTAATAGTTGAACTAGATCTGCCGAGACTTCGGTGACTTCTTACCAGGTTAAACTTTGACCTTACAAGAGCAGGGCTTTTGTTGAGCACTGCTTGTCGTCGCCTAGACCAAAAAACAAAACAAAAAAACAGGAATGTTATGTTTAACCCCTTGATGATGTTTATACTATTGATAGTGTTCAATATTTTCCAGAGAGTAAGATATTGAATCAGCGGTTTTCTGCTACCAAAGAGTAAACATTAATAGACTCTTGGCACAACGGCGATGTTGGGGACAGTCACATTGTCACCGTGCATCATTAGACGCTTTGTGGATCTGTTGTCACCAGTGGCGGATCCAGGCTCATTAAAATACAATGGAAAAGCCAGGCGTAACCCAGCATATTCTTTTGTATTTCTGTATTTTAATGATACTAGAACCGCCACTGGTCACATCATTTAAGTAAGAAAACCTTCCTTTAACATGACCGCTAATGCAAACGGTCTACCTGGGTGACTTACCTTTCCATGAAAGTCTGAGACCTCCTGGGCAATTCTCTTGACGTCCGCAGAGCGTACCTGGAACGAAAGCTGCCTTCACTTGACAACTTTGAAGCCGATCCTTTTAAGACAAAAAGAAAACATTGTGGTTACTAAGACAGTTTTAGAGTGCGGTCTTTAAGGAATTGCACATTTTGGACGCAACTAATTGGATGCAGACATCTAGGAACTTAAATTGCTTTATTTTCCTGAAAAGCTTTATTTTCTTGAAAATTAATATATCTCAAGTTGGTTTGGAAAACTGAAAGATTACTTTTGAATGAAACAAAGTTACCCATGTTTTCCTCAGTTGACATAAGCCCATCTTGCAGCCAAATCGGGGGTCAGTTTTTTATAATTTTGGTTTTTTCAACTACTCTACCTTTTCCAAAAGAACTCGTCCTGTGCAAGTCTCTCCATGAACTTGTGTATTGTGACCCATGACCTGCTGACCCATGACCTCTATAGAGTCTGGCACCTCTACTGAAGGAAGCACGCCCTCTATATGACGCAGCGCTGTAACCTCTCACTCCGCGACCTCGTAAGGTCAACGACCCCCATCCTCTCCTGCTGTATAGACCATGATCTCTTGATGAGATATAACTGGTGCTTCTACTTCTTGAATATTCATGAGGACTTGGCTTAACAAACCCATGACCTCGGCTACTCAAATAACTAGTTTTCCTACGTCTGTCGATTGTATGACTTCCGAATTGGGTGGCGTATTTAGCTTCAGTGGTGCTGTGAATGCTGCTTCTAGTTGGAACTGGTTTAGTTTTAGAACTACTGTGAGAACTTTTACAGACATCCGCTGATTTATCAGAGGTTGATTTGCTCAAACCATGAGCAGCATGACTAGAAGACGACCGACGACGATCAATACTATGTCTGTGTTTCGCGTGCGTCGGTGCTGAAGCCGTGCGCTTATCTAAATGATATCTAGATCGATTGTCATCTGGAGTTTGATGTTTACACGATGAAGAGCTCTCACTCGCAGTTCGTTTTCTAGACCTTGACACAGTCTCAGATCCTGTGAGTGTCTTGTGCGACGTTTGAGTCTCTAACGAGGGTCTCCATGAGTACTTGTTGGGTTTCTCCTTCACTGATTGGCCCGTTGAGGACGGATTTTGTTGACTGCAACTCTCACTGAGTTTTGGTGGATTCCTCGTTCCAATCAAAGGCCCTGGTTCAGGCACAGAATGTGTCAAGTCGGCCACGATGGAATCTAAAGGCTGCGTGTCTGAACTCGGCAGGCAGGGTGCTCCAGAATGCAGGTATTTATCTTCAATCACTTGCAGACTGTTGGAACTGCTCAAGTATCGAGCTTCAGTTTTTGAAACCACCATGATTTCTCGACTGCTCAGATATCGCGCTTCGGTTTCTGAAATCACCGTGGTTTTATCTCGACTGCTCAAGTATCGAGCCTCAGTTTCTGACACCGCCTTGGAATCATCCTGACCGCGTTCTGTCCGTTCAGAAGACTTGCTATGCTTCTTATGCCTACTTCCTGATGACACCTTGCCTAAATCTGTCTTATATCGATGACTGGTCCAAGTGTGGCTTCGTTGAGGCAATTGGCTTCCCACAGAGGCATATCTGGAGCTAGTGTCGGATTTGTGTCCGACGTATTTTGCTTCAAGCTCACTGGTGTACTTGGGTATAGTTGATGATGTAGCACTGGCACTAGTGTAATTTGATAATACTGGGCCAGGTTTTGAAGGCCTTGTCAGAGAATCTGAACACACAAAAAACAAATATTTTAAAAGTACATGTTCATGAATAATAAAAATGGGTAAGAATTTAGTATTCTGACATTACTATTAATTTTATCCTTAAAATTACTCATTAATAATATTAAATGCAAATCTAATGAAAAAAAAAGAAGAGGATTTTAGTAGGAAAAACTAAGGTTTAGTGCAGGAGGGCTTATGTGGTGTACTGTCCGACATGGAAATTCAGTAAATTCTTTCCAGATTTTACTCAACCGGTACTTTCAAGCCTGTACATAAACCCTATGTAGACTGGTTCCCACTCCACATATTCCGCATACAACGAATGAATATGAGGACCACCTGCCGTTGTGTTTAAAATAGTAATATGACGTCATGCGTTTATTTTTAGGAGCGCATAACCGTTAATTTTCAAAGCATGCTGCGTGCGCTACGGCATGAGTGTATGACAATTTGAAAGGGATTATTCCATATTTGGCCAATAAAAATGTAATCTATTAACCTTAAAATATTACACCTGCCCATTTATAGCAACAAAAATCAAATTTAAACCTTGTCTGCATCATCATGAATAAACATGCGGCGGCACGCGGTGTCCATTCAAATTCTCGAAACAATGACGAATCGTCCCCGACAACTAATGATAACGTCCGGACGTGCATTCGGGAAACTCCGGAAACGGGAGGAATTCCTTCTGTTTCAATATGGTGGACTATGTATACTAGCGGTTGCCGGACCTAAAGATCAGTCAGGAATTTTCTAGTGGTTTATAAAATCTTACTAGGCCTATTAAAAACAAAAGACCTTTTGCGATAATTTTACTACTTTTTTACTAGCCTAGGCTAGGGCGGCAGGCTAGTCCGAAAACTGGGCAAGCTGCATGCTGCCTACTCCATCACATTTTGGAAGTAAGGAAGGGAAAACGTGAGCTGTAAAATATAACAAGTTTTTGTTGAATTTCAAATCAAAATACATACCAGTTAAATGTTGGATTTCCTGTTGCAATTTTGACAATCTTGTGAGAGTTTTCTGTCGATCTTTGTAGTTCGCCATGATCGCAATCGTTCGTTTTTCTTTTTCAGTTTTTGCTGTTTACAGTGGACAGCGCCATCAACGGTGATTTCGAGCGATTTATTTTTGGAAAATAATATAGCGCCACCTTGCGTTCCTTTTCGGCAAACATTGGCTTTGATTGGGTGATACTATATACCGGAAAACACCGGAAAACACCGGAAAATACCGGAAAACACCGGAAAACTCACCGGAAAACACCGGAAAACACCGGAAAACATACTAAATACCGGAAAACACTAAATACCGGAAAACACCGAAAAACACCGGAAAACATACTAAATACCGGAAAACACACTAAATACCGGAAAACACCGGAAAACACACTAAATACCGGAAAACACCGGAAAACATACTAAATACCGGAAAACACACTAAATACCGGAAAACACCCGAAAGCACTTAATAACACCACCCCCACTACCTGCAGAAAACACCATAAAATACTGTTTTCCGGTGTTTTCCGGTATTTAGTATGTTTTCCGGTATTTAGTATGTTTTCCGGTGTTTTCTGGTGTTTTCCGGTGTTTTCCGGTAAATAGTACTACCGCTTTGGTTCAAGTTTGGATTGGGAGCACGTGGTTGACATGGTTGATCTTTTCCAAGTTGGCGTAAAGCCAGTTGGTATTTTTCGTGGAAAACCTAGCGAATTTCGGATATTTGACAAATCTCTGGGATTCCCCGAACCTACATGGAATCTCTACTAGTTCAAAATCCTCAGCAGTTTGTGTACTGTGATGACTGATGTGGAGATGATTTAATAAACCTTATCGATGTTCTCAATGCATATGGGATTGGATGACAAAATTGCCCGGCCAAATGTGCATAAACCTATAAGGCGGACAACAACTCGGCAACTTTTTTACTCATTTTCACGAAAACCAAAAAGAGTTCAAGAATCAACCTCCCACCACTTTATCTTTGACACATATCAAACATTCTGACAAACATGTCCCGAAACAGAAATGTTGCAAATGCGAGAAATCATCTTCTCTTCTATTTGACTACCTCCAAGGCTTCATGATGTTGACTGAAATGGAGGTAGGCCATCCCGTTATTTGCTCGTCAGTTTTAAATTAGTTATTGAAATTAGATTATTATAGAGACATTGACTGAGGATGTCTTCTAAGTTATGACCCATAAACCATTTCAAAATGCTAGTTTGATAAAAACACAAAATAGGGGAAAATGTCATATAAAGTAAAAAACTTAAAGACGGAGGCTCGTCAATGCACAACAGACAAATTCGTGCCACGAATTTCACTGTGCTCCATACGGTCCCAGAGGGTGTAGCCTGTAGGGCCATGGTGCAGGCTAATCCTTGTCCATTCTGCAAATTTAGGGTGTGTATCTTTTCTAAATCAAATATTTATCACAGAAAACACCCTTATATAATAAATTTGTAAATTCATGACATTTAGTCTCAGCCATATTCACATTATATTACAGATATGGTCACATTTGCTTCAAGAAGGTGTCATATAGATGGTTGTATTGACCGTATACGGGAACTCTTTGGTGCAAATGACATACAACAACACACACAACTATAAGCGCGCGCATGATTCGATTAGCCTAGCAACGCATCATAGCCAAAGTGGCGAGCTCGCATAAATAATGAGCCTCCACCCTCTGGGATTGTAAGAGCAGCTGACCTACTCAGGCAAGGTATGGAGCGCGGTGACATTCGTGGCACGAATGCTGTTTCTAAGGACTTTTATTGTCTGCCCATGGCAACAGCATAGCCACAGCCAAAGCCACTAATTCGTAACAGCGCCCTCTAGTGTCCAGATTTTACAGTTACGAAGAAAATCCTCATCCGGATTCCACGCAAGAGGAAATTTGGGCTTCAAAAACGGTTCTGTAAGTCTTTTTTATGAATCATTTTCCAATCATGAACATCTCAAACCACTGTAGGACACAACTAGGAGGAAATTTTTGGGTGTGATTCTAATTTCGAGGGAAAATGACAACAATCCACTTTATGAAAGGAAAGCTCACAGACTATGCATAGGGTTGAAAGTGTAGGCATCAGAGCAAGAGCTTTTCCTTCTGAGTCGATCCTTAAATGTCAAGTTAAGAGTCCTTTTATGATCGCGCAGCAGGCTATACCGAGACACAGCCTATCCACTCAACTCATGAACAGACTTGCTCCAAACCAAGAGACGCAGTTTAGGGTTGCACTGGATGCCAGATGATCTTAAGATCAATAACAGTGGCCTGCATTCAGCTTGGTTACCATGGCAATGAAGGATTTAGTGACCCAGAGTGTGAATTACTAGCCTGCAATGTACAAGTGTTATAACAGAATGCTGTTTAATAATATGTATATGTCCATTGGAATTGTCAAAGTATTGTATTTTCAGAGGTAAAAGGTAACTGGGTCATTCCGAAAATTAGGGGTCCTAAAATAATTTGTTGTGCATGTAGTCCCAATTTATCTGACTTTTTGTGTTTTAAAGGTGTTGGAAAAAATAATTAGGTTAAATTTTGGTGGATACTTGGTTATAATTATCTGTTCATGTCTCATTTTAATTCTGTTGTAATTAATAGCAGTTAATTATCATGTTTATCAGAAACAGCAAATTATGATTAGGTGTTTGCATTATAACGAATGCAGTTTTTCATGACCCAAGTACAGTATTTCGGACAGTGTAAATTGCCAGTTTAGATTTTACACTTGGTGTAGGTCAAATTGATAATAGACCGTATCGAATAGCCGCCATTTCGTAGGCCACCTTTTGTTACTTAAACCTTTCAACAATGGAAGCACAAGATGTGCAACCTTTAATAACCACCATGCATGTCCTTAAGGAACAAAGAAACTGCCCCACGAAATGGCGGCTATTCGATACGGTCTATAATTAATACACTGCAAAAACTTGGGTGTTAAATTTAACATTGGTCAGTGTGAAACGTCTTGTTGAGCCCATTGATTTAAAGCTTTTCACTAACAGTAATCTTTTTTTTCCCTTCAATTTATCTGCACTAATCCGTTCATGGTGGAACAGTAGTGTGATTGGCAAACTGCCATTGTCCTCATCATGATTTGAAAAGACAGAGAAACGCCTTTTTTCATTATTTCTTAACAACCCCCTAAGGAGTAATGATGATGATCTAATAAGGCAAACCACTGCATAGTCTACATGTAGCCATAAGAGTACAACGTGGTGATTATGTTAATTAGGGTTTGTTTTGCCCTCGACCGACGTATATTAGCACTGTATACTCGGTGCTTTCTCGAGACACTATGAAAAACTTTATAGCGTGTTCGGGTGGGATTCGAACCCACGACCTCCTGCAAACAAGGCAGACTTTATGGGTGATTAGGGTTTGTATTCGCAAATGTGGAAAATAATCAGAAAAGCCTGTAGCCAATCAAATACCAGTAGCTGGATTTCCACGCATGACATAGCATTATTTTTTAACACTAGAAAAATTTACACCAAGATATTCATTATTCAATAAGATTTGAATAATTTGGTGTTACTTTAACACCAAAAGAATCACGTCGAGTTTTACACCAGTTTGGTGTCAGAAATTTAACACCAGATTTTGTGCAGTGTCTGCATAAATTAATAATAATTTCTTGCAAATCTCTTCATTTGATAATTTACAAAACAAATGTCCTGGTGAGGAAGGGGGACGGCATGCTAATAATGCAGAAAGCGCATTGAGATCCGTCGGATCTGTAATGCGCTATATAAGAACTGTCTATTATTATTATTATTATTATTATTATGCTACTTGATAATTTTTCTCCCATTTCCATCAGATTCACTTCAAATCAAGTTATACTTAATAAGCGCAAATTCAATTTTGAAGTTAATGTTTGTAAGATGCTACTAGTGTTTATCTCATACTTCAAACTATTCGTTTATTAAGTGTTATTAAAGTTATCGTCAAGCCTACATGTATGCTCATCTACCACCCCCTCCCCTCCCCCCTTACCCCCTCCCCTCCCCCCTTACCCCCTGCTTCAGTACAAACATTACACAGCTACATCTTTCAGTAATAAATAAACATTGTAGGCCTATCCCCTGCCACACACACTCCTCACAATGAGTTATTTTTCCTGTGTCCAATCTGAATTCATTTCAGCAGTGATATGCAAGACAAACCATTCGTTGCTTGTGATTGGACGATACGCTACTGTAATGAACACCGATCGTGAATCAGTACAAGACATCTGACAAGACTTGTACATTTATAACACAACCGTTGTGCAGTTTGCTCGCTCAATGCACTCCAACCCACCGTGCAAGACGTGTGGCCATCACTCGAGCACGCATTTTATTTCAGAGGTTTTTGCTCATCACACTGAATAAATGATGCATTATGACGCCATTGTGCCGTGCCTGTGTAGTTTATTTTCCTCGCCGCTTGCTTGAGCGGTGATTGCGAGTCGGTGTGATGAAGCGGACACGTAGAACACATCACCCATGAACGGCGACAACGTGTGGATCGGGTAGCTAGCTTTCTTTTTTTCTCTGAAGGATGGAGTGTTTGTGTCTTGGATGATGCTAGGTATATGTGTAGAGTTAGCCAGGGCATGATATGAGCAGTATAGATACTTGGAACTCCCTACAATTAAATTTGCTAAAAAATCTTGTATTTTTGTAGGAGATAAAATATTGATTATTCATAGATTATTAATATTGATCGAATATTTGTTTCTACAAGAATTGTTTGTACATCATCTTATTGTTTAAGATGATAATAATAATAATAACTGTACTTGTATAGCCCCAAATTACCCGAGGATGCAAGGCGCTTGCAAGAAGAAAGAAAAAGATAAGAAGATGAGGGAAAGACAATTTAACCAGCTATGATCTGGGAAAAAGATGTTTCTTAAGAGCATATTTGAATGATGAAAGACTGTCTGAGTTCCTGATGTGATGGTGGTAGATGATTCCATAGGCGGGGAGCAGCAACAGAAAAAGCCCTGTCCCCAGCCTTTTTACGAGACTTAGGGACAATCAGTGTAGCAGCATCAGAAGAGCGGAGCGAGGGAATATGAATGGGTCTGAAGTTCCAATTAAGATTAGGGGTCAAGTTGTTAGATATATATCCAGGAATGGCCTCGGCAATCTGCAATGGTCAGTGTAGGTTTTGCACTCGTAGGGTTGTGTTTTTGTTTCTTTTCCTGTTTGTAAGTGGCTTTAAAAATCATCTTTTCAAAAAAGGCAAAATGTCTCCTTTATTCTCAGTTTGGGACAAATTATAAAACAGTTAATAAAATTATTTCTGAAACGGGTACAATTTGTTTTATTCATTGCTTTAAGAAGCAAACCCTTTAGTTAAATCTTGTGATGATTTTTATTTAAAGGGCATTCTGACTTGAAACAAAATCATACTTTTCGAATTTGGAAATGTGAAATACATCCAATTAAAAACTTCAAGATGTGTTTGAGGAAGGTTTTGAATAACTTAAAAAGCAAGACTAATTAAGAAGAATTCATACAACTGTAGGACCATTTACAATTCAGTCCAAATAGACTGCCGAAGTGAATAAATCATCTATTGTTAGTTGCCTAGGCAATTGGCTCTAAACTAAAAATCACTGAACCATGTCCCTGTGCGTTTGCAATGTACTTTTTCCGACGGCCATAATAGTTTAGAGCCCATTGCCATGGCAACGCACGTCACACTTCGGCTGTCTATGTACTTTTTGATGTTTCTTCTCATTTTATCCCTTGGGATTCATTTCCTTGCATTCACCTTTTATTTCCTTTTGTGAATTTCCCTCGTCTTGAATCTGTGTTGTAATTAATTGGACTTGACTTGAGTTTCCCTCCCTTGAATTGATTTATGATTCCCTCCCTTGAATTAATTTATGATTCCTTCCCTTGAATTGACTTATCAGCATTTGGTTTCCTCATGCTTGCGAGCAACAGTGCAATGGGTGCTTTTGAGTACCAGAAAGAAATAATAATAATAACAGTAATAATTATCCTTAATGCTGCAAACAGTTGACACCACGGGAAACCTTTCCCCAACGACCACCGAAATTTCGGCAAGAATCACTCAAATTTACACCAAATTTCTCTACCCAAAGCTTCCAAAAATGGTTATAGACCTAAGAAAAATGATTCTAGACCTAATAAAAATGGTTTTTGACCTAAACAAAATGGTTTTTGACCTTAAAAAAATGGTTTTTAACCTCCAAAATATTGGGGCTACACCAAATTGTCGCCCTAACCGACCGTGTCGCCATAACATAAATTTCTACGCAAAAAGTGTCACCCTATTGGATAAAATAGAAAAGTAAAAATTACCGAGAATGGGGCATTTGGGAGACATTAAAGAGAACCATTTCTTAAACGACCACTGAGTCAAGGAAGCGATTTCGCTAATGGAAACTGTCTTATTTTACCTAAAGCTCCAAAAAAATGGTTTGTGACCCAGACAAAAATGGTTTGTGACCTAAAAAGAATGGTTAAGAACCTAATGCGCCCTGAGCATCTTTTTGATGGATACCGGCGCATTACAAGTATTCATTATTATTATTATTATTAAAAATGCTTAAGAACCTAATAAAAATGCTTTTAAACCTTCTTGAAAATAGGGAGACATGGCCATGTCTCCCTATTTGTCGATGTTTCCCTAATACCCCGATAATAACCCTCTCGTGTCTCCCAAGTAACCTATTAAGAAATATAATAATAATAATAATATTAATATCTCTTAATGCTATAAAGGGGCGACCCACCGGTAAAACTTTGCCAAACTACCACCGAAATTTCAGCTAAAAGACATCGATTGGACACCAAATTTCTGTAAACCAGAGGTTCCAAAAATGTTTCCACACTTCCAAAATATTGGGGCTACACCAAATTGTAGCCCTAATAGAGTGGGTCACCCTAATAGGGCTCTCTACACACAAAGTGTCGCCCAATTGGATAAAATAGAGAAATAATGAGCTGGAACATAAAATAGTCTTAGTCTGCTGAAGATTTGAATGTATGTCAAGTGATCCAAGTGAACCCAAGTTAAACAAATATTATTTACCTGTAAACATGTTGACCTTGGGACTAGTTTTATTATAAATATGGAAGCTGCGACCCAGGTAACTAAAGGACAAGCATCCCTGCCCCGATGTCCTCTTATCTACTGGCTCCCCGATGTCTCCATCCACAGTAATTTACCCTCCTAGACCCTCTTGATTGGCTGAGAGCTCGTTATCGTCAGGTGTTACTGGGCTATCAAGAGTGTCTGTCATCACTCGAGATGTCTGGAACTGCATGGGAGACCAAATTAGCCCTTGACGTCCCTGGAGCATGAATATAGCTCAGGCTAATCAACCGTAAAGCGGATTGTTCCAGAGATAATTGTAAATGAGATTTTTGTAATTCACCATTTTTTTTTTACGAGGGAAGGAGTACAATGTTAATCAATATTTGAATAATTTGAGCAGGAAATGCTATTAATGTTTTAAAAGGGGAAATTGCTGCAGAGAGATTAATGGTTGAGTGGAATCGATGACAAATTGTTTGAAGCGGTAATATAGCATGAATCTTTATCCATTCTGGTGCTCATTTTTTACAAGTGCTTTTATCTGTTCTCAAAATAGAAGAAATAACTTGAACTTGTTCTGAGAAGATAACTTAAAGGCCCACGATTAGGGATATTTATCAATGAAATCTATGTGATGAAACTATTCTACTAAGTTACAGTCATAACAATCTTATTTGGAGCCTGTTTTGGGGTTAAAACAAAGGTTTTTAACTTATATGCTAATGTGAATATGCTACTAAGGTTGTGATGTCAAAAGAGGTTGTGATGTCAAAAACTGTACACAAAAGATTCCACTTTTTTTCTCAAAATTGCTAAAACTTTTGTAATCCATGGCTGTTTGAGTTTGTTTTACTTATTGCCTATGTTTAGCGTAAGTTGAAGTCTCTCAAATGACGCGGTGACGCGGCTGTTTTTTTTTTTTGGTTTTTTTTGGTGAGTGGATTCCAAGCAATACAGGCATGTTTTTAATCAAAACACTCTATAGACGGTCCGTGTCTAAGTAAAAAAATAAACGCTAAAACAGTTCTTTTTTTCTTGTCTTTTTTGGCCTAAGCCATGACAAAACTGTGGGTGGAAACTGCAGCAATTTGCTACAACTCCAACTTGAATTCTTATGTTTTTTTCTTTACTTTTCCCTTGTGTCTTCCTGAAGTGATGCACTCCAAACAGTGTCCTCTTTCTGTGATTTACTGCAATAAAATCTTGAAAGTTGAATTAGGCTACCTTTTATTGATTTTACATCAAACAAACAATAGTAATGTATATATTGCTAAACAAGTAATCCATCATATGAAGCAAAGACTAGGCATAAAGTTGTTTAGCATGTCAATAATTTGTAAACATTTCCAGTGTGACTTAAATTTGTATGCAACAGACGCAGACGCAGATGCCCCACAAGTGTCTGTCCTTGTGCTGTAAGTGTGAAAAGTGTACTTGGAGTTTTCCCATCCTCTATTTTATGTTGTTCTTTTTTTTATAGTTTATTGCTCACATCTCAGTATAGACCATTTGCACGATGGCCATCTTGGGGCCAAGTAGATTTAAGTAAGCACGTTGTGTTTCCTTTGTGACATTTAAATAAGAAAACCCGGCCTCTAACATGGCTGCTTTTGCAAAGGGTCTATAGTTCAGTCATGTTTGTTGAACACTGTTATCCTGTCTTCTGTCTCACTTTCATTAAGCAATTTGTCAGTAAATAAAAAGTATAGGCTATATACTATTGGAACAAACTGCATTGGCACGTACCGGGTACAGTATAAATTCTTTAGGCTAAGATAAATTAGTTGCCATTTTCCTCAAAATCTGGACATTGTGATTAGCGTCAGAGAAGTGTGACTTGCCTCTAATTCAGTGCTTCTCTTGAATACCAAGTGTGATATTTTGAGGTCAGAGGTCAGATAATAATCTTATAATTGATCACATGACCTTTATAGATGGTTGCGGCATAGCGTTGTCGGCACATCTATACAGACATCCAGACTTGGTGTTGTGCATGCAAATGGGAAGATGGAGACAGAATTATTTGCCTTCGGAGCGAGGGGCGACTAAAAACAAAACTCCGAGGACAGTAAAAGCTTCCGAGCTTTTGAGAATTGATCCACACTGGTGCCGGCCAATAGATTTATGAAATATATAGAAAGGCGGGATCATTTTTGAAATGTTACTTTTTAGTACTAACTGTTGCGAATTTGCCCTAAACCTTGACATTTAAAGTTAGATTCTAAATTTTTTAAATGATAAAAATGGATAGAGAGAATTCTGTTCTTACATGTACATGTATTGTCGTGAATTTATCGTGCATGAGAGAGAGTTTACTGTTGGTTTACTCTTTTTTGTCTTATCAGTGCCGTTCAAAATTGGAACAAAAAATTAAAAATAAAAATAAAACTGACCAAAGTCTAGGTTTTCTGAAATTTTTCACTTTTTCTGTAATACACTGATGCAAACTAGATTTATTTCTAGATCATATCTATTTTGAAAACTTGGCTGTTGCCATATAATTCCTACTCTTGAGTTTTAATTGCCTCAAATTAAAATATCAGATTTTACAATTAATGTCTATAAATTAGTGGTACTATAGCATTTGGGACTACTTTGATCCTGTATTTGTCAAATATGTCTGGGACACTGGCGACACTGCTTTTTTTATTCAGTGAATAATTTTGAGATGATTTTTTATTTATTTTTTCAGATCCGGCTGCAAACGCTGAGAGACACGGATGACGCTTGTCTGGCCTCTTGCAATGTTATGATGTATCACGTATGTCCGGAACCGGGCTTGACAAATGTCAGAAGGTCGTCCCGCTTGTTACTGATATTGATTAGCTATAATGAGGACTTGAGAGAAGACCGAGCAGCAAACGGCCTCGGCAGCGTGTCAAAGGACTACAGGCTGATTTGGTCACAGAATGGACGCGTAAACAGGTCATGGTTGATTGAAGACAAGATGAGAAATCAGCGAACGGCCGAGTTGTCTCGTTGGATAATCATTAGACAGGAGACATTGTGAGCAGGAGTGATAGTAGACAGCGGTGCAGCCCAAAGCATTGCCCAATGTACATTGTACAACTCTTGTTTACAGAACACTTCTATTGATGCTGGATGGCTATGATTCGGAGAGTAGTTTGAATAACATGTGATTTGTAAACCCTGGCATACTCGAGCTTGTTTAAAGTTGTGCACGGATGCATTATGCGCAGGTGTCGTTGCTTAACCAACTTCAGTCGGACTTCCTCGATGATTAAACAACCTGTTTGTAAGCATATCATGGCCATGGAATGACCAAAAACTGTGTTCAGAACTTGGGATTGTGCAATTAGGGAAAAATAACTGTGACTGGTGAAAACCCTGGCATACTCGATGCTGCATCTTGCACAGGTGTCACTGCTAACAAAAAAAATCATCTGAACTTGCTGAATAAACCACCTGTCAGTAAACATACGGTATCAGCATCCAGAACTTGGGATTGTGCAATTGTACAAAAATATCTCGCAAAGAACTGTGACTGCTGTAAACCCTGGTATACCAAAGCTCATTGAAAGTTGCGCACGGATGCGTCTTGCATAAATGTCATAGCTCAAATGACAGTTGTACTCCCTTTCTGATGATTAGACAACTTGTTACACATGTAGTAAACGTGTCATGGCCATGATGGAATGACCAAAAACTGTCCAAACTTGGGATTGTGCAAGTATGAAAAACTAACTCACAATAAAGAACCGCGACTGCTAGCAACATGCTGCACAAGACGGCATTTAGGAGTAAGCACAAGGCGCGAATGTATTCAGTGGCCTATGGATTCATGTTACCATGGATATGGTCTGTTAATCAACTACTCTCATTGGTCATACGAACCACGGATGAATCACGTAACGAGGAAGAGGCACCGTGCTACGAACGCTGCATAATTCTTCTATTCTCACTTCCCGTATGTCTTGTCGTTATCGTCCTATTCTCACCCTTTGCCTTGTTTGGGTTTATTGTGCGGATTTACCTCGCGGGAGATCGCGCTTCATATATGTATTCCTTCGCAGATACCCCCAGCAGAGTCAACGTTAACGAATGTATATGGGCGGATCTGTCCACGAAACATTATTTCAAAGTGGCTGTCATCAATACTTGCCTTATGCCAGAGGGAATGGCCAGACTCGACAACCTCCGCAATGTTCAAACACGATCAGTCAATCTTGGTCGTCGAATTATAAACTCCCAGGTTCGACCGAGCCCAAGAATCTTTGTCCAGTCGCCGTCAGACAGCGAACTTAAGACTTACAGCGTAAACCCACCGGTATCCAGCAACCCTATGAGTCTTTTCAACACAGGAGAGGGACACCAGTTAGATTTTGGAGATTCGGACGTCTCTTGCGTGACGTACACCAACATTCGACCGGAAGACACGTCGTTCTTCAGCCAGAGTATTGATAAAATCAGGGGTGATTGTGACGGTCAGGAACAAACCAATCAATGCAATGGGGATACACCTGTCACCCCTGACATCCCTGTTAACGGGATAATACTCAGGGAACCATTGGATGTGGAATTAGAGGAAGATGACGACCAGCGTGCCAGCGTGACCTCTGTGCCTGATATCGTACCCAAAGACACCTCAGACATTCCAACATCGCCAGAATCGCTGGATTCAAACTCTACTACTCATCTGGACTGTAACATTCAAATTGAGTTTTCCTATCCCCCCGAACCCAAATCCCAAACGCCCACCGGTAGCTCACCGACCTCCCCACCTAAACCCCCTCAGGGCGAAGGGGGCACAGGAGACCTCCCCTCCCCTTCCGAGCACGCCGCATGCATCAACTTCCCCGCTGGTCTAGATTTCATCTGCTTCCAAGAGGTCTTCGAACATCGAGCTACGCAAAAACTTGTTAATATTCTACACCTGTGGTTTAGTCATATCATATATGACGTGGGTGTGAACACCTGGAGTATTAACAGACATTTCTTGAACAGTGGTTTGCTGTTTGCGAGCCGCTACCCAATCCTAGATGCTTGTTTTGAATGTTTCACCGAGAGCCAGAACGAAGACAGAGCTGTTTCAAAAGGACTGCTCATGGTTAAGGTAAGAGACTAATTATTGCAGTCCTTTCTTAAGGCTGGATTCACACTAAGATTTTCGCGTGTAAATTTGACGTGGGTCACTATGAGAAAAATCTGTGTGGAGGCAATTTGGTTACCACAAAAAATTCCTGATCGATTTAGAAATTTTCAGATAACTATACATTTCTCCGATCTCTCCAGACATGCCCCAGCGTTGGATCAAAAAGCAATCCCATCCATCCTGCACTTAATGACCTTAAACCAGAAAGTATTGCAGTATCTCGGTGCCATTTTGAAAAGCACCGGTGGACCACCAAATTTTCAGCAGGACCAGTAGAGTTCTCTAATCTACTGGCTCTTCTGACCAGCATGAAATTCTGGTTAATTTCGACCCCTGTGTTGCCCTAGGTTTTTCAGCTCGGCCACAAAGTGCGAGAGAACAGGAAGAAATTCTCAGTTTTAGAGGTGGAAGAAAAACCCCACACACTAACGTGTGGGGAAAACCCACGGAATCAAACAGGGACTGAGAACCCAATCCACATACTGACCAAGACAGGATTCAAACCAGGGCCACAGAGGTGGAAGGTGGGGAAAACGAGGCACTAAAAACACAATCAACTTTGATGGAAAGTGTTTTTTAGTCTTTCCACGATAAAGGGGGCATTTTGGCAACACAGACCATATTTTCCAGAAAATACCTTTGTGTAGTCTCAAAATAAAAGAGTTTGAGTTGTTCTGAAGAGATAACTTAGGCCCAAAGAGGGTTACAAATAACCATAACAATTGATAGGTGCATAATTGCAACATTTTGCTGGAAGTGTTTTTCCAATTCTCACTGTTTTAAGCAGCATACCGGTAGACCTTTTCACAAACCTAAGTGTGTATAGTGATCAAACAATCTTCCCACAGTGTACTGTAGTTCTGTCTTTTGTCCAAATTGACTCAAGCAGTACATTTGCAAATAGGTCTATTTATTGTGGGATGAGGCATAAATCCCACGCGAAGCAACACCAAATGTTTGTAACGCCGTACTCTGAAATCCCTCTGGAATGAAGGATTGTGAATCTATTAGAATTTAGATTGGTAACATGTGGCAGTATTTCATGAAAGTATAAGTAGTGTTGTGCTGTCTCACAAAACATCATTATTTCACCGGTCCTACCAATAGTACCATGAACACCTGTTGTGGGATTAGTCTGTAGGTACATTGTACGTTAACCATCCACCTGCCAACAGAAATCTAAGTTATTTAGATGTTAAAAAATTCAATTTTGCCATCTTGCATCTTAGATATGAGCCAGACAAGAAAAGCATCTTTACTTCAAATCTCTTTGACTATTATGCCGAGGTTTAGTCGTCATGGGAACAAATGAGTCTAAACTGTGTAAAAAGGTCGAGTGATACGAGAGATAATGGACCTGCGGCTTGCAAACTCATCAGCGAATGAGCTTTAGCAGTAGGAGGCATATAGATGAACGATTTGTCCCGCAGAGAAAACGAGAAATATCCATCAAATAGATCGAGCTTGCACCGTGGGCGGTTTGATCATTCTCGTAATGACTCGTAGGTTGTATGACCGCAAAAACAAGTAAATGACGTTAGCTTCCCGGGGGGTATGCCAAGTCGCTGGATTCAGTCGGAATATTATCAAGATTGACTCAATTTTAACTAATGGTTTAGAACTGCATACTTATCAAGCATCAGTAAGTTCAGATTTGGTAGAAGAACCAAAGAAAGTCTATGTTTTGATACAAGGTCTGAAGCCATGGTCAACTTCTCAATTCTTTCTATTTAAAAAAAAAAAAATTTGTTGATATAAAAAAGACACTGTTATGCACAAGGTACAGTTGCAGCGCTCATAACACATAAAAAAGACCCGACTGTCGTGAAATATTAAAAAAAAAAAAATTTAAATTAAAGTAACTAATGTTAATACTTTAGACGAATGAATCATATCCATTTGTCTAATATATCGCTGCATTGAAGATAGATTGCTGTTGATCAAGACTTGAAAAAAATGAAATCAATTGCAAAATCTCTTTGATAAATCAGTGTGGAGCTTCTATCACAAAAGCAACCACGCCGTAAGTGGGTTATCTTGATCAAATAGCCTGCGTTCGTCTTTTAGGTGAGAGGATTTCTGCTCGCAGACATTCCGAGATATGAATCCATAATCCCATTTTTATGTGAGTGGTTTAGATGGTTGAGCAGCAGTTGTGGGGAGGGGGGCCGAGCGATGGGGTGTCTGGAGAGGGACTTCACACTGGCGATTGAATGTCGCTAAGAGATGAAATCGTCTTCCAGAGCCAAACCGAAGACCGTTTGGAAGCGGCGAATGCCTCGTGGCTATTTCCTTGACTGTCCTCAACAGGTCTTGCTCTATCTCTTGTTGCCTATTTGGTTTCATCAGTTGAGGTCGTTAAGAGGCATCTACTAAACCGATTCTTGTTTGGGTTGCCGGGGTGTCAGGTAACTACAATTTGCATCTAGAGGGCCAATCCAAAGCGAATGGTTTTAGGTCGATCATCAGCATTTTGTGAAGAAATGAAGGTGTGGGGAGGGTGCATGATGTTGTCCTTATGGATGAAATCACTTTAACTGAAGACCATTTTGACATAATGATATCGTAATCCTACAGCTAAATACAGTACATGTAAATATTTCCAATGCAGTCGAGCACTAAAAGAGATCCTGGGGACTTGGTGAAATTCCTTGTAATAACAAGAATCTCGCTTTACAAGTCATGAAAATGATGAAAACAAGTTTTCGGTTTAAAATTATCCTTGTATACATGCATTTAACCACTTTATTTATAACAGGAACTGCATATGCAGTTCTAAGTGTGAGTGTCTTTGGGAGCGGTTACAGAATTAGCCCATGAATTAGACCAGGGCAGAGCTGGTCTCTAGAGCTTGGGGTCAAGTCAGTTTTTGGTTTTTGACCTGTGACTTGACTCCGGAGAAAATAGACTGCCGAAGTGAATACATCATCTTGTGTTAGTTGCCTAGGCAATTGGCTCTAGACTAAAAATCACTAAACCGTGTCCCTGGTTTTTTTTAGAACCAGTTGCCATGGCAACGCATGTCACACTTCGGCTGTCTATTACTTGTGACTGGACTTGGGAAATAAGATTGATTTACAATGTACGACTTGAAATCAAAACTAGTCATCAAGTCTCCAGCCCCAGATACATACATGTATACTGCATAACCAAAATTGCTAGTGCAGTCTCCCGCTCCAGGGGAATAAATTGGAAAATGCCTAGCCGTCGCGAAGTGGTTGAGCATGTTTTTCCATTAAAAGTACTCCAATATTAAACCATTTTGAACAGTATATGATTCAACAATTTACCTGTTTTTTCCTCAGTTTTGCATAAATTCCCTTTCCAGTTTCCACAAGCATATATGAGAACAAGACATTTATACAATCATGAATTTTATTGCGACACCCAGCTCAAGTTTTTACGCTTATCACTCCACAGCTAGTGATTCGATCCTAACTGCGTTGCCGTCGCCAGGGACGAGTGCAGACCGTTGATGCTTGTTGACAGTCGTATTCACTGACTGCACTCGCACCATTAGGCAGTTTCCTGTGTGTACTATGGTACACGTGTTCCCGGTCCGGAACATCGCTATAACAAACATGTCATCCATAAAAACTGCTGTGCAACAATAGAAATACAAACGATTTCCACACAACATACTGACAATCTATTGAGGTTTGTTTTGCTTGTGGAAAAAAAAAAAAAGACTTCTATAATATTGGATGGCTTTGAGGTGATATGAGACTATACCGTACGTGTCATGAAAATACAGAATGAGCCAAAGGCGAGTTCGGTACCCGAAAAGACATCCGATATTGTTATTGTTATATAAAATGAAGCTTCGTTTTGAAAGGTTTCCGTGAGATTTTTGTCTGTTTGGTGTTGAAAACACTTTTTGTTACTGTACTCTGGCGTGCGTTGCACACGCATGCAATCCATTCCCTCGATCCATGAGGTACGCGTGTGTTCGTGTTGCGCCCAACGTGCACGCACATCGAATCTGGGCTGTGCTGCACAGTAACAGAAACGCACAGTGTCCGCAAAAGCTTCATTTATTTATATAATAATATTCCATATTGAAGCCTGGTATTTGAAGAACAATTCACATTTATTTTGATTATAGCTTCGATATCAAGAAAATAAATTTTCAAATTTTGATTAGACTTGTTTCTGAAGAAAATTCACATTTCTTTTGTTTCGGTGTACATGCTTGGTTGTCATGATAATTAATCTGGTAGAAATGACCCTGGTAGAAATGACCCTGGTAGAAATGACCCTGGTAGAAATGACTTCATGACAATGGTCGCTGTTGCAGAATATCTTAGGAGATTACTTCAAAAAGGACTATAACTGGCAAATTTAAAAAATAGCTTACAGGACTAGAAAACTTCACAAAAGAGGACTTAGTTGGAAAGTCCTTAGAGATAGGAGTTATCTACATGTAGTCCTACAATGGGACTTAATAAACCCTAAGATGCATCTTAGGATGTTTGTATAACGAATGCCTGACCTTTAGTATTGTACCTACATGTAACTAGTCCTTTGCACTATGGATGGCACCACCTGCACCACATGCACGTAGCAGCAATAATTTAATCTGGTCAAGTGGATACTAACTGTGCATGTGAAAGGAAGTACATGAGTACCAGACATGTGCATGAAACCTACAAAAGGTTCATTAATATTTCTTAGGAACGACCTGAAATGATCTCTTCAAATTTCCATTTACCCATATCATTATAAATTCCAAATGACACCAACACAAGCCACCTTGTCACCACATTCCTCCGAAGTGCCTACAAATTACCCCATGTGATGAAACCCAATCGGTGACCTACATTAGCCTCACGCCTTGCTGGGGCCAAGTCCTACGACAGGATGCTCTCCCATCATGCCCATGCACATTGCTTCTGTTTAGATGTGTTCTCATGGGATAGCTGAGGTATTGACTTTGAATTTAATCGTTTTTCTATTCCCCCGCAGCTAACTCTGAAGGCGTACTTGATGAAAATTCCATGCACGGTGTGTGCCATTTTGGATAATAAGCCGTAGTCATTAAAGGCCCTATACATGTAGATGATTGGTTTTGAGCGATTCTGGGAATAAAGCCATTATAAATCAAAAGAAAGACATCAACAAACTCATCCGAAGAAATTTTAGCTCTGTCAAATGTACCACGTCTTCTAAAAACATGAAAATCCATATGTGTTTTACTGGTCTTGGCTGGGTTTACCGGTCTTGGCTGGGCGATGCATTAAAATATGCAACGCGTTGGAACAGCATACAGTACACGCAGTAGACAGCGCTCATTTCGGACCGCCCAGATAAGAAGTAAATCGTTTGCAAACGATCTAAATAATTTCATCTTCATGGACTATTTTCTGGTAAAATTATATCATCTCGGGTGAAAACATTTCATTGGATAGTTGCTACCAATTCAATCTTTACTTTGAGTAAGGTTTTCCCTGTCAACTCATTAATTAACTTTTGGGGTCATTGCAAATGATACAGTGGGCCTTTAAGTTTATGTGTTAGCACAGTTCTTATTTTCTTTACTGTAAGTTGAAATTTAAATTTGTAGAAGCAAAATGCAAATGATAATGCCCTTTTGAGTTTAGAAATTTCTTCACAGAAGGAGCACTGCCATTTTTGTGTTTAGAAAGGGCACTTCCATTGGAAAATCAAAGTCTATGAGAGGATTGCAAATGTGGAAAGTCAACAATATGCAGAGCTGCCAAGCCTCCCGGATTTTGCAACAGATTCTTCGGAAAAATAACTAATTTTGTGTGTCCTGACATGGATAAAAACCCTCCTGGATTGTCAATTAACAACCTTGGGGATTTGTAGATGTGTTTGGAGTCACGGAATGAACCTGTTTTCCCAGATGTCTTCCCCAAAATCCGGGAGGGTTGGCAGCTCTGCATTATCATTATGGAGCAGGAGGAATAACTATATTGGACCAGTATAAACATTCAGCATCTTCGTAATTTTGCACCGGCAGCCGTGACGGGCAGGTTTTCATATTTGTGACAATAGATCTACAAAGTGCCTACTTGTGCATGATGCACGGTGAAATCGTAATTTCCCCCCGTCATGGCTTCCTGTGCAAAAGGTCTATACACACATTGACAAAAATAAAACTTTTTTACTTTTTTACTGGATTAAATTTAATCCCATAAGAGTAATAACGCTTCAGGAAAATACGCATTTGTGCGTGTTCCCTTTCAAGAAATATTAAGCTTGTTCCCAATCCCATCAGTAGAAAGCATCCAGGGTAGATTTGCTGCTCAGAGACATAAACGGACAAATCTATCAGCTAGATTAATTTTTCCTTTCCTCTGTGCAAAATCTGACCATGTAAATACCCGAGGGTCTGCACTCTGCTTGAATAGATGGTCCGTGTATTAATGTAGCCTTTTCTCTGATCTCATCTCATACGTATTGATTTTATGTCATCTTGTGGCGCTGCTTCCTCCAAGCTTAACGCCATGGCTGCAGTCTTGGAGATTTAAAGAGGTATAGTCAACAACAAAAACTGAAAAGTTGAGATTTGAGTTTAGAGTGGTAGGGGAATTGGAATTGTCTAAGGATTTATGAGTACAGTGAAAATCTTGATAAATCAAACTAAAAGTTAGGATTGCATTCCAGTCAAAGTGATCTTAATATTTCAACTTAACATTTTAAAACTTATTTTAACTTATTTCATTAAATTAATTGGATTTTGCTCTGTACAAAATATTTTCCAAAATTTGTTTTTGTGATCATTTTTTTTTCTGCATAAAATGTTTTCAAAATTTTCGTTCTTGTTAAGAAAAAGGGATTTTCACTCGCCATTCTAGCTTTGTCTGCAGTTTACTTTAATTTCTTGTGGTAAAATTAGAAAAAACAGTCCACAGTAAATGTTGAGCAAATTTCAGGTTTTGTAACCACAATAAATTCTTGTAGGATCGAACTACTAGTAGTGTAAGTTTTTGTGAAGCACAGTACAGGGACTTGAAAAAAAAGCAAAGCTTTATGGGTACACATATATTTCCCAAAATTAGGGGTCCAAAACGTTTGGTGTCCCAGTTATATACGACAACCTGTGCATCAAAAATCACCACTCAGATTCTCAGTAATAGACTGTGGTCTGTGATTACAGGGGACAGCACCAATTTCTTGAATATTTTGTTCTGTGGTTACCGACAAATATTTTAAACAAAAGACCATAAAGGCTCATAATTTGTTCCATTATAATAAATAGGAATTTGGTGTCCCGGGTTACCTACGCCAATGAAAATTAGCTGTAGAATGAGTTTGCATTAACCTTGGTGCCCTATCCGCACACAAACGTTAAATTTAAGTGGCATTTATGGAAATAAAAATAAATATTTTCTACTGGAAAACCACTTTTAATCACTCAAAAATCTTTAAAAGCATGTCACTCCTTTTGACCCCTAATTTTGGGAATTACCCATAAATACACTACATGTTCTTCATATCAGAAACTTTATAACGTATCATGGTGTACTTTGAGGAAAGTTGACCGTACCCGCGGTCTTGCTTTAAGGAATAACTGGCACAACTGATGTCAAAGCATTGCAACCCTCTCCTCCCTCCCCCTCCCCCAAATGTAGAACGGGCAAATGACGTCAATTAAATAAACCCAAGCAAGACAAACTCCAGAGACAAGCATTAATGCTTTTCCTGCAGCCACAAGATGCATCACCTTTTTACACAAAGTGCGGTTGTTTTGCCTTCCTTTAAGATGTTACAGGGGAACTCCATTGATCATGTGAAAAGGAAGAGAGGAATTGTGAGGAAATGAGGCCAAGGGGTTGTAAAAACACACTCCATGGATGCGGGGGACTCGGCGAGAGGGATGTAAGGAAATAATGCACGTCGGATGGAGGAAACTAAACAATGCATCGTGGGATACGTTAGGGTAATGCAGTATGGAGCCTCGGGGAGCGAGGAAACACGAGGGATAAAGTGCATTCAGTGGGAGTTATTGAAGGAAGTTAGGAGAGTTAGGATAGAATGAACTGGAAAGTGCATCACTTTGAACAAGAAAGTGCATCTTGGAAATGATGCAAATGATGCTGATTTGTTACAAACTCAATAACTGAGACACATCCAAATTAATCTCAAAGGCTGGCAAGAGTTTAATCCGACCTGTGATTTAAATGTGAACTGCACATATCCATGTAACCTACCACTGCCCTTGAAAAATTCATGAACCCCTTGCCCTCCCCTTGCAGATACCCACTGGTTGGACAATTCCAAAATTTCCAAAATTGTTTAAATCGATTCTGATTCCAGAATCGCAATTCCATTCAGATTCAATTCCATTTTCAAAATAAAAATTGGCACTAAAATTAGGGCTGAAATGGTCACAAATCTCAGTGATACAAAACACTACAAAGTTCCTGTAACTTGTAATTTTTGCATACATTTATAATAATGGGAACCGATTTCTCAAAAAAACAGAATAGTGATTCCTATAGACCTTATGCATGGCAGCCATGACAGAGGACAGGTTTTCATATTTAAATGATGTGACAATAGATCCACAATGTGCCTACTCGTGCATGACGCACTGTGACAATGTGACTGCCCTCTGTCATGGCCGCCGTGCATAAGGTCTATTCCCAACTCGATTCCACAGAGGATTAGACCAAGCCCACAACAGCGAAGTACTGGCTTTGTCACTTTATCCTACTAGTAGTTGGCCAGGTCCCCGATGTAAACATAATTAGCAAGTGTCCAGGTTATAAATAAACACGATTAGCATGTAACCGCTCAGTCCCTGACAAAATCAACATTATTAGCATGTAACTGCCTAGCCTTTTGTCTGTTTATTTGATCTGCTAGCCTGGCATATCCCTGATGTAAACACAGTTAGCAATAATTGTCCAAGGTGTAAGTAAATTAGCCCGTAACTCCTTAGCCCTTGACAAAATCAATATAATCAGCATGTAACTAGCTAGCCATTTGTCTGCAATTCCCTGATGTAAACATAATTAACAATAATTGTCCAAGATGTAAGTCAACACAATTAGCATTTAACTGCTCAGCCCTTGACAACATTAGCATAATTAGCATGTAACTGGTTAGGGCTTAAAGGCACAGGCTCGTCAGCAATGCGCGCGCGCCAAATTTGTGCCACGAAATACGCAACTCCATAGCAAAGGCATGTAGCTGCGTATTTCGTGGCACAAATTTGGCGCGCGTGCATTGCTGACGAGCCTGTGCCTTTAACTACTTTAACTCTTCCACTACAGCGCGCTGGTCACAGCAGATAGAGATACGGATCACTGGAAACATAAACAAACCTAGGCTTCCTTTAATTACGTTGCACACTTTGAACAAATTACACAGTGATTGGGTCAGTTCACACCTAACTGGCCACTGTCCGTTGGAATAAACACAAGTTGTGCATCGATCTGGAAAAGAGACAAGTTGTGCGTAGGTCTGGATAGAGACATTTATCCTCCTAATCCAAGAACAGGTGGTGTCTCTTTTCTTGTTCCAAGCACTATCCTATAAAGGAAGATCGGTCCTGCATTATTACAGAAGGCACCATTCTAGGCCTGTACTTTCTACAGATTTAGACATAGTGCATTCATCTAAAGTACTGAATGCAAGGATTCATTTTTTACACTTTTTATCAGCTCCACCTTAGTTTAAGTTAACTCTTGATCCGATGTTGGCTCAATCCTGTGTGAAATTCCTTCAGGCAAGATGTTGTTACTGTAGTATACCAGTTTACAAAATGTCTTGAAATGCATCTTGTAATCAACCTCTTACAAGCGACAGCACATTTTGGATCCATGCGGAATCCAAGATGTGGAATTTTCTGTATTTCTTTACTTAATGCATTTTGTATGTTGATACAGTATCTGAAACGCTCAATGTTCCATATGTGTATAAAAAGGCTTTATGCCAGAGCATAGACAGCCGAAGTGTGACGTGGTTGCCATGGCAACTATCATGGCCGTCGGAAAAAGTACCATTGCAAAGCACAGGGACACGGTTAAGTGATTTTTAGTTTATAGCCAATTGCCTAGGCAACCAACAAAAGATGACGTATTCACTTCGGTAGCTAGTCTATTTAGATCTGACCAAAAATGTTTGTCTGACAAAATGTACAGAGACAAATGTGGTCAGAAGTGGTCGGGAAAATGGCTTATTTCCATACTTCACCTCAGAAATGGCTAGGTTTTTCTCAACATGTAAACAAACTTGGAATATTTTAGAGCAGCTTAGCCTATAAAGGCTAGCAGTTACCTTTCATTGAACATCGTATATTCATCTTTCAAAAGAGTGATTCTAATTGTTTTAATACCGTAATCCAAGACATAAAACACCTGAAGTATTGTAGCTAAACCCTACAAGGATGCTAGACCTGATGGATGTACATACACAATGTTATACACGATGAGGACAGCGGTATAATCAGCGATAATTTAATCAAGTCCTCAGTCTCGTATCGTGTTCCTTGCATTCAAGTTGCCTCTGGCAAGCCAATTTTTTTCCGATTACTGCTACATGAATTGATGACTATACAAGCGTGTCGCTGGTTAAAGCGTTTACTTTTCTAATTTTCCCACTAGTAAACCCTCGTGCTGTTTCATTTTTAGTTGTACGTATAATACTGACAGTGAACCTCAATTATCTAAACTGCTCACACAAAAATTTTAAAAAATAACTCCCCAGAATCTCCATTTTCGTTTTGGGCTTTGATTTGTTTTGTGTTCACTAAAATATATCTGCAAGGCATATCTGATGAGTGGTAACATATATAAGCTCATCAGATATGTGTCTGTTTTCAATACTGGAGAGACCTATTCCTCCAGGATATTATCTCTGTACAATGTCATTCATCACCTCAAAACAAAAGAAATATTTTAAGATAGATCTAAGGAGATAACTATAGTGTCACAACATATCTTTCAAATTTCCAATATAACGTATGTAACAAGGACACCAAAAAATTTGTCCTATGTTACATACATTGTATGGGAAATGTGTACACAGGGTTTTCAGAAAGGTATGTTGTTGCACTATTTGTTGCTTAAGTTATCTTCTTAGATCTGTCTTAAAGGAGTGTGACCAGAGTTTCTGGAAAATAGTTTTCGATGTATAACTTACCAATATTATCAAGTAACTCCCATACACATCAATAACTGTGAAAACACAACAACAAAAACCATTCAGGGTAAAAACAAATTGAAATGTTTGGAAAATTTAATTGGTCTTCTTTTTTTTTGAGTCGTTTTTTTTTTAAATGTTGAGAGTTGGGGGGTGATTTTTGGCGTGCCTTTTTTTGTTCATCTCCTTTATCTAGCTGTTTGAAAATACCAACATGAATTCAGTATTGTCCCCATATTCAACACTTTCTCTATGCATCACAAACAAATTGTTTCTCAATTGAAATAGAGGATAATAATGGCCATAATAGGGACAGATTTCTGAATTAGTGTCCAAAACCACAAGGATGATCTCAAGCAGCCAAATAAATGAGATGTTTAAATACCATGAACCCTATGACTCAATTTGTCAAACTCGTACACTTGTCGTTGTTCTACATGTAATATACTTCAGTGGCCTCCAAAATCCAATTAAAATGGAAATACAGAGTTTGTTTTGCCAATGAAAAATGCAGATCATCTCTGAATACCCCCAACTGCCAGGAAATGCATGGGTCGTTTTGAAGCAATTATGTCCCAGGGGGCTTCGATAAAAGGGACTCCATCCTACTTCAGAGTTGTTTGGAGAAACCATAGGAGAAACTAAAGACCTCGAAATCTGAATGTTCAGGTTTATAACGACCGAATATTCAATCCTCCAATTTCAGAATTTAATGCAAGTTTTCTAACTTGCATTAAAGGTTCTTAATTGTTGCTTTAAAAACTTACAATTGAGAATATAGGTAATCCTAAGTAAATGTTTACCCACAAACTGCCGCCCCGGGTTCAGCTTTTCTTACCCCGGGGTTCGTTAACCCCGAGTTCTCTTCTCATTTGTTTCATTAACCCGGAGTTTCGTTAAACCCGGGACGAGCTTGCCCCGGGTTAACGCGGTGCGGTTTCCCACTACACACGGACACTGTGGAACACTTAACCCTGCTTGGTTTCCCACTACAATACTTACCCCGGGGTTTGGCTGTTAACCCCGAGATTGCCATCCTTAACCCTGGTCGCTGGCAGGGTTAACGAACCCCGGGGTAACGGCTGGATTTTTTGTCTTAACCTGGGGCGGGAAAAGAGTGGTGGGAACGCTCGCACCACCTCGGGGTAAAGGCTTCCCGTTACCCCCGAGATAACCCGAAGATTTGGTAGTGGGGAAGGGGTATATGATATTTACCCGGGATTGGCCAAAACAGTTTTGACTCAAACTAGTTTCCATATTGCAACCTTATTGATCTATCGCTATGAGCAACTAACAATGGAAATTGGGCACACACCATTGTTAAAGATAGTATACATGATTGGTAAACTGTTACAAATAGTTTTATCCCCCCTGTGTGATTGAAGATATGCATGATTAAAACCAACCTGAGCAAAAACCAGCTCCGTACTTCGTCTAACTTTTGAGAAAACAGTCAAAAAAGGGTTTGCAGTCATTTCACCCCAAAACCAATTCGCCCTGAACCATTTCGCCGTGTGCACGAAGTGGTTTTGGGCGATGTAGTGTTTGGACGAAGTGATTTGGGCGAAATGGCACTCGGGCGAAGTGCATAGTTAGGGGGCGAAATGGCACTTGGGCGAAATGGTTTTGGGGCGAATTGAATTTTCGTCTCATGATACAAACATTATTTCTTTTGCTCATTTCTCGAAGACTATAGCACTTCAGACAAAATATACGGTCATGATGTTTATATTGTGTAAGTTAGGCGTAAATCTGTGAACATTTCTGATTTTCGAGATACTAATCATGTATACAATGGTTTGTGCCCAATTTCCATTGTTATCACAGTGTATGCTCTCGATACAGGTTCAAGTGGATAGACTTGACTCGTAAATGAATATTGCGAGTTCAAGTCCCATTACAGCCAGTGTCTTGTGCCCTTGGGCAAGGCATTTTGCCTCACTTGCTTCTCTCCACCCAGGTGTTTAAATGGGTACGAGCAGCATGCTGGGACAGACTTGCTGTGTGGGAGGAGTGGTGAACCCCCCAAAGCAAACTCGACAAGGAGTTTGGCCTCCTTGCAACCGGGACGGTTGTTACATTTTAGGCCGTCCCGGTTACGAGCGTATATTGGAATTTTGTACACAGGGTTTTTAGAAAGGCATGTTGTCACACTATTTGTAACCCTGAAACTTATTTCCTTTATTTTGAGACCAGACAAAAGTATTTTCTGGAAAATATGGTCTGTGTTGCCAAAATGCCCCCTTTAGAAAGACTCAATTACTTGTACAATTGTACATGAAGCATGACCTTTACATTTTTTTTTTTCAGGTGCAAGTTGGCAAGACTCGAGATGGTCACCCAGTGGTTGGTTACATTGCACTCACACAGCTACAAGCTGCTCAAGGTAAGAGAATCAAGACTAAGTCTGATACTTAAAGGATTGTGTTTAGATTTTTCCAGAAAATGGATTTCATTTTAACCTAAAAAAAACATAAAATACAGGTCTCCCCAAAGTACTATCCATGGGAAGAAAACAGGAAATTTGCAATCTCCAATTTGGATGTGGAAGCAAAAACGGTTGGTGTACTACCTCCATGGTGTAATTACTGCAGAGCGTGATCCAAAACTGGTAAACACTGGATGAAGATTTCAAAATTTCTTCAATTAATCAAAATAATACCTCGATCTGTAAAGAAATGTCCATATTTTACAATCATATTTACAACAATTATTAAACAGAATAAATTTGACTGGGCACACTGTCCCATCACATTTTCCAAAAATAGTTAAAAATGCATGTACAACATTTTTTTTGTGTTCAATTTTATTGATTATTTGTCCCTCACACATAAAAACAACCTCTGCATAAAACTGTAAAGTCAATTACAACATGTGATAAACTGGGTGTGTGTATTAACATCAGTAGAAGGTAAACAAACAGGTTCACTTTAGTTTTCATTTGTTGTTGACTAAGGAATGGCATTTGTCTCTTGATTTCCGTCCCTCATCACGCATGAGGGGCGGAATTGGATCACGCTCTGCACTACTTTATGCAAATACTACAGTAAACTCTTGTTATAATGCCCCTGATATAAAGCTCTTTCTGATATAAAGCTCCTTTTTCCAAGTCCCAACCATCATTCTTTTCATTGTTTATGCACTGGTTATAGCACTTTCTGGATATAAACCTCTGATTATTTCCCGTCCCTTCAAGAGCGCTATGAGTTTACTGTAGATAAATTAGTTTACAAAACATTGGTGTTTTTTTTAACGATATCCTTGAAAATATATGGATTGAGAATGTGAAATATCAGAATGGTAGTGAGAAAAATGTGACGGTTGATATGGTATCAAAATCTGAACAAAATGAGAAAAATGGGGAGGGGGTGGGGTCACAAAATGTTATCTGAACACACTACTTCAACAATACATCCCATGATCAAGTACATTACTTAGGCCTTTAAAGATGTGATGCCAACAACATACATGGGTAATTCCCAAGATTAGGGGTCCAAAAGTGTGACATGCTTTTAAAGATTTCCAAGTGTTTTTAGTAATTGAAAGTGGTTTCCCAGTAAAAAATTATTATTTTTATTTCAACAAATGCCACTTAAATTTAATGTTTGTGTGTAGATATGGCACCAAGGTTAATGCAAACTCATTCTACAGCCAATTTTCATTGGCGTAGGTAACCCGGGACACCAAACTCCTATTCAATACAATGGAACAAATTATAACCCTTTATGGTCTTTTGTTTTGAATATTTTTCAGGAATCAGAGAACAAAATATTCAAGAAAATGATGCTGGCCCTATAATCACAGGCCACGTAATCCATTACTGAGAATTTGTGATCATGAATAGTGATTTTTGAAGCAGAGAGTGTCGTACGTAACTGGGACACCAACAATTTTGGACCCCTAATTTTGGGAACTACCCACATGTAGCTAACAGAAAAACCTGCACTGACCCCCATTAACACCGCCCCTGCCTCTACTCCCCCCTCCCCCCTTTCCCAACAGCCTTTCCTAGCATGGCAGGTGGACAAATGACGTAGGGAAATCGTTAGATTGATCGGCTGTCAGGGCTGTAGCGTTGTACATTTCAGGCCATTTTGCAGGAATAGTGTAGAAGTTATTAATGACGTGCCTGGAGGCAGGCTGCAGGTAGTGTACAATCCAAAGCAGTCTTTATGCAGGATGCATGCATACACAGGACTTTGTATTCATTGACATCTACAGCTGTTTCAATGTGGGATAAACGTATTTAAATGTTTGTGAATGATCTGGGCCCAATTTCATAAAACATGTTACGCTTAATCAGAAATCTTGGATTAAGCATAGTACGAAAATGTACTCAAGCAAGGGCCTATTTCATAAAGATTGTTGTTCTAAGCACGCGTAGAGAGTGCGCCCACAATGCTGTCGTCTGTTTTGTTCGAACGCGGTCATCGTCTGCTTTCATAAGTCAACGTCAACATTTTCAAGTACCATAATCGGTTATGTTTCCAATTTGATATAATTATCACTACTGCAGAAGACCGTTATCTTTCGCTGACTGAGATATTTCAACAACAGCTGAAAGTTGTGTATCTGTTGGAATATGTGTCGCGAATTTTGCCGAGTATGTCAAAGAAAAAAGATGGTGTCGCGTTAGCAAAAAATCGGTAGGTTAGCATGCGGTTTGGTTCGCTAGTGCTTAAACAGTTTTATGGAATGGAGAGAGGGCTGCTTAATCAGATATCGGGTGCTTAATCAGATATTGGGTGCTAACATGTTTTATTGCATGGACTGTGCATTATATGTTGCTGTTGGAACGAAAAGCGAGGATCCATTACATACACACGACGCGCCCCCTTCGCGTACACATTATCCTACAAAGACGCACTTTAAACAAGTTGCGCGTCTTTGTAAGATTGCGTACGCGAAGGGGGCGCTCTGCGTGCATGTAATACCAATGGATGCGCGCTTTTAATCTATAGATTTCAGCCTGTTCTGATTGTCTCTGTATTCTATTCCTGCAATCACATAATCCTGTAATCACACACTGCTAAAAACCACCCGAGGCCTAGAGGGAGTTTAGCCTACATGTACATCATATAACAAAATCCCTAATGCTGGTCACGATTCTCTCCCCGCATCTAATCCTTTTCCATTTTTTCTCCTTCTGAACTGAAAGCTTACCTCAAATATCCCTCCTTTCAATAACGGTTGCCTGCGTGTTACTTTTATATAGCGGGGAATGAAATTATCCGGCAAGTGCCATGTTGACACAGAACACTTAGCCGTGATGGTCACTCGCTGTAACTCAATAATGTCGTACCTAGCTGTCGTTTTATTAATATGAGCTCTCGGAGCTTGAGTCTGTAATATTTATTGAAGATGATGGGGGTGAAATCTGTAAAAACATGGTCTGAGAGTGTGTCAAGGGGACGCACAATTAAAGCAAAAAAGGCTTAGCTGCTGTACAAATCTGGTTTTTATATTTTTCAGACAGAGATTGAGGATTTTTTGCTTTGTTGAAAAAAACAAAATTGCTTTTGCTTGAAATGCACACAGACACTCATGGTCAATGGCACTGCCTTAAAACAACTTTTAAAAAGTAGGATTTATCAGAAAGGGTCCTTGTCTTTTTTTAATAAAACAGGAAAATCATTGGCTCTAATATTTGGTCGCACACCCTGGCACTTTTGTGACCTGATGTCAAATGCCTTTGTATGCGGGCATAGCACTGTGACTGGAGTGAAAACAAATTCGTTTATGCTTAGATTTCTGGTTATGGTCACGAAAACTTAACCCGCAGCCTGCATGTGTGATATCAGACTTATGTTTGCATAGCGGGTCACCAACTAACTCTTGCAGAAACACAAACACATACAGTGTAGGAGTGTTTCAGGGCCCCATCCCAATTAGAGAATCTGAATCCAGTTTGTGTACATGTAATCATCGACCAGCCATAGATGTGATCAAATCTGAGTATCAGCGGCCGTTTCTCTCAAACCGACACTAACGACGGAACGTTTTGAAGTTTATTTCTGTCATATCTCAGGTGGCCCAAGATACGCTTTAATATCTTATTTCTGTTTTTGTCTTCCTTGCAGAAACCAATATCCGGTCCAGTCAACTAGATTGCATTCTCAATTGGCTGAGTAGTTTCCATAGCAACACACATGCTGAATGCTGCTCCGAGTTGGTGGCCTTTGACCTTTTGTGTGGCAACTTCAATTTTGACAATATGTCACCAGGTATAATTAGACAATTCTTAAAATTTATCATTAAAATTCCTAGTCTTGTAAAACTTGAAATGTTTGCAAGTTGATTTATTTTTTCCTAAGGAGAGTTGCTTTACACTTTTGACACCAAATGTTTGTGAAAAGAATGCAATTTTCATTTTAAAAAGAATATTAATGAGAGTTTGGCTGTGGATTTAGTTGTTGCTATGCTGTTGCTACGAGTGAACAATAGCAGTCCTTAGCAACAGCATAGCAACAGCCAAAGCCAGTATTTCGGATGCAGCCTTAGTTACTTGATAATCACTGTATACTCGGTGCTTCCCTGAAACACTATGAGAAAAAACTTCATAGCTTGCTCAGGTGGGACTGGAACCCCCAACCCCCTACATACTAGGCAGACACCTTAACCACTCAACCACTGAGCTCGCCTGTGTTGAGAGCAGGTTCGAATAATTTTTGTGAAGGAAAGGACCATTTTAATGTAGATGTGACCCAAGTATACTATAACCCTGGTATTTTTTTCGATGAACAGTATAATAGACCGATCCAGTAAGCTCCGCCCATTTTGGAATTGACCAATCACAGCCTCAGGTTCAGGTAACCAAAATCTTTGGTTACCTGAGTCCTCAAAATTTTGTGCACAGAGCTACGGCAAATGCAGCACGAGTGACGCAAAAACACCATAAAAATCATTTTTATCAGCGCAGAGGACCCTAGCCGGTTTAAATCGGATTGTATAAGACTATCCTAACCTACTTTTTATCCCTTCATAAATGTGTTTTTGTGTAAACGGGAAAAACTCACCAAAATTAGCTTGTCGTTTTGCTATGTTGTGCATTCACTGCGTTCTAGATCTGTGTCGAGATGTTTTTGTCCGATCGCGCTCGCGTTACGCGTAATGCAGGCGTGTTGTACGTGCACGCACACGACCGGATACTTAAGTGCACATTTTGCTTTCTAGCGTGCAGTTTCTGTGTGCGTGTTTCAATACGCGCTGACCAGGGCGCGGACGCTGACGCACGGCGCGGCCACGCGACTCCACTGCACACGTGCTTCACATGTGTGGCATGTTGCTAGGCAATTTCTAAATGGGCGGAGCTTACTGGATCGGTCTATTGTAGGAAAGGGCCGGTCCACATTTTCAGAAGTCTGCACCTCAATATTTAGTTTATGTGCATCAGCCCAGTCTTACAAATGACTCTGCATTATGGACGAACTTTTTTTTACATTTATGTATGAGGCATTAAGAAATTGATACTTGCCTAGTGGCAATAAAAATACAAAATGAGACGGTTTTGCCGAGCTTCCGGCCAAAAAATGGCTCGTTACTCCTTATCTATGATCTGCCTCATGTGGTCATATGTGAAATATATCGGCTCCTTGGGGCCCCAATGCATTGGTAGCAATTTTCTGCTCCAGAAACGATCTAGGCGCATTTTTCATCGGATATTGTATTATTCCCATCAGACATAACTCTGAACTGTCAGCTGTCATAATGTCTTCACATGATTCTTAGTAGTTAGTTTTAGTGTCATTTCCAGGGATGTAAAAGAAAAATCAAATTTAAGCAACATATGCAATAATATCTTATTAGGTCAACATTCTAGTGAAGAAGCGCATTTTTGACTTAAACTTTGTATGTGATACAGGATTTTCAATGTCACAAAATGTTAATCATTTGACCGAAAATAAACCTTACTAAAATTTCAATACGTAGCCATACAATTCAGACACAGCCTAATTGATTTCGCCACCAGAAATATGCAAAATGTTGGTAAATAAATTGAAGAGAGAATTAATGCTATGTTATTAGGGAGCTAGTCTTAGATTGTCAAGTTTCAATTGACTGTGTGGACTGCAACGTGATGACGTCATTTTAAAGGTTTGCACATCTGCAGGAATCGAGAATGCGGTAAGGTTTTGGCATTCTCTCTGAAACCTAAACATGACGTCATCACGTCTCGATCCACATAGACCCCCGTTCTCACTAAAGAAATTGCTTTATTCGATGAAGGTTCGACGATGATTCGATGAAGAGTTTTCCTGATGTTTTATTTTTTTATTTTTTATTTTTTTATTTATTTATATACCACATCCAACAGCGGGGGACTGCCAATTACAGGAATGGGAGCAAGTGTGGTTTAGTGCCTTGCTCAAGGGCACAGGTGCCACAACCCGTCACGGCCAGGAATCGAACCTACATTCTAGTACTAGCACAGGAACTTAAGTTCGACGCACTAGACTGCTTCATTCGATGAAGATTAAAATTTCTTCAATCGATGAAGCAAATAGCATCATTCGATGAAGAGATCGCTTCATTCAACGAAGCAATATTGTAAATGTGAATGCTTCCTTCGTTTTGACACGTAAAGAGATGGGGGTATCGCACAGCTTCATTTAATCTTTGCTAGCAGCTGTCTAATGTGAACGGTACCACTCTTCACTCGATCTTCATTTGATCTTCGTTAAGTGAGATGTAAACGCACACTTCATTAACTAATGATGATTAACTAATCTTTGTCGAACGAAGCAAATTTTTTAGTGAGAACGGGGTCTTAAGCGGGCCTCCCACTGTGCGATTTTTGCCACGAATTTCCTACAAATTGGTACGATTATCGGAGACTGCCTATAGACTCTACACACAATCGTACCCAATCGTAGGAAATTCGTGACAAAAATCGCACAGTGGGAGGCCCGCTTTAGTTGATATCACAATCTAATCCTCCCTAATATTGGGTTTATCAGGACCATAGCATTGTAATCGGTGAAAAATGTCACAGCCGCGGAGTGCAAAAGAAGCGTAGTGACTCAGTTTGTACGTGTCATCGCCTAAGGATATTGTTTGACAGTACACGGTATCCGCTAAGAATTGTTGACACTACACATCACACAGGCTGAGTTATTGGGCAAAGTAACGTGGAATTGTTTGGATATTGCTTACAGCCATTAGCAATATCGGCTGTCAAGACATAAGGTGTGCATCTTAGGTGTGCATCTTGGTGTGAAAGGAATGCGATAGGCTTCCTCAGGCATGCAAGACAATCATGCCGAAATTTGACCCAAGACTAAAATGTTGATACACTGCAGACACAAAACAAGAGGAAGTTTAAAAGCTGCTTAAATGACCAAATGACATAACCCGTGCTTCTTAGATGCATCAATGCTTCAGAAAACCTTGAAAATATATGGATTTTGTGTACAAGTGAATGGTAAAAAAGTCCCGTGTATGGGACTTTTCTTGTCACGTCAACTTAACTTATAAAAAAACAAAATTGAGTCATTGCAAATGATACAATTGGCCTTTAAAGATTACTACAAACTGTTTTCAATGTCTGTGACAAGTAATTAAAGGTCACCGTTTGTTT
Source organism: Henricia sp. BOLD:AAB3569 (assembly GCA_037783545.1). Taxonomy (NCBI): domain Eukaryota; kingdom Metazoa; phylum Echinodermata; class Asteroidea; order Spinulosida; family Echinasteridae; genus Henricia; species Henricia sp. BOLD:AAB3569. Next base: position 857,201 of record JBBELK010000244.1, read on the forward strand.
AATATGTGTAAAGCTGAGCCGCTGGCACTACACCTGGCAACGGATTCCCATCCAGAAGTAGGCATTTCTTGAGCCACTGTGAGCGGTACGCCGGAGTGAAAGAACAGATTGCCAAAATTTGACCATAGATAATCTTCATAACAGTCTTGTATTGAATTTGAACCCACGACTTCTCGCACTAAAATAGATGCCTTGATAATCCCCCAATCGACCATGTGTTGAGTGTCTAGTTCAAATCATTCATTAATTGAGTGTAATTATCCATTAATTGTCCTTGTAATTTGCAGGTGATATGCCTGATTGGAGCCACCCTGTGTTTCTCATCTACCATGATCCATGTAGACAAAGGCCAGGCTTAGACCGACCCTGGACAGTTGGTACCATTCTCAGGAAGAAACATCTACAAGATGACGAGATATGCACACCGGAAGGCTTACAGAGGTAGTCAAAATATCTACAAATGATACTCGATTCCTTCAAAGGGAAATATAATATAAAGGTCTAATAATGTTCATTCCCAGGTTGTGAAATGAACTTCCTACACGTACGTCAATCAAGTGTGCTGGTTCTGTACAGAGTTTTAAATCACTTATAAAGACAAACCTTTTTACTGTGTAATTTAGATTGGATAGGTATGTGCAATGTTTTAAGGGTCTGCTTTTTAATTATTGTAAAGCGCATTGGGATGTCAGTAGACATGGAATGCGCTGTATAAGAATTGACTATTATTATTATTATAAAGAACATGACAGTGTCTAACATGACTGTTATTCAAAGGCGACGTTGCCAATAGGGAGGTTTAGATGCATGTAAACACGAACATTTTGGTCACGGCAAAAAGTCACTAATGGAAGTGCTCAAAGCATTTTTGCGTTCACATTCACGTTTTACGTACAACTAAAGCATAGCGTACATTGACATTGCAACTGGAAGCAACTCAGCTGATCAGTTGCTGTTGATGTGTGCGTAGCGCGCTCATTGACAGCAACTGATCAGGGGTTCATTTCACAAAAGTAGGACTTAGCAATAGGAGTTGACTGTGCTTAAGTCCTTCAATAGGACTTAAGAACCCCTAAGATGGATCTTAGGATGTTTGTGAAATGAACCCCAGTTGCCCAACTAGCGGCAATTGGGAGCATCCAGCCATGTCTACTTTTCCAGAGCGCGCACATCGACACGGCAACTCAGTAAAGCTTAGAGTACATTGACCTCGCAACTGGAAGCAACTGTTGCTTGCAGTTGCTGTCGATGTGCGCGCACGTAATCAGACCCATACGAGCAACTGCCAGCAACTAGTTGCAAGTACGCGTACATCGACGCAACTGACTGCAACTGGGTACAACTAGTTGCCAGAAAGTAGAACATGAGCAACTCGCGGCAACTGGGAATTTTCCAGTTGCCAGTAGTTGCAAGTGTGCGTACATCAACCTTTTTAAGCAACCGATCAGTTGCTCCCAGTTGCCGCAAGTTGCTTCCAGTTGCCGGAAACACCAGTTGCAACTAGTTGCTTCCAGTTGCAATGTCGATGTATGCTAGGCTTACACCTCCCTAATATTATTGCTGTCATCGTTGTACAAGTCCTTCCTGCATTCATGTGGAAATACCAAAAAAAACTTTGTTTTGTGATTTGCTTTCAGTGCACTAGAAGACCCAAAGCAGAGAGGCATGTACTTGGAGGATTCCGAGGTGTTTGAGGCCGGGGGTGACGGTTTGCGATGGGGCAATTCAGACAGCAGTCACTTGGAAAATAGTGGTCGCAGACGAGTCGATTATATCCTGTACAGCAACCACAGGACACACATGCAACAGGTAGGTCCGAGTCCCACCCAGGGACGTCTGCTATCATGCAGTCCCAGCAGTCACTATGAAAACAGCGGCCGACAAAGTGTCGATTATATCCTGTACAGCAATCACAGGACACACATGCAACAGGTAGGTTCGAGTCCCACCCAGGGACGTCTGCTATTATGCAGTCACAGCAGTCACTATGAAAACAGCGGCCGACAAAGTGTCGATTATATCCTGTACAGCAGCCACAGGACACACATGCAACAGGTAGGTTCGAGTCCCACCCAGGGACGTCTGCTATCATGCAGTCATAGCAGTCACTATGGAAACAGCGGCCGACAAAGTGTCGATTATATCTTGTACAGCAATCACATGTACACATGCAAGTTCCAGGATCATTAAAATACGAACCTACAAAGGAAATTCTAGGCGTTACCTGAAAATTCCATGTGATATTTGCATGATACATGTCCGTTATATTGTAATAGGCCAGTGGGGCCAATTTCAAAAAGCGCTAGGACACGTCTTAGGAAGGGTCACTCCTCTTACATGTATCTTGGGAAATTGGTATGGGAATTAGGCGAATTGAACTCGTCTTAATTTTTATGAAATCGATCCAAGTTCTCAGTGGTTAGTTGATGATTTGTACTAACTAGCGAGACCTGTTACTTGATTTAAATACATGACCCTGGGCCGATTTCACAAAGCGCTAAGACGCGTCTTAGGAAGGGTCACTCTTCTTATCTTGGGACGTTGGTATGGGACATAGGACGCACTGAACTCGTCTTAACTTTTGTGAAATCGATCCCTGGATCCACTGCTGATTCCTGGTTAGGGTAGCAAGCACACGTGTTGTTATGCCTGTGTGTTCGGTAAATATTTTTGTTGTTGTTAAGTCACATGTGTATTTGTTACGATCTGTACGGGCACACAACGCATGTTCGAACTGCCCCCGTGATTAAGATGGCGTCGATAACCGTGCAAGGGTTTATTGAGGCACCATGGCCAATTGGTTTTAGTCACTGGCTCGCAGCTTGGTGTTGCTAGTTTAATACCCGGTCATGATACCTGTGCCCCTTCAGCAAGGTACTTAAACACACTTGCTCCATCCTTTGGAAGGGATGTAAAGCCAGCCACCCAACTATGTATCTAGATGTTTAGGTGGATGAAACTTAGCTTCATACAAACCATGTGAACATAACCATATGGAATGTGCACTATATAAATGTAATCATAATAATTATTATTTTTATTGAAGGTATATATATGAGAGGCAAACACGAGATTGTTGTGGTGCTCCAGCGGGATGCCCAGATAGCTCAGTTGGTAGAACAATTAGCCATGTAAGCCAAGGACCTGCAGCCGATTTCACGAAAAATTGCGTAGCTTGCGCAACTTTTGAAAATGGCGTAAGCCCCATAGGCCTGCGTGTAATTATCACCAGAATGTTGCGCAGCTTACGCAATAAAAAGTTGCGCAAGCGGGCTTACGCAGTGCGCAAAGATTCGTGAAATTGGCTGCTGGGTTCAAATCCCAGTCGGGGCAGTGCAATTTTCTCATGTTTTTTTCTAAATTCATCTTTCAATTATTTTTATTCGTTTCCATTGATTCGTTGCATTGTTTTTGTTTCTTTGTCAAGATCTGTGAGGAGTACGGCTTCGTCAGTCAACTAGCGACATTAACGAATCACATACCACTTAGTATGACGTTCTCTACGGCCATTGGCCCGGCCGCTATGCAAGAATGGCCACAGGTCGTTACGCCAGACAGCGAAGGGTCACATTCATGTAATATAATGTATGAAACTACGGTCTGACAATCATAGAGTCATAGGCACACTTCTTGACCGATCACATTCCACTGAGTATGACGTTCTCTACGGCCATTGGCCCGGCCGCTATGCAAGAATGGCCACAGGCCGTTACGCCAGACAGCGAAGGGTCACATTCATATAGATAACGTATGAAACCACGGTCTGACAATCGTAGAATCATTGGCACACTTCTTGACCGATCACATTCCACTGAGTATGACGTTCTCTACGGCCATTGGCCTGGCCGCTATGCAAGAATGGCCACAGGTCGTTACGCCAGACAGCGAAGGGTCACATTCATGTAATATAATGTATGAAACTACGGTCTGACAATCATAGAGTCATAGGCACACTTCTTGACCGATCACATTCCACTGAGTATGACGTTCTCTACGGCCATTGGCCCGGCCGCTATGCAAGAATGGCCACAGGCCGTTACGCCAGACAGCGAAGGGTCACATTCATATAGATAACGTATGAAACCACGGTCTGACAATCGTAGAATCATTGGCACACTTCTTGACCGATCACATTCCACCGAGTATGATGTTTTCTACGGCCATTGGCCTGGCCGCTATGCAAGAATTGGCCACAGGCCGTTACGCCAGACAGCGAAGGGTCACATTCATGTAATATAATGTATGAAACCACGGTCTGACAATCATAGAGTCATAGGCACACTTCTAGACTGATCACATTCCACTGAGTATGACGTTCTCTACGGCCATTGGCCTAGCCGCTATGCAAGAATTGGCCACAGGCCGTTACGCCAGACAGCAAAGGGTCACGTTGATGTAATATAATGTATGAAACCACGGTCTGACGATCATAGAGTCATAGGCACACTTCTAGACTGATCACATTCCACTGAGTATGACGTTCTCTACGGCCATTGGCCTAGCCGCTATGCAAGAATTGGCCACAGGCCGTTACGCCAGACAGCAAAGGGTCACGTTGATGTAATATAATGTATGAAACCACGGTCTGACGATCATAGAGTCATAGGCACACTTCTTGACCGATCACATTCCACTGAGTATGACGTTCTCTACGGCCATTGGCCTGGCCGCTATGCAAGAATGGCCACAGGCCGTTACGCCAGACAGCGAATGGTCACATTCATGTAATATAATGTATGAAACCACGGTCTGACAATCGTAGAATCATAGGCACGCGTCTTGACTGTCTGACTTTTCGCAATTTTTTTTAGGCCTGGATCTCATTTTAGAAACATGACAAGCAGATAATTGTTATTCTACTTTAATCCCATGACAAGGTCCATGACCACTGCAGCTAATGGCAACCACAGGGGTGTGAGTGGAGAAACCCCAAAAAAACTGAAAAAATCTGAAACTGCAATCGTGAAGCTGAAATTGCGAGTGCGAAGCCCAAAGCTCGAAGCCCTAATGGCGTGGGGTAAGTTGCACTGACATCTTGATGAATTAATGTCCCCAGTTGGTGCATTGGCTTCGAGAATGGAATTTTGTACTGAATGCTGGCTTGCACATGGCGTGCACTAGCAAGTGGCAAGTATCGTACTGTAGAAAAAAAGCGGAAAATAAAACCAACGCTTACGCATGGGGGAAAAAGCAAAAATATGTCCGAAAAAAAAAAAGCTAAAATTAAATTTTTTTTAAAAGCCGAAATCGGCTAAAAATCTGAAAATTCACACCCCTGCAACCAAAGCCACATGCCAAGAAACAAGCCGGCCTTCAGCTTAGTTTGTGCAAATATCCTTGGGATAGGGAAATAACTAGTGAGGATTAACATAACCAAAAAGATGTTTCTTAGGCACATATAGTTACTAATCTTCAGTATTGTAACAAAAAGGCTGTGACACTGCCTAAAATTGCTCAATTCTTCTGAAGTCTCTTGAAAATTTTCAAATTGATTATTTTTTCCCTTGAAATTATTGATCAAGAATGGTGCTTTTATTTAAGCTCTTTGAAGCCTTCCAATTGATCACCTTCACAGACGCCATCTTCGTAGGAAACAATGCTACTGCGTATTAAACGCCATAAAGGACGTGCACGCGTCACAAAAAAAATACGCTCAAAATGATGATGCACATGACAATTTGTAGGAAGTGACGTCATTTGAACATGATCAATACAAGGACAAGTTGAGAGCAACTCCGGGCATAAGGATATTTGTATCAGAGGGAACATATAGGTCTTGCAACTACAAAGCGATTGATTGAAAGTTGAATTTAGAAACACGAGAAAATTGCAGTGCCGCGACTGGGATTCGAACCCAGCAATTTATGTGTTGAACAACATTACCAGAAAAAAAGTCTTCATATGAGTCAGTTTTGACCCTGTATTCATAAATACCTTAGACAATTTACCCATCTATATTGGCTGAAAGCACATCAACGTAGGCAGTTTTAAACAAGCGTAAAGGCACAGTCAGTCTTAAACACTTTTGAGCCTGGCTAGCGGCCGCGCCCTGGTCGGCGCGTATGGAACATGCACATGCACACAGAAACTGCATGCTTCCGAAAGCAAATTGTGCACTGTGACAAGTACCCAGTCATGTGTGTGCGCGTCCAACACACTTGCATTACGCATGCGATCGAACAAAAACATCAACGCACACCTAGCAGTTGTACGAACGTGGTGTTGACACTGGGTGTAGTAGAAAGTGAATAGAAAACGACGAGCTAATTTTGGTGAGTTTTACCGATTTACGCAAAAAGGTATTTATAAATGGGATTAAAAGTAGGTTTGGTCAGTTTTAAACAATCCGTTTAAAACCGGCTAGGGTCCTGGGTCCGTATTCATAAAACACACTTAAGTGCAACTTGGCTAAGGGATTCCCTTAAATGTGGGAAATTTTCAGGATTACACTTAAGTGTTTTTTTAATATCACTTAAGGGATATCACTTAGTTAAGGGAATCCCTTAAAAGTTAAGTTAAGTATTGCACTTAAGTTAAGTGTGTTTTATGAATACGGCCCCAGACACTTAACTTTTAAGGGATTCCCTTAACTAATTGATATCCCTTATGTGATATTAAAAAAACACTTAAGTGTAATCCTGAAAATTTCCCACATTTAAGGGAATCCCTTAGCCAAGTTCCACTTAAGTGTGTTTTATGAATACGGCCCCTGGGCACTGATAATGGCCCGCGCCTTCAGCTTAGGCACGGTTTTAAACGTATGTTTAAAAATGACCAAACCTACTTTTAATCCCCAATTTAACAAAATAAGCAGTCAAACATAGCAAGCATATTTCATCTGGCCGTGTTTTGGTATTTTCACTTGAATTACTGGTACTTTTTCTTTCCAGCAAACTTCATTTTAAAAATACAAAACAGGTATTTGAAAATATGGGCAGAAATGTACAGAGGGTGGGATTTGTAAAGAAAATAACTATATAATATCGTAAAACACCTTGAATCTGTTTTCATTTTCCAAATGTCTTGTCTTTCATCAATTTGTGAACAATCTCAATCATGTAGTGCTTCTAGATTTGTAAATGATCTTAACACGTTGACTGCCAAACAGAGTTTCACAGGGCGTTCCCATTTTCTACGAGTATACTCGTAGTGGCAGAATCCGATACACCTGTTACTACGAGTATACTCGTAGTCGGCGTGTTAAAATCTTATGGTTGAATTTGTTGATATTTAATTTAAAAACCAAAGAATTTGTGTGTGTTTGTCAGATTTTTGGATCCCATCACAATTTACTTTCTCAAAAGGAAAGGACTAGACTTGTGCTTTTTTTACTTGGTTGTTTGGTTTTATTCTCAATTGTTTTTTTAGGCGAGGGGTTAAACCACTTTTTATAATTTGCTTTTTGATAATTTGAACTCATTTTTGTCATTGAGGAAAGAACAAATATTAAAGTTTGCAAATGAATAGAAACAACACAATGCTAAAGTAAAACTTTAATTTTTAATTTTGTTATGAGTATTTATAATATTTTCTATTTACTATATTATTTCATTGGTTCTGTTCAATTGACAGTCCACAAACCACCATTATTTTGTATATCATAAAGTGTAAAGTGTGTAATATTCCAGCTGGTATAATGTGCAATAGTATCAATGAAAATGAGTCGGAATCGATATTTATCAATTTATCGTTTAATGTATTGATGGAAAAATATATCAAGTTAGATTTTCTGAAAAGTTTGCAAATTTTCCTTGTGTAGTTTGTCAGTACAGTGTGTATTCCACATTTGGAATGGGTTTTGAGATTCAAAATTGAATTCTGAAATTGTCAAACCAAGTAGGAGACATCGCAAAATAGAAGAACACCTACACACGAGGACTGGATGGCTGAGTGGGTGGAGTGCTGCTGTAGGAGATCAGAGGTCTTGGGTTCAACTGCAGGTTAAGTAAAGTGGTCTTTGCCTTCCTTAAATTGCTTCTCATTGGGCTGGATTTAATCAAGGGTATGTATTTTCAACCTCTTTTTAGAAAAGTGGATCTGCTAAAAAAGTGTTAATATTTGAAACAATCTTTGTAAATGTAGTATAAAAGAACCTTTTTAGAAACTGAATAATGTATAACATGCATTTCAAACTGTTATGTGCTGTTTTCTCGGTGTAATGTGATTTCATATTGCTTACATTTAAACTTTTTTTTATGCCAAATCAAGGAGCTTGAGACGTTGAAACTACTATTACTTTGCCACGTCAGGACTTCAACGTCGGAGGAATTTTGAGACAAATCCACCGTCTAATTGACTGTAGCTAAAGCTCAGCTGGTAGAGCGTCTGCCCGGTGAGTCAGGGGTGTAGAGGTCAGAGGTGTCGGCTTTGCCTCTTGAATGGAACAATTCCATATTTCACCTCATGAAAATATTCCTCCCATTGCACTCAAACATTATTTGTATACTATAGAGTGTAAACTGTCAATTGGAAAGGTTCCAGTTACATATGGGTCTGTCCACAGTAATGGGGTACATTTGAAAAATAAGTCAATAATTCCTTTCAGATGACTTTAGTTTATCTCAGAATTAAAGAAATGTCCTTGTTTTGTTCTCAGGAGATAAGGTTTGCCCAAAAAGGTAAGAAATTGCTGCCACAACATACATTTTTGAAAAGCTTGTGTACAAATTTTCCTATTACGTATGTAACGTAGACAGACAATTTTGTGACATTTTTTCCCCGTCTTTGTTACATGCGTAATAGGAAATTTTGTGCACGAGGTTTTCACAAATGTATGTAGTAGGACTATTTACTTACTCCTTGGTGAAAAAGTTATTTGCTCAGTTTAGCTTGATAATTTGAAGTGAACTGGGACCTAAGATGTTACAGAAATGTACCCCATTACTTTGGACAGACCCGTATATACATTCCAAGCCTCGATCTGAAGACGAGGCTTGGAATGCATAAACAGTCTGGTACCTTTCAAATTGGCAGTTTACACTCTATAGAAGTGATTCAAGGGACACGATTGAAATAGGGTCTCTTGCCTCGCTAAGTTTGATTCACAGAATGATTCAGGAAAATAAACAAATTACAAGTGGACTACAAATATTTTATTTTTTTCACAAAAATAAAGCCCTCGCTTCCAGGCATTACAATCAATGCATTTCCAACTTAAAGTTGCACCTTCCGATTTTAGGGTCAAAACTTTTTAAAAAGTTAAATTGCTCTTTTTCTAGAATAGAAAAGTTATCAGCTTTCACATTTGGTACCAAGAATGTAAAAATGCGTCAAGGATTAATGCCAGTCGATTAAAAACAAAATATATTAAAAGACCGGCCCAGTCTTTTATTAGACAGGGTTATGACGTAAATGTACATTGTACACATACTATGTATATGTGAGCGCACATGTACAACATGTTAAGCCCGTTTTGAGAAAAAGGCTTGTATCTCCAATTCCCGAGGTCGGAATTTTAAGTTTTGTATATTTTTCGTTACAGAGACACTTGAGCTTTCTAAATTCGTTCGCTTGTGTGAATTAAACTTTTTTAATCCTTTCACCCAAACACGGACAGTGCAACTATGTTACGATTATACGGAATATTTAAAAAATTTAGCTATTTCTTTGGTGCTGACCTGGATATCTGACATAGATTAAATGCATGTACAGATACATTGCTGGCTATGAGTTAAAGGAGCATGACCAGATCACATTTTTGACCCCCCCCCCCCCCACCCCCCCCCCCCCATTTTCCCCATGGGTGTTGAGATTTTGATACCATATCAGTTGTCATATTTTTCTCATTACCATTTTGAAATTTCGCACTCTTGATCCATACATTTGCAAGGATATCATAAAAAACACCCATGTTTTGTAAACTAATTTATCCGGTTCCATAAAGCAGTGCAGTGATCACACCAACCTTTTTGCTTACGCATCCAAATTGGAGATTGCAAATCAAATTTTCTGAATTTCCAAGCATAGTATTTGGGGGGTGGGGTGTATTTTATATAATTGATATGTTAAAATCTGGACATGCTGGACATGCTCCTGTACCATAAATTGGAATGTAATAAACGAAAAACGTAAATACTCAGTTGACGACGAGTACACATCTTATTAGTGATTTGTTACAAAAGACATAACAAAACCAGTACATTGTATTCACAATATTTTATATAAAATAAAAGATGGTTTATACAAGTTACAAAGCAACGGGACTCGGCATGGAAAGCACAGATTCATTGGAGAAAACACAAAGGTATTTATGTTTTAGGGTCGACAGTTACCGTAGCACACACTGAGCGAAGGGCTAGTAATGCAGGGATGACATATATTCATAAAAATGCGCTTCCCTACCTTTAAACAGTGAATCGCCCGACATTTGAAACCAAAATTCACCCGGTCACTGGCGCATACAACATACAAACTGTATGGGCAGAAAATCGCGTGATTGTGTGATGATTGCATCACTTTGACCTATGTGGGCGCTGTCTGCTAGCTCGATCTGTTGTGATTGGTCGCGGGTTCGGCTTGATTGACAGGTCGGAACTATGCATTGCCCAGGCAACGAACAAAAGATGACGTATTCACTTCGGCAGTCTATTGGACTACTACCAAATAACCTGGGTCAACTGCATGCCCAGTGCGAACTTGCTCGTTTGCTAAACTGAATTTACTTTAAATTCCTCAGACCAAAGTTACACTATCCATTGAGGCTTTGCCAATAGATATACCACCCTCTGTAATGACATTGGAGTAGCCCAACTACATGTGCGCATGCCAAGTAAAACCTCTGACCTTATGGCTAAGCTGAATGAAATGAAATTCCTTAGACCAAAGTTACACTATCCATTGAGGCACTGCCAATAGATATACCACCCTCTGTAATGCTGACGTTTTAATCGGTCTACTACTAAATGACATTGGAGTAGCCCAACTACCTGTGCGCATGCCCAGTAAAACCTCTGACCTTATGGCTAAGCTGAATGAAATGAAATTGCTCAGACTAAAGCTACACTATCCATCGATGCACTGCCAATAGATATACCACCCTCTGCAATGCTGAAGTTGTGTGATTTCATGTAGTAACCCGTTGTCTTGTTGAAGAGGATTTCATCTCCACGACTGTTGGAGTAAATAAAAGATAAGCACTCTCTAATTTTCATTGGAAAATTATTTTTCCACATTGTTACCTTTTGATTACCTTTTTGCACATGATACAACTACTAAACCTGTCTGGTACCCAGACCCTTGAGAGCGCTGTTTAGAAACAAATGCATGCAACTTCCATGGCCGTTATTGCCCATGGATGGACTCGCCGTTGCGATAGATATGCGTGGTAAGTGAACGATAATGACACCGGTGGCTATATAGCGAATCATGTTTGGTGACTTTACACCTATTTTTGGAATGACTTGGCTGTAGTTAATTGGCCCAGACAAAACCAGTAGTGGAGAATGCTGATAGTTAGTTAGTTAGTAGGACAAGCCCCGGACAAGCTAAGCTTTGTGGCCGTTAAGACCAACCTTTTGTTATTAAAGTATTCATGAAATTTGCATACATTACAAAAATCCCCTATTGTTCTTAAAACTAAACAGGCAAGGTGTTAATTAGACTCACCTTAATATGACTCCAAACGGTCCATACTCGGTGATCATATCACTGCATCCATCAACCACCAGGCCACGGACTTCGTAGTTCTTGAACACTTGGCCTTGAATCTTCTCCATTAAGATATATGCCCCACGTTCCTCCCTCCCACTAAGCCGCTCAAGCTCCGCCCTCAACTCATTGTCATACATGTTGTTTCCTAGAAAGTATTTGGAAATGATGCCAATATCAGTAGTATAGGTGGAGCATTCCCTCCCCATTCTACTCCACCTCAAACAATCCAAGTGGTCTTACCTTCACCCTCTCTCTGTGGCTTCAAGACGTACCCCTCAGCTAGGGTTCTTGACGCCAATATCAGTAGTATACACCAATCCGGTAACTAAGATCTCCTCCCTGCATATCCGCCATAGCTGGGGGGCGTCCAGTGCACGGGCTGTGCATTTTGTGTTGCTGTTAGAACGAAAAGCGCTCATCCATTACATGCACGAACGAGCCTCCTTTGCGTATACATGGTATACGCGACGCGCTCGCCTTTGCGTACACGCGACGCGCCCGCCTTCGCGCGCACACAACCCTACAAAGACGTGCAACTTGTTCGAAGTAAACAAATGCAGCTTCAGCAACAGCAAAAACATACAGTTCATTCAGTGGAAGCCCCCCAGCTATGGCGGATGTACAGGGAAGAAGACCTTATTACCGGATTGGTGTATAGGTGGAACATTCCCTGCCCATTCTACTCCAAACCATCCAATACTGATCAAGTGGTCTTACCTCCACCCTCTCTCTGTGGCTTCAAGACGTACCTCTCAGGGTTCTTCATGCCCATAGCGGCTGCTGCATCACCTTCTTCATTCTGGAAACAGTACAAGGTATATTTAACCAAAGATACCGGACCTTGCCATATTTGTTCAGAGGAGCAGGGAAAGAGAGCCCAACATGTCTTACGATTGCTTCATTCTGTATTAATACATAGGCCAGGATTTTTCCTCCTCCCCTGACCCTCAATAATAATTTTAAAAAACATTAAATATATATAATTAAAAAAAGAAGTTTTATTTTCGGTCGAATATTCAATATGTGATTTTTTTTTTTAAAGATTTTGACAAGAAAAAATTGCCATAAAAATTATTTATTTTGGCACAGCTCACAGGAAGTTACGTTAGCCTTTTTATTGCCGAATTTCCCGCCTCAAAAAATAATATTTGGTGAAACTATAGACTTTATGTTGCAGTCTTTGCCCGAAGATTATTTGCTGAAATTATCGTTGGCCCTTGTACACATGTGGCTGGATGCAAATACAGTATGGCTGTTTCAGCAAAGGAAAAAGCACTTTCACTTCTTCCCAGCTGAAAGACTTGTTTGGTTTGGATTGGAAAAAGCACATACCGAATATTCGATTTGTTAGGCACAGCCTTACTTCTTTTCCTTACATTTCTTTAGTCTTACAAACTACAGCACAAACGGTTTTTATTTTAGCAATTTCAGTACTAAAAAGAATACACACACACACTCTTGCTTTCACAAGTTGGGTTTTTTCCCTATAGAATTCTTTGCCTCGTGCATGCTTTTCTTCTTTTAGTAAAGAAAATGTCTACCTTTAAGTTCAGTTTCTTAAAAATGTTTTTTGCGAGTGGCTTGGCCTTGTTTAAGGCGAAATGCATAAAATAAAGTAAGCTGTCTGAGATTACTTACAAGTGCCAGGTCATACTGCTGAACAAACGTACTCCTAATCCTTGCAATGACATCAGCATCACTCAGGAATCGCTCCAAGACACCAGGTTTAGACAAGACCTCCTGTATCTTCTTAGTTCCAGCAAGATGCCAGTTAATGGACGGACAAGCTACAGCTAGTGACCTCTCGATCATCAGTCGAGCATTCCATTCCTGGTTTAAAACAAAATTGTTTCTAGATTGAAATTACAGTGAAACTTGTATAGTGGCTACCCTCGGGACTGGCCAAAGTTGTCAACATGTTAACGGTTCTACAAAGCGTAGGAAGGGGGCCGCGTAGGACTTTACACGCACTGTAAACATGTTCACGGTTCTACAAAGCGTAGGAAGGGGGAAGGGGGCCACGTAGGACTTTACACGCACTGTAAACATGTTCACGGTTCTACAAAGCGTAGGAAGGGGGAAGGGGGCCGCGTAGGACTTTACACGCACTGTAAACATGTTCACGGTTCTACAAAGCGTAGGAAGGGGGAAGGGGGCCGCGTAGGACTTTACACGCACTGTAAACATTTCAAGGTACTGACCAAAAAAGTTTGGTTAGTAGTATTTCGGGGGAGGGAGGGGGTCTTGAAAACATACTACTCTCTAGAACTGTGAAAATGTTGGCCTTACTAGTAGGTTTGACTGTACATGTACATATAAACCAATCTGAAAGATGGGCAGAGCTGTCAACCCTTCCTGATTTTGGAGAAGACCCCCAGCAAATAGGTTGAGCTCCCGACTTTAGATGCATCTCAAAATCTCTGAGGTTGTTAACCGACAACCCAAGAGGGTTTTTAATTTGTCAGGAGTTACAAAATCAGCCAATTTTTCCAGGAAATATGTTCCAAAATCAGGAAGGGTTGGCATGCTCTGGATTGGGACTCATTTTCCGTATATCTGCAATTAGCTGTAGGGAGAGGGGGCTACCATTAAATAAACTATGTTTTGTGCTGTTGCGCATCCTTGCAAAACTTAAAGGGAGTGCGTCGCAATGGTTGTGCAATATACGCTTTAGCAGCAAGACAAAACATCAAAGTAGTCATTGATGCCGAGTCTAAAGTACTTTAGAAATGACCGACGAAGACTTACTGTTTCTGTGGGATATTGTGATGGAGCATAGCCTATTCTGAAGTACACAAGGGCAATTTCTTTTCCATCTCTAAAAAAAACAGTAAAAAGTCCATTATGGAATAGGCTATCGTGTGTAATAAAAACCTACCCGAGTCTTTCCACGGTAAAGGGGGCATTTTGGCATCACATCATATTTTCCAGATAATACCTTTGTCTGGTCTCAAAATAAAAGAAATAAGTTATAACTTAGGCCCAAAAAGGATTACAAAGAGTGTGACAACATGCCTTTCTAAAAACCCTGTGTACAAATTTCCAATATACGCTCGTAACTGGGACGGCCTAAAATGTAACACAAGTGTCCGTCCCGGTTACGAGCGTATATTGGAAATTTGTACACACGGTTTTGTTGTCACACTATTTGTAACCCTTTTTGGGCCTAAGTTATCTCTTCAGAACAACTTAAACTTATTTCTTTTATTTTGAGACCAGACAAAGGTATTTCCTTGAAAATATGGTCTGTGTTGCCAAAATGCCCCCTTTACTGTGGAAAGACCCACCTGTATGTCAATGATAGGGACTTTTCGATTGTCATATTGACTATGTGGACTGCAACGTGATGACGTCAATGTTGAGGCTTTGTGTATATGTCAAGTCATCTCTCTCGTCCACTGGTGAAACTGAGAACACCGCGACAAACATTTTGGCATTCTCTTTAAATCTTGAACATATTTATAATAATTGCTACATTTATATAGCGCAAATTCCAAATATGGATGTGTTCATGAGCGCTGCACATTATGAGTTTTTATGAAGCCAAGTGTCTTCCACCTAAACATAGAGACACCGGGGACTGCCCTTACTCTTCATGTACGAGTGCTCTGAGATCTTAAAGTGCATTACACAACACACTGGACCAACGGAGCAAGTGCGTTGCTC
This sequence comes from Henricia sp. BOLD:AAB3569, assembly GCA_037783545.1. NCBI lineage: Eukaryota > Metazoa > Echinodermata > Asteroidea > Spinulosida > Echinasteridae > Henricia > Henricia sp. BOLD:AAB3569. The sequence continues at coordinate 872,516 of JBBELK010000244.1, forward strand.
AAGGGCACAGGTACCACGACCGGGTATCAAACCTGCAATCCCGAGTTTTCACCCAAGTGTTGCGAGCCAGTAACCAAAACCACTTGGCCACGTCATCACAACTCATTCGACATCATCAACGTAACAATAAAAAAAACCAAGATGCCAGCGGCAGTATTTTACCCACATGATTAATCTTCTATCGTCAGTAATCGTCGCTCGTTGTCCGACCTCAGTTAACGTTCTACGCATGACCCTAACAGCAGGATTGTATTGTCTCATCGTGTGTTCTAACCAGCTTTGATCGAAGACGTTGTATTCATTGACACTGATCAGAAACAGCACCCAAGCTCTGAAACAAACAAGGGAACACAAACATTTTTATACATGTCAATTTTTACCCAACATTGACCCCGTTCTCACTAGAGAAATCAATTCGTTCGACGAAGATTAGTTAATCATCGTTAGTTAATGAAGCATGAGTTTATATATCCCTCAACGAAGATCGAATGAAAAGAGACCGTTAACGAAGATCGAATGAAGCCTTGGGAGGTCGTACATGTGCGTCGCGCATCAAGCACTGAGCTTCAAGTGTCTAGACCACTGTGTGGTTTTCTAGCGGCGTGTCAAAAACAACTGCGAAACGCTCGGCGCACAACAAAGAAGAGAGCCGTTCACATTACAAATTTGCTTCGTCGAATGAAGTGATCTCTTCGTCGAATGAAGCGATCTATTCATCAAATGAAGCGATTCTAATCATCGTCGAATGAAGAGGCGTGCGTTCACATCAGGAAATCTCTTTATCGAATCATCGTCGAACGAAGCGATTTCTCTAGTGATAACGGGGTCATAGTCATAAACAGCAAAGTCAAAACACCGTTCACATTAAACAAATATGTTGCTTGAACTCGACCACACTTGCAACAGTCGCATGCAATTTAAGTTTCACAAGGAAACTACACTACTTACAATAAGTTAGGGATATTGTAGGGTGTATGCAGATATTTTATTGAGGGTATGCATTCTGCTTGAATGATTTTGTATATGATTGTATCTGCACGACAGACACACCTTGTCACAGGAATAGGTAATAAGAGTCATTTTGAAGTAAACAAATCTAAAATTGACAACATACCAATATTCCTAACTCATTGTAAGATTGTGTAGCTCAAGGACACTGAGTATAGAGGTGTATACAGAACTAACATCCTGTGTCTATTTTCAAACCTGTGTCTATTTTTTAAACGTTTTGGATCTAATAAGAGAATGCAATTTGGCTTGCCTCTGGGAGAATGACTATTAGGTTTGTTTTGTCCTACCCGACGTAACTTATACTCAGTGCTTCCCCAAAACATTGAGAAAAACTTCATAATGTGCTCAGGTGAGACTCGAACCCACGACCTCCTGCATACTAGGCAGATGTCTTAACCACTTGACCACTGAGCTGGCCGTTGTTGAGCATTCGGTTCGAATCATTATTTAGCAGCAGGTACCATAACTGATGAGAGAAGGCGATTTGGCTTGCGTTTGGGATCTAGCTACTCACTTTGGCTGTCCGTAGAGTTCCCATGCCTTAGCAGCACCTTCACCAATCGCCAAGACAGCCTTGTTACCTGCCAGGTTAGCATGCATTACATCACAAAGACCAACATTGTATCTACAAAATAATAGTATACATAAAAATGACCTTAGAATGCACATTTTTTTTCATGTCTGCAATGTGTTATAATTAAAGGTCTATTCTCAGGGCAAACTGACGTGAAGTCGTGTTTCATCATTACCTGTGAAGTTCAGCTACCTGCATTCCTATACCTCCCATACCAGCGGCCATCGTGTTTATTTCAACTTGTTTTAAGGCCAGCTCAGGACCAGTTATGTCAATCATGTAGTCTGGTCGTACGACACACAGTGATATCGGCTGGAAGATAAAAAGAACTGTTCAGTTTAAGAAAAGTTAAAAACCAGAACCACTGGTTTAAAAGTTCCACAGTGCTCCACAAAATACAAAATACTTAGTAAATATATGTTAATTAGGGTTGGTTTTGCCCTTACCCAACGTATATTAGCACTATACTCGGTGCTTTCCCGAGACACTATGAAAAACTTCATAGCGTGCTCGGGTAAGGGCAAAACAAACCCCAATTAACATTCATTCTCCTCGACGCAAGCTAAATCAAATACCGATTAGTAAATATAAACATTTAAATCTCATTATTATTATTACTACTACTTTCTGGTACTGAAACCAAGGATTGCACATTGCACTGTCGCTCGCAAGCGTGAGGAAACCCATGAGGAGAAGACGATGAATTAGAAACGGCCAGAGACACGGGGGAATCCCCTTGCTCTTCAGGAAAGAATGTTCTGGGATCTTTAAAGTGCGTTACCTAACACACTGGACCAACGGCTTTACATCCCTTCCAAAAGATGGAGCAATTGTGTTTAAGTTCCTTGCTCAAGGGCACAGGTACCCCACCCAGGTATCGAACCTGCAACCCCAAGTTTTCACCCGAGTATTCAAGTCAGTGAAACCTCTTACATCTCAAATGAAAGAGGTTCTTATAATAAGTTGACAAATGATTCATTAGTTGAACTAAGATTTAATGTTTCAATCTCCTGCCAATTCGTCGCATAGCTGACTAAGTGACGAATATGCGGCTTTAAAGCACATTCGTCACTTCGTCAGCTATGCGACGAATTTACAAGACGTTTTGATGAGCTACCTCTTCGTACCTTTTTAAGATTTTCCTTTTCCACTTGTTCGTAGATACTGAATAGTCTTGCTGTGAAGTCATCGACAGAAATTGTACTGTTGGAATAAAATGTTGATTTAAATAAGACAAGAGTTGTAGTTTCATGATTGTGAGGTAACAAGTATTTTGTAATTTGATTGCCAGGGTGGGAGCAATTGCAGAATACCCTACAACTCAAAAATGACCTTATAACAGGGTTGTAATGACTCGGACTCACTGTCCTGATTTTCACTGACTTGACTTGAGACTCGAACTTCAAATGACTTGACTTGAGACTCGAACTTCAAATGACTTGACTTGACTTGAGACCCGAAACTCAAATGACTTGAGACTCGAACCTCAAATGACTTGACTTGAGACTCGAACCTCAAATGACTTGACTGGACTTGAGACTCGGGCCTCAAATGACTTGACTTGACTTGAGACTCGAACCTCAAATGACTTGACTTGACTTGAGACTCGAACTTCAAATGACTTGACTTGACTTGAGACTCGGGCCTCAAATGACTTGACTTGAGATTCGAACTTCAAATGACTTGACTTGACTTGAGACGCGAACCTCAAATGACTTTACTTAAACATTTTTTGAAATTATTTTTGTTTCCCATTTTTGTTCATGTTGACAACCAAATTGTAATTCAACACTACAGATACACTAAGCTTTAATTGTTTTAACATAGAGCATTCTTGTCCAGAACAATAAAAAATACCCTACATGAATGCAAGTTTTAGCGTTTAACAAATTTACTGTCGTCACTGCTTGACTTGAACCTGCTTGACCAACATGCTTGACTTGACTTAGTTTGAGACTCAAAAGCCATTTGACTTGACTTGACTTGGGGCTTGAAGGCAGTTTGACTTGACTTGACTTGGGACTCGAAGGCAGTTTGACTTGACTTGGGACTCGAAGGCAGTTTGACTTGACTTGACTTGGGACTCGAAGGCAGTTTGACTTGACTTGACTTGGGACTCAAAGGCAGTTTGACTTGACTTGACTTGGGACTCGAAGGCAGTTTGACTTGACTTGACTTGGGACTCGAAGGCAGTTTGACTAATTGACTTGACACTCGAGCAGAGTGAGACTCGTTAATACCCTGCTTATGTTTTGTTGTGCATCGATCAATCCTCCAAAGCCACAGAGTCTACCAAATGCTACTCGGACGGAGAGTTGCAGGGTATTTCTGCAATTGTGATCCAGGATAAAGAACTAATTCTGTGTTTTATTAAAAAGAGGTTTGTCTAGAGAAAAATTAACAGAGGCCAAACTCTAATTATGACAGAAAGCAACCTTTTGAGTGATGACGTCAGGAATTCTCGATCGTTGGCAACTTTTAGCATCAATTCATTGATACTATCTTGCATCTGATTGGCCGCGTCATAAAGCCTCTTTGGGAGTGGGGATGGGAACAACGTATGAGGCACATAGGTCACGATCTCTGACGAATCCAGACTGTGACTTGGCCGTTTCAGGATTCCGTTCATGAGAGCGTAGTGTTTGGAACAGTCCACTAGATATGCCAATGACTCGGCGTCCAGCGATGGTAACTCGTACTTGCATGGTTCACTCATCTTGGTTTATTTACCTGTCACAAAAAACAGTACAGTCAATACAGGCTCCTGTTAAAACAAGGTAATCTACAAAGTCCCAAGGACCTCTTAATCTTATTAATGAGGTTCATATGAACAAAACTGTATCCACTATATAGGGCACTTTCACAGGGGGTCAAAAGGTTACAGGTCACTCTTGCTTGTCCCCCAGATCAAGAGAGAACAATAGAGCCATGTGCTTTTCTGCTACCAGCCACGTGCTTTTCTGCTACCAGCCACGTGCTTTTCTGCTACCAGCCACGTGCTTTTCTGCTACTTTGTTGCTGCCCCCACCATGCCCACCTCCCCCCCCCGCCCCCACCATGCCCACCTCCCCCCCCCCCCCCCCCCCGCCCCCACCATGACCCCCCCCCACCCCCCCCCCCACCCCCCCCCCCGACCCCCGACCGCCCCAACCCCCCCCCACCCCCCCCCCCCCCCGACCCCCGACCGCCCCAACCCCCCCCCCCGACCCCCCCTCCCCCTCCCCGACC